>JASAUF010000653.1:7020000-7620000 GCA_030180095.1 Magnolia changhungtana | reverse complement strand
GGCAGCCCTTGTTGTAATTGGCAGGGCCCGCCTGCAAATTTGCAGGGCCCAGCGCCAAACAGTCCAACGCCTACGTGAAAATAGCAACTCCGCTGCATGCCTTTTGAACTACATCCTAGTTGTGGTAGTGGTTCGATTCGGGACCCATGATAGGGCCATTTGGACGCCTGGCGGATGGCCGATGTTCAGCTCCAAACTGAGCAATTGTTTGGCTTAGCTTCAACTCTGGATAGGCCTTCTCTTACTGTTCTCCAATCCAAACAATATTGCTGTTGCTTCCCTGAAAGCATGGCCATTATTTGGCCAGTTTCCTAGCCCCAAAACAGAGCTCAATGAAGACTTGTTTCTCAGCCGAAATCACAACTATTTACATGGCTGGTTTCGGGGCCGGGATACGAACGTTGTTTAGGCCTGGAATCATCTTGGAATCAAGGCCATTGGTTGGCCTAGTTCCTGCTCGAAGTAGGGTTCTAATTTATGGCTTGGTTCATCCTAAAACAGGGACCCAACTCACTATTTCCTTTGACAGATTCACAGCCATTGATTGGCTAGTCTCCCGTCCGAATCTGAGTTGGTTTGGGCTTCTACAAAGAGCTCAAAACAGAGCTTCAAATGACCTAACACACGGTCATCATTTGGTCGTGGTTTCAGTCCATGCAGGGCCTAGGTAAAACCTGGTTTCTCAGCCCATACCGCGGCCATTTAGAAGGCCGGCTGGAGGAGAAATGTAGATGTTGCTTTGTTACATTAGCGACTGAGAATAAACTAGAAAGGAGAGGGGAGAAGAAGGGTCACCTGAGGTGGGTGGATGCCGGCCCTGCACTTGAACTACAACAGGAGAGACGACTCCCTGTTTCTCACTCTCACTTAAACTCTCTCCCTTCTTTGCTTGGTATGAATTCCCTAGGGCTACGGTGCCCTCTTTTATAGCCACCGAGATAGAGGGATGGACGGTTGTGATCGTCCTCCCCATGAATGGTTGAGATTTGCATTTCTTAAAGAGGAAGGCGGTCTTCTTTCTCCTTCCTCCCACAGGCGTTTGTCGGGCTATCTTTGGCATGAAATGGACAGTGGCAATCAATCTGCTTCGTCCGAATTCAGATGATCAAACGGCTATACCGTTATGATCATGAGGGCCTCATGAAGGATTTTAACGGTTCAAAATGCTAGGAAAGTGGCTGTGGTGGGTCACCTAGGAGCTTGAAGTGGGTCGGTTAACACAGAGAGAGGTGATGGCGGGAAGATATTTGGGATGTGCTCGGTCAATGACGGTTTGATCGAGCCAATAGCTTTGGTGCACCTCGTGCACAAGCACACTCAGTGCACATGCATAGTGTAAGGGCCCACCATAATGTTACTACCATGATCTACACCGTTCATTTGCATTGGAGGGCATTCCCAGGGACCCCGATCCACTTTGGGTCGAAGGTGAGCCCTAGGTGGGCCATGCCAACTAGATCTTGACCCTTAATGGATGATCATAATTGTTCTGGCGGTCAGATTTACCCCAAATCGATAGTTAACGGCTAAAGTAGCCCCATGGGTTGTCCACATCTCCAAGACTCGTCATTGCCCATATGATACTCAGAATTTTATTTTATTTCCTTTATTTTGTTATGTGTATACATGTATTTATATCATTTTTGTATTTATTATTATTATTATTTATTGTCTGCACACTGGATATATAATTCATGATATGGGCCACACTATAGGTCATTAGGAGTTAGGACCATTATAAACCAATCCAACGATTGGATTGCTTAGTATCTCATTATTGATAACTCTAGGGGTCTTAATGAAGATTTTCACTTATTTAAATACAGTTCAACTTGTGATAGTCAAACGGACAGATTGATCTCAATCTTATTATGATGTTGTGAGTTGTCATAGTCTAAAATCTAAGGGTTAAGATGGGTAGTGACGTGTAAGGTAAATTATGTGAGTAAATGCATATATGTAAGCTAATTTGGATCTACGTGGTGACACCCAAGTACTGAAAGTACGGGGTGTTACATTTGATCAATAAACGGCAAAGGAAAGTGGTCCTTCCTTGTGACAGTATTCAATTTCCTGTAGTCAATGCACATTCTCCAACCAGTAGTAACTCTAGTTAGCATGAGTTCATTATTGCCATTAGCTACGTGGTGATTCCGGACTTCTTAAGAACCACCTGAGTTGGACTCACTCATTGGCTATCAGATATAGGATATACGATACCCACATCTAATAGCTTAAGAACCTCAGCCTTAACCACTTCCTTTATGTTTGGATTTAATCTACATTGTGGTTGCCGGGAGGTCTTCGCATTATCCTCTAAATAAATGCAGTGAGTACAGATCAAAGGGTCAATTCCCTTGAGGTCCGCAATCGACCATCCAAGGGATTCTTTGTACTCAATGAGAGTATAAATAAGCATACTCTCCTGTTCTTGCTCAAGGTGGTAAGAAATCACCACCGGGTATGTCTCATCTTGACCTAAATAGACATATTTCAAATCAGAGGACAAATGTTTTAGGTCAAGCTTCGGTGCCTTGAGGTTAGACGGTATAGGAACTTAGAGCTGGGCAGAAACCGACCCGATCCGGCGGATCCGACTTGATCTGAACTGAACAGAAGTCCTGGATCGATGCGATTCGAGTAGGATCAATCAAATCTGATCGTTCATCGGATTGAGTTCGGATCGTGGTCAATCCGGACTGATCTGATCCAAATGGATTCGATTCGATCCGATCTGATCCGACCCGATCCGGATCTATTATCAAGTATATATATATTTAAAATATTTTTACTATTTTTACCCTAAATATATATAGTTTTATTTTATCTCTTTTACTTTTTACCCTACCCAGCAACACCTGCACCTAAACGGTCGAACCCTAAATCACCAAAATCTTTAAGATCCCTCCCTTAAATCCCTGAAATTCCCAAAATCCCTAAAATTCATCCCTCATATCTCTCCCTCTATCTTTCTCTACCCAAATGAGCAGCCATCTCGATCCAGCTACTTTCATCTGTCTCTACCCGAATGAGCTCCGCACCCAGCCATCTTGATCCGGCCACTCAACAGCTCGACCCACTCATCATCACTGTTCATCATCTCCATTCATCAGGTAGGTACATAGGTTTCATTTTTATTTATATATTTTTTAAATTTTAGCCTGTATTTTGGACTATTTTGGAGCAGTAGCCCACCATTTTTATTTAAAAATTTTCAAACAATAAAAAATAAAATCAGGACTGATCCGAACCGTACCCAATCCGATCCGACTCAGTTTCCCTAATCGAGTCAGACTCGGATTGGATCAGGCCAGCAGTGGTCCGGATCGAAACGAGTCAGATGACTTGGACTCGGTCCCAGATCGGATCGAGTTCGGGTCAGGCCATGTAAATTTTAGACCAAGTCAAGTTGAACCCAATCCGATCCGACTCAGTCTGATGCCCAGCTCTAGAGACACTATATCCGTTTAGGGTAACTCTTCAAATTATGGCCTCTACCGATTAACTTCAAGTACCAGCATAGTATCAAGCATGACACCCGTCTCTCTAATCATTCATCATCTAAATCATGGGAGTGGGCCAAGCACGTCTCTATAGGGTCAGAAGATGAAGTCATCAGAGTTCTATCTTCCTCGAAAGAATCAATCAAGTTAACATCGTGGGCATCATCATCATCCTCTGCCTGTTCTCTCATATTGAAAAAGATATTGAGCTCCAATTTTATATTCCCAAAAGACATTCATGACTCCATTCCTACAATTGATGATTGCATTTGATGTAGCAAGGAATGTGTGACCAAGGATGATAGGAATTTGAGTGCTCATATCCACGATGGGTTGAGTATCCAAGACAATAAAATCTACTGGATAGTAGAATTTGTCAACCTGGACCAACAAATCCTCAATTACCCCTCTCGGCACATGAACTGAGCGATAGGCTAGTTGTAATGTAGTCCGGGTGGGTTTTAATTCACTTATACCCAATTGTTCGTAGATCGAGTATGAGATCAGATTTATGCTCGCTCCTAAGTCAAAAAGTACATACTCAATCTGGTAATTCCCAATTACATAGGCGATGGTTGGGCTACCAGGATCTTTATACTTTTGTGGCACATCTTGCTTTAGAATGACACTCACTTTTTCTATTAAGAAGATTTTCTTTTGAATGTTTTGTCGTCTTTTGGTCATACATAAATCTTTCGAAAATTTAGCATATGAAGGTATCTGTTTTATGACATCCAGTAGAGGAATGTTAACCTTCACTTGCTTAAGCACCTTTAAAATATCCTATGAGTTAGAGAGAGGTTTTGGTGCTATCAATCGTTGAGCAAATGGAGCAATCAGTTTGCTTTGAAGTTCCAATTCTACCTCATGTGGAGCATTGCTAGGTTTATCAGTCTCATCTACATCCGAGTCCCTAGGCTTCTAAGCCCTTACCGGAATAGATTTGTCAATTCTCTTTCCACTCCTAAGAGTGGTGATAGACTTAGCTTGCGCCATTGGATTTGAAGAGCTTAGTTCACTAACTTCGTATTGCGGTTTAGGATTGGGGATAGGTTGGGCTGGAAGCGTTCCTTTCTCCGTAACCGTAATGCGTGAGTCTATCTTTTGTATAGCCTTTGTGAGTTCTTGTAAGGCTTAAAAGTACTTTGTTGGATGAGCTCTTGAGGATTTTGAACCAATTCCTCTCGAGGTTTCCCTTGATTTAAGAATTGATTAGGGATTCCTTGAGGTATCAGAAAAGATCTTTCAAACAGTTTCATATATACATAATGATCTTCTTCACTCATTGTGAATCCAAAAGTAGTGATGGATAAGTGGAACCTCATGTACCACTGTCTTGAAGATTGCTTCAGCCCATAGATAAATTTCAACAGCTTACAAACTTTCTTTGGATGTTTTTTGTCCACATAACCTATGAGTTGTTGCACGTATATCTCTTCACCCAAGTCACCATTTAAGAATGCGGTCTTTACATCCATCTGATATAACTCTAAGTTTAAACTTACGACAATGGACAAGTTCATGCGGATTGAGGAGAACTTTGCAACATGTGAAAAAGTATCCTCGTAATCAATTCCTTCTTCTATGTGAACCTTTAGCAACTAATCGTGCTCTGTACTTATCCACTGCACCATCTACCTTTCTTTTGATCTTTAGTACCCACTAATTATCTATTGCTTTGCGATTGGAAGGCATATCAATAAGTTTCCAGACTTTATGCTTCTCCATGGAAGCAATCTCTTCGTCCATTGCAACTACCTAATCGGCCGAGTTAGAGGATAATAATGTATCCTAATATGGATCAAGTTCATCATCATCAACAGCAACGCAAGAGAATGTCTGCTCCTCAATATCAAAGTATCTTCGGGGAATCAATCCTCTTTCGCTTCGACGTAACTCAAGAGCCTGCTGAGATGTTCTCCTACTGTCCCGATGAACTATATGAGCATCATCACTTTGAGAAGCAGAACTCATACTCTCCTAAGATACATTAGGCATTTCAAAAAGTTTTATTGGGACCTTTTGCTTCATTCGGCTAGGGTATCGATATTTGACGAAGGTCATGTCCCGAGATTTTATCTCAATTATCATCCATGGTCCTCATAAACATAGCCCTTTAAATTCATGGGGTACCTTATAAACACGCATTCAATGGTTTTACTGTCAAGTTTACCTCTATGCGGAGTAGGTAGCAAAACATGTCCCAAGGATCTCCAAGGGCGTAGGTTGGCTAGAGAAGGAATCTTCTCAGACCACATCACATATGGGGTCTTAAGAATGGATTTGCATGTGACTCTATTAATGACGTAGACGGCTGTTAACAGTGCGTCTCCCCAGAATGTGGTAGAGAGATTGGTTTGTGCCATCATCGATCTAACAATATCCAATAGTGTCTTATTTCTTCTCTCTGCAGCATCATTTTGTTGTGGAGTGTAAGCCATTGTGTACTGCCAAACAATGTCAATGTTTTCACAATATGATTTGAACGTTTCAGATGTATACTTGCTACATTTATCAGATCGAAGGATTTTAATCTTTTTCTCAAGTTGATTTTCCACATTAGCTTTATATTTAAGAAAATAATCAAAAGCCTCAGATTTGTGTGAGATGAGATACACATATCTATAACGTGAGTAATCATCAATGAAAATAATAAAGTATTGACATCCATTTCTAGTATGTACATTGAAGGTTCCACAAATATTTGAATGAATTATCTCTATGGGCCCTTGAACCTAGCCGCTTTAGGAAATAGTTTCTTCGAAGTCTTTCCGAACACATAATGTTCACAAAATGATAAATCAACTTTGGATAAGGAATCTAACAGACCAAAACGTATTAGTATTGTTATACGATCATTTCCAATGTGACCTAACCTCGCGTGTTATTTTAGAGATTCATATACTACAATTTCATTCGACATAGCAGATAAAGCAAGAAGTGCATTATCAGTATCTATGTTAAGAATAAATAAATCTAAAATTAAATTTTTCCATGAAAAGATGAGGTTATTTAGTCTCAAAGAAACTCATGTTCCAGAAAAATGAATATCAAAACTTTCAAATAATAACGTAGAAACAGAAATTAAATTCCGACGCATGCCCGATGCATAAAGAGTATCACAGAAGATTATTGTTCGCCCTATGCGCGTACGGAGATGGTAAACGCCAATCCATAATACGTCTTCAACAACATTATATTCCATATACACCTTGTAACTTTCCTTGGTTACAGGTCGGAATTCCTCAAGTCTTCGACGACTTCATGTCATGTGCTTTGTTACGCCTGAATCCAAAATCCACTTGTTGGATGTGGCATCAACGGAAAGGATTTCAGAACAAATGACTACATACAAAGTATCTTGTGACCTAAGAATTACCGTCTTTTAATGGGCACATTGCCGGGCATAATGTCCAGAGTTTCCGTAGACGAAACAGATTACGTTAGTCTTTTTCTGCTTCTTCTTTCCATTCACCGTCTTAAGATTTGGAGGAGGTGTTACGGACTTCTATTCTTGGGTATGCTTTTCTGCTTTCTTGTGAGCTTTGAACCGTTTCTTGTTAGCTTTCCATTTATGGGTCTCTGCTATAAAAGCCTTCGCCGAACCAGGCTGAATTGCATTCATTTCAACCTCTCGTACCAAATGGCCACAAAAGTCTCCGAACATGGTGATAAAATCAGTATGGTTCAGAATTCTTTTGATTAGGGCCCAAATTTCCAGTAAGAAACGGTGCATTTCTATTATCTTTGATTTTCAGTCAATTTGCACCCAACATTCCTAAGGGCACCTATCATCTACTCCATCTTACGGATATGATCTTTGATGGAGCAGCCGACTGACATCCTATATTCTTGGAATTCTAATTTCATTGCCTGAACTTTTGCATCTGACTTCTTCGCATAGACATTTGTCAGTGCTTCCCAGATTCCTTTAGTGGTGTCATGCACTTCATACATTGGTATGAGTTCTTTGTGTATAGTGTTAATTAGGACATTACAGGTAGAACGATTCTGTTTACGCCACTTACTGTCGCAGTTCATTACAGCCCTATGTTCTCCTAAATTTCCATTTTCAACCAATATAGGTTCCTCTTGAATATCATTGAGTGTATGCGATATGTCGTCCTCATCTAAAAGGCTTCGCACCGCGTGGGACCAGTCTTCGTAGTTGTTACCATCGAATTGTTGACCTTTAAGCTGTTCAACGATTAATACTTTGGTGGCCATCTCTACATTGCATCAGTAACATTACTTAGTTATGATCTAAGGTTTTGACACTAATCATCAGCATTTCTGTTAGGCCCATGTCCTAGTGTCTGTTCCGTTCTGTAAGATTCCGCGGTCCTCCTGGTCGAACTTTAGCAATACTCGACCTTTTGATTGCATTTGCGCGTAACCTTGAGTCCCATCCTATAAACTCGAGCCGATTCAGCCCGAGACCTGCGCCATTGCGACCGCGCCATCGCCACGGTTCCGACTTTGCATCTCGTGCGCCAATCCGACGTCTAGACCATAAGATGTGGGCCATGCATGATCATGGTCGTGGACTGCACGTTATGGGACTCACCTATCCTGATTTGCACACTTCCCTAGGTCATCATGAGGATGACATCACCTCGCTACCTTAACCACCCTACTCCCCTAGCTCATTATTATTTTTTTCTTCCCCATGTCTTACACCACCATCATTGCCTAGCTAAGAGAGCTAGGCAATCATTTCTCTCTCTCCCTTATCTCTCTTTCCCTCCCTTTCTTCCTCATTTTCATTTTCCTCCATTGCTAACAAGGGAGAGTTCCCAAAAATCCAGCCCCTTTCACACTTATTTCCTACCAATCCAACCGTCAAGAATCAATCCTAACCACTCAATCTGACCCCTTGGAGCATTGGAAGACATTAGTGGAAGAAGGACAAGAAGATTTGAAGGTGGGTGTCATATTTAGGGTAGATTTTTATTCCTTCATTGATTTTCTTGCATAGGATCATGTAGGATCCACCAATCAATGGTAGGGATCCTATTTGACCCTTTGGATGTGGCCGATGGCCCATCCCTGATGCATGCATGATCCATGATGGGTCCATTCTCCATGGAACCCATCATGATGTTTTCTTTTTGAATTCATGCCTTTAGGGTCATCTAGACCCCTCATTTTCATGGTGGGGATGGTGTCCCCACCTCAGATTTTCATGTTATATTGTTGTCCAGATTTTTCTTTTATGTTGTTATATGGTATATGATGCATGTATTGAAGGAGCCATAGTGGCGGGGTCCCTCCATCACACGTTTGTTTCTCTCTCTCTCTCATCCTGGTTTGGTGGCCCACCATTGATGTGCATGTGAGATCTATGCTGCCCACGAGTGGGACAGCCTTGCTGCCATTTTTGGCAGGCTTGGATGGTGGAGAAAACACCAATAGAGACTGGATTTCCAGCCGTGTGGACCCCCATCCGTGGACCCCTACCTTAATGTGTGAGTTCTATATCCTAAACCGCCCATTTGCACGGCCCAGATCCAACGTCCGTGGGCTCTAACATAGCAGTAACAGGGACGTGTAGGGCCTTATACCTCCAGACCCACTTGCTGGATGAAGAGGAAACACAAATATCAGCTTATCCAGGTCTCACACGTGTGGACCCATCTTGTACATATGTGATATATCCCATCCGTCCGTTCAAGCAAGGACGATGGGCCATGGCATTGACGTCAGCAAGTGTTGTGTGCCCATCACGAGATATGTTTTATATCCATATCGTCCGTACCATCCATCCCTCTTGGGGAGGCCGTGGCCCACCCTACACGTGTGGCACGTGTGGGGTGGGACCCACCTTGATATATGCGTTTGTACCCACACCGTCCATCCAGACGGTGGGTTGATCATGAGGTTTATCCAAATCATCCGTTCATTGGGGACGTGAACCCCACCAGCTAGATGCACGGGTCTTATACACACCGTCCATTCATTTCAGCCGTGTGGGCCCACCCCACACGTGCTGCACGTGTGGGATGGGACTCACCTTGCTGTATTTATTCTATATCCACTTCGTCCAATTCAAGACGGTGGACCCCACCTGGATGCAAGTATTTTATATCCACACCGTCCGTTTGGATGGTGTGCTGTTGGACACACCATGTTTTATGTATTTTATCAGAGTCGTCCATCTATTTGGACGTGGCCCACCCCACACGTGTGACACGTGTGAGTGGGACCCACCTTGATGCATTTATTCTACATCCACATCGTCTAATTGCCAGGACGGTGGGACCCCTGTGCTGTATGTGTTTACACACCGTTCATCTGGTAGCCGTGTGGGGCTCACCCCACACATGCTGTACGTGTGGGATGGGACCCATCTTAATGTGTGTATTCTTCATCTGTCCATCCAGATGGCCAGGGACGGTGGACCCCACCTCATGTATGTATATGATATCTGCGGGTGAGGCCAACCGTGATGTATATGATATCCAAACCGTCCGTACATGACGTGCCCACGCCACACGTATGGGTGGGACCCACCTTGATGGATGTGTCTTGTATCCACACCATCCATGTGCAACCACCCATGATGTATCTGTTTTATCCCCGTCATCGTCATCCGTCCCTTGGACGTGAGGCCCACTTTAAGTATGTATTGTATACCTATGCCGTCCACTTGTGCAACCCACCACAATGTATGATGTATACACGCTGCCTGTCCATTTGGGCAAGCCTAGATGAAGGAAAAATGCAAATATCAGTTTGATTCAAACTGTGGTGGGCCACTCATGTGGATCCACCCACTATTTGTGCAAGACCCACTTAAATGAATGTGTCTTAACCATGCTGCCCATCCATTTTGTTGGATCATGGGCTACACCATTAGGCCCCATGTGATGTATTTATGGCCTTTGAATGAGGTGTATTGAGGTCCGATGCGATGTATGAGGTCCGATGTAATGTATAAGGCCCATTTGGTAAGGCCCAAAGTGATGCATATGTGGCCCATGAGGGAGGCCCATTGTGATGTATATTAAGCCCTTGTGTGAGGCCCATTATGTTGTGTATGAGGCCCTCGTGTGAGGCCATGAGCCCATTATATGTTTGGCTCTATATGGGCCATCCCTAGGGAGCAATGTTGGTTAAATGTCCACATTGATGGGCAATGATGGTTAAATGTCCACATTGTAACCTTCTCTCAGGCCTTGTTAAGCTCATTCTCATCATTCTCTTAGTGGGTTAACTCAAATCATTGGGCCCCATCGATGTTGTATAGTCTATCATCACCGTAGAGGAATGGATCCATGTTATCGGATTGGTATATCCACGGCCGAGGACCAATTTGTATATTATGGTTTAGATCGGTGGATCATCTATGGATCCCACCTTGCATATAGGCCGATTATCGATGCTGATTATGAGTATGTGATAGCACAGCATCATGATACATACCCATACACATCATCTGTATGTTCGATATGAGATGTGGTTGACCATTGCATATGACATTGGGCAGGTTGTTCATAGGACTCCCTGATAGACGGAGTTGTCTCACATGAGTGCACGACATGCGCAGGATTGATGCATGACTGGACTGTGTGACTCATGCATCTTGCATTGTGTGATTGTGATTACTGTTCTCCCTAGCAACATCAGGGCTGTAGCCTCCGCAGTTATAACGCGGACGGCAGGATTGGATAACAGAAATTTTGTTTAAGCACATGGGCGCGTAGGATGTCCCAGGGTGAAAGTCCCTAAACCCTTATGGTACCATGAAGGATTCTCCAATGCCTAGATCGAGTGGATGTATGAGCGCATGAGGGTCGAATGCCAGGAGGCCGCGTCTCCCACTGTGTCGTAGTCGATTAGATGGGGGTGTCACCTTGCCCGCCTGAGTGAGAGGGCAATATCTAGGTTAAGTTTGATCAGCTTGAGGAATAGGTCTACTATCGACGAGCCGGGCACGATATTAGCAGGCGAATAGTGAGGTCTCTTCCACTTACCCAGTTGTGCGTTCGGATAAGAGCGGTTAGCTGACGTAGAGTGTAATAGACCCTGGTGATATCCCAGAAATGAGTTGTATGATTATGTGGATTTCGATGAGGATTGGTATACTTGAGTTGCATATCGCATCGCATAGCCTTGGTATGGTCGATAGCATTCATGCCTTACATTGCATAGCCTAGGTACGGTTGTTAGCATTCTTGCCTTGTATTGCATAGCCTTGGTACGGTTGTTAGCATTCATGGATTCACCAGCATATTCTGCATTACTCTGATATTACATTCTGAGCACGCTTATATTATGCACACACTTTCACCACCTTCTGAGCTTTCTATAAGTTTATGCACGACAGATGCAAGTAGGTAATGCGAGGACGCAGCCGTAGCTGAGCATGAGCAGGAGCATACCACAGATCTTCAGGAGTTTTCGGTTATTTTCACCATTGTATTTCCCTTTATATGCATTGTATTTCAAAGTTTTTTATCATAGCGAATTTTGTAATGGTGTTCTTGTTATTATTGTTCGAGGGTTATGCTATGGTTATGCTTATTATGAAACAATCTTATGTTGAAAATCCTCTTTGTAGGATCCTAGGATCGAAACCTGGTGTATTGGCACAGGAAGACAAGAATGGGGTACTACGGAGGCTGTCGATGCCGGATTCGGAGATCAGAAATTTTGTGAGCTCGGTTTCTGAGTTTGGGGCATAACAATTTCTACTTGTTATTCAAAATTTCAAGGTATAAAAGTAGTCAACACATCTTAACGAGATCTGAAAGTCTACATACCCAAATGGGTGGTGTAAATCAATCAAGTTTTCTTTTTAAGATGAATTTGATGTTTTTATAAGAATATATTTGCATAACATGCAACCTTCCATTATAAGTTGCATGCATCATTTGTTGGTGGAGAATTAACTCCCACTCAGGTTATGCACAACCTTTATATACAGGAAGCATTCTAACATTAAGTTTTCTATTATCCAATGAAAAAATAGCTTAGATCTAATCACATCAAGCCTAATTATATCACACATATAAACATTATCATCAGATTTTTTTTTTAAAGTGCTTTGTCATAAAGAGTGTTTTATCATCACCAGTGATCATGTCCATTAGCGCTAGATCCGATCATTACCGTTAATGATCATTGTTGATGATGGATCCTATCATCAACATTGATCATCATGGTTGATGATCGTTTCGATCACTAATGATCTCTTGATCAATAGTGAATAGAATGATATAAAGGAAACTACATTCATATGCATGTATATGTACAAGTAATAATCAAGAAACATGAGAAATATCCATTTTCTTGTATACCCAAAAAAAAATGTATGCCGCACATTAAATGATTACATTCATGATACTAATATATCACGAATATATTTTTGGGTTGAGGTCTTATCATGAGATTTGGCAATTAATGGATGGACTGGATGTATGACACCTCACGGTGTACGTGACATCCACTCTGTATATAAGGTAAGCCCCTCGATTTTATTACCCAAGGCCAAACTTCAGACCTATTCACGGCTTAAGTGGGCCACACTATAGGGACCAATGGAGAGGGAAAGCCAACCATTGGTTGGGGCATGATTTGGTATGTATATTCCATCCAATCTGTTCATCAGATGCGCCTCCCTAGGAAGATAACCATCCAGAAACTATCATAATCCCAAATTCAGGTGGATCACATTGCGTGAACTTAGACGTGTGAGGCGTGCACCCACGTAAGTGCCATGTCAGACTAATTTTTGTTATGTACAGTGAAAAAAGAGAAGGCCCATGATGGACAGAACAGATGTCACATACATAAAATGGTGGGCCTCAGGAGTGTTGGGGAGGATTCCAGTCCCAAGTCACATCATATGAGCATCGATCATGCACACAGCCGGCGGAGTCATCGCTGACTTTCCATTTTGTAATTTCTTGTACATTCCTGTAGACATTGTTATAAAATATTAATTTTATAAAATATATTTTAAAATAAAATATAATATAATATATTAAAATTTTTGTAAAAAGCTTTTTGGGGGTTTTTTAGAATAGTCCCACATGGGAAAGGGAAGAGAAGATTTTATGGTTTAAATGAAAACAGTGGAGTACCTTATTATTTGCCTACATAGTCCTTGGACCATGGGACTTGCGTGTTCCAATATGTAGCACTGGAACACCCACGTGCACGCGCTCGCACTCGGGCTTGAGCACAGGCACGGGTTTGGTCTCGGTCTTGGTCTCGGTCTCGATATCGGTCACGGGCTCGGTGTGAGGGCATGACCACGTGAGGCAATGTGGCTGTGTGACTATAGTGGCACTAGTGGTGCACTTTGCACTTCACACGTACGCATTGTATCACAGAGGAGCGACCTTACGCGAACCGGAGCGAGACGTGTGCAAGTCGCGGTGTGACTAAGTGGCTAAGGTGGATGGCTGTCTAAAAGAAAAACTAGAGGACTGAATAAGAGTCCCTCAGTATAAATAGATGCTGGAATATGACTATTGCAGCAGATGTATAACAGTTGTGCCATAAGTACAGAAACCATGCTGTAACTACTGCATAGCTAGCCCAACAGCTAGAAAATGACTAGCTAGCTCTCACAACAGTCAGCATGCAGCTGCTGTTATGAGCCATGCACAATAGTAAGAAAATGGTTAGTTTTCCAACAGCTAGAATTGGCTTAATGGGAGTTAATTCCCTGGACCATAACCCCCAGCCACAAATGCCATATAAACAGGGCCTGGATGGGTTTACAAACCATCACTCAACCCACTCCAGCAGACCCATATGAACTGAGCTATAGCCACTCCTCTCCTATACTCCAGTGAATCCAGCAACAATAGCAAGGTTGAACGATTGCTTGAAGAACAGACGAACGGTATGGTCTAGAATGGTTCAACTGAACTAATAGCTGAAGAACAGACTAGTGCAGTGGTCTTACTCAGAAATCTTCTTATCTCCTTTCTTTTTGGATTTTTCTTTTTTCTGTATTTTTGCTAGACTATGTAACAGAGTTCTAGTAGTGGGCCTTCGTGTTTGCTGAACGCAGACCTACATCAAGCTCGTTGTATCCTAGAAGCCGTTTGCCTATAACCTTTCAGCATACTTAATTCACTTGAGTAGCGGCAAATAACGCTTTAAGGACAACATCCCAGATGTGCTTTAGCCTGTCCTTATTTCAGATCATTTGGATTTTCAATTTTCATATTTTAAAGAAAAATACTATTCTGTAAATTTTCATAACAATCTTAAAGCTTTATTTGATGGAAGCCGACAATGTACCATCCATCAAGTTGATGAATCAGGACTTGATTCGTCTTGACCGGTTCGATAGAACCAATTTCACAAGATGGCAAGACAAGCTCAAATTTCTTTTGACTGCGCAGAAGATCTTCTACATCTTAGATCCTAATCTTCAGCCATTGCCTGAAGCAACTGAAGAAGACACACCTGAACAGATAGCTGCCCACACCAAACGAGCTGAAGACGAACTCTTGTGTCGAGGACACATTCTGAACGCGCTCTCCGACTGCCTGTATGATCTGTACTAACAGACGTCATCAGCAAAGGAAATCTGGACCGTTCTGGAGTTCAAATACAAGGCTGAAGAAGAAGGTACCAACAAATTCTTCATCTCCAGGTATTTTGACTTTAACATGGTATATAATTGTTACCCCAAATCCAAGAAATGCAGCTTATAGAAAACAAATTTAAAGCCATCAAAATTGATCTTCAGCAAAGGAAATCAGGACCGTTTTGGAGTTCAAATACAAGGCTGAAGAAGAAGGTACTAACAAATTCTTCATCTCTAGGTATTTTGACTTCAACATGGTAGATAACAAACTATTGTTACCCCAAATCCAAGAAATGCAGCTTATAGAAAACAAATTCAAAGCCATCAAAATTGATCTTCAGCAAAGGAAATCTGGACCGTTCTGGAGTTCAAATACAAGGCTGAAGAAGAAGGTACCAACAAATTCTTTATCTCCAGGTATTTTGACTTCAACATGGTAGATAATAAACTATTGTTACCCCAAATCCAAGAAATGCAGCTTATAGAAAACAAATTCAAAGCCATCAAAATTGATCTTCCTGAATCATTCCAAGTCGGAGCTATAATCACTAAATTGCCACCGATGTGGAAAGACTATAAAAAGAAGTTGCTGCATAAAACTGAGGACTATACACTGGAACAAATCCAGAAACATCTTCGAATTGAGGAAGAATCCCGTAATCGCGATAAAAAGAATAACAACGGGAATACCTCGTCCAATGTACATGCAGTAGAGAACACTAATAACAAGAATCCCAAGAAGGACGATTCCCTAAAACCCAATAAAAGAAAATTTAAGAAAATTGCCCAAAAGAAGAACGGAAAGTTCAAAAGCCCATGCCATATCTGTGGAAAAATCAGGCACTATGCTCAACTATGCTGATATCGTAAATCTAAAAAAGAGGCAAGTGTAGTAGAAGAAGACAATATTGTAGCTATGATCACTGAGGTGAATATTATCCAAGGAAAGTTTCCGGTTAGTGGTATGATACTGCCGCTACCGTACATATGCGCTACGACAGATCAGCCTTCAAAATATATAAGGAATTGACCAATGATCAAGAAGTCCAAATGGGTAATGAAGTCCGATTGAAGGTTGTTGGCAAAGGAACCGTCGAACTAATATCCTCTAAAAAGAAAGTGATTCTGACAAATGTCATGCACATCCCAGATATGAGGTGAAACTTAGTTTCTGGGGACCTTCTGGGTAAACCAGGAATAAGGGTGGTGTACGAGTCAGGAAAACTGATTCTGTACAAGAATGAGAACTTTATCAGAAAGGGATGTGTGTAAGACCCATAGCCTAGCCTGTATTATTCCTTAGCCTTCCACGATTCTCCGGGTCGAATTTCGGTGACACACAATCTATAACAGGGGTTTGCGCACGACCCTGAGTCGTATCCAGTATTCTAGAGTCAGCTCGACCCGAGACTGGTACCCTAACGGCCGCACCATCATCCCGATTTTGATGCCGCGTATTACGCGCCGAGGCGATACCCAGGCCAGGAGATGTGGGCTCGCGTTCAGTTTGAGAAAATGCTGCGTATTTGTGAAATTCCAAGAGAATCTCTACAACATGTCAAATCAATCTCATCAATCACATCACATGTCAAGTAATGTCCCATCACCAAGCAACCCCTAAAGTCAAACTGTCTCTCTTACAACCCATACATGTTAAGTACACCCATCACCCATCACTCACTCACCTATCACTCTCTCTCTCTCTTTACATCCCATCCTCTCTCTCTCTCTCTCTCATTTTCCTCCCAAGCAACAATGGTGGAAACGTCCATGGGAGAAGAGAAAGCCTAGTGTGGCCCACCTTCCTACCACCTAATCCCACCCTCCAACCACCTAATCCCACCCTCCAAAATCAATCTCAACCGTTGAATCATGTTCCCTTAGAGCTTTAGAATGCGTTGGTGGAAGAAGGAAGAAGAGATCAAAGGTGGGTGATCTAGGATCTACATTTTTATTATTTTTATTTATTTATTTATATATTTCTTTGTGATTTAAGGGCCCACATTGGTGGGACCCACCTTGATGTATGCTTTGTATCAATGAGGGGCCCACAGTGGCGGGGTCCCTCCACCGCCGGTATATCTCTTTCTCCCTCCCTCTCTCTCTCTCTCTCTTTGTGTGATGGATTGTGGCCCACCTTGATGCATGATATTATCCACGCCATTCATCATCCGGTCGGTGGAAATCCCACCCTGATGTAGGATCCATACGGTCTAGTGATCAGGCCTGGACGGAGGTAAAACAAATATCACTTGATCCAACACGTGCGGCCCACTGACGTGGGACCACCATGATGTAAGTGCTTCACCCACCATCCAATCCCTGGACGGTGGAAAACCACCTGCTTGTTGCTCCTGTCCAGGCCGCCCGTCCAGGGCCTGGACGTTGGGCTGCATATTATATTAATAAATATTATTATAATATATATTATATACATATATATCTGGTGGGCCACCACGTGGACCCACCCATGATGAATATGTTGTATCCTTATCGTCCATAGTCTGGACGGTGGACACCCACCTGCTGAGTACACCATCCAGATCAGTGGGACCCACATGAGTATGTGTTTTATACACACTGTCCAGCGTCCAGACCCTAGACGCTGGACCTGGACCTCTTTCAATATATATATATATATATATGTACCGTGGTGGGCCCATGTGGGACCCACCTGCTGGACGGATTGGCTATGGTACCTCACACCGGCTATTCAGCTGACGTGTCGACGTCAGTAAGCTCTTTGTGCCCCACCACTGATGTATGGGCCTTATCCACACTGTCTAGATGGCTGGACGGTGGGACCCACCATTGATGTATGTATTTTTATCTCCATGCCATCCATTTGCCGGGCCCACCTTGATGTATGTATTACACCCAAACGGTCGATCTAATTGACAAGCTTGACTTAAGGCTTGAGAATAAAAATGAGGCAGAGCTATCAGATGGACCACACTACAAAAATCAGTAGAGATTGGACGTCCATCATTGAGACCCTTTTTGGGTCACAGAAGTTTTAGATCAATATGAGATTGTTTTTCCTCTTAATTCAGGTCTTTGTGACCTTATGATTAGATTGGATGGAAAATAAATGTTATGGTGGGCCCCTGAGAATTTTAAATGGGAAATCATTATCTCCACTGCTATTTGTGGTATGGTCCAGATGATCCCCCGATGTGATGTATGAGAGGCCCATTGGTGTGGCCCATTATGATGTATTCGAGGCCCATTGGTGCGGCCCATTGATGTGGCCCACTTGATGCATATGAGGCCCATTAGTGCGGTCCATTGATGTGACCCACTTGATGTATATGAGGCCCATTGGTTCGGCCCATTGATGTGGCCCACTTAATGTATATGAGGTTCATTGGTGCGGCCCATTGATGTGACCCACTTGATGTATATGAGGTTCAGTGATGAGGCCCATGGGCGAAGCCCATTGTGATGTATTAGGGCCCATGGGCGAGGCCCATTGTGATGTATTCGAGGCTCATGGGCATGGCCCATTGTGATACATATGAGGCACATGGGCGAGGCCCGTTGTGATGTATTCAAGGCCCA
Organism: Magnolia changhungtana; assembly: GCA_030180095.1. Classification (NCBI taxonomy): domain Eukaryota; kingdom Viridiplantae; phylum Streptophyta; class Magnoliopsida; order Magnoliales; family Magnoliaceae; genus Magnolia; species Magnolia changhungtana. Next base: position 7,601,382 of record JASAUF010000653.1, on the reverse strand, counting down.
TGGGCATGGCCTATTATGATACATTTGAGGCCCATGAGTGAGGCCAATGGCGATGTATATTAAGCCCTTGTGTGAGGCCATGGGCTCACTATACGTATGGCTAGAGCTGTGCATATCTGACTCGATCCGGTGGATCTGACCCGATCAGATCCGATCTGACTCGTTCCGAACCGAACCAACGGCCTGGATCGGTGAGGATCAGGTAGGGCCATTCAGATCCAACATTTTTTCGGATCGAGATCGGGTTGTGGTCAATCCGGACTGGTCCGATCTAAAAACCCGATCCGAATGGATCCGGACCGACCCGATCCAGGGTGATTCTTATCAGTAATTCTACTTTTTCCAGTGGTATGATCCACTTAGAGCTCTGGATATGCATCAATTTTAGGTTCAACCACTGAAATGATCTAGAAAAACGAATGGACGGCGTGGATAAACCTCATGCATTCACGATGGGCCCCAACAGAGTTTACTTAGTATAATAAAAAGAGGTTTGATGGTGTACCATACACAACTATATAGCTGCTGTAGGATAGGATAGCTGATGTGGGCTATAGGCTATAGTTGGAGGTGTGTATCCTGCGAAGACGAGCATTGACGCTTCCTCGAGCTCTGAGTTGTACGAACGGTTCAAAGGATAAATTAAGTTATATGGGCCCCATAATGATGTATTTATTATATTTACATCGTTCATCTATTTTTAGAGATCATTTTAGAACATTATCCAAAAAATGAATCATATCCAAAGATCATGTGGACCACACCACAAATAGCAGCGGAGATAATGATTTTCACCGCTAAACAATTCATAGGGCCCACCATAATGTTTATTTTCCATCTAATTTTTTGATAAGGTCACAAAGACCTGAATTAAGAGGCAAAACAAATTTCAAATTGATCCAAAACTTCTGTGAGGCTGTGACCCCAAAAAGGCTTTCAATGGTCGACATTCAATCCCCACTACTTTTTACAATGTGGTCCACCTGATAGTAGTTCTACCTTATTTTTTATCTCAAGCCTTAAAACGAGCTCGCCAAATGGATGGACGGTTTGGATATAACACATGTCCCATGATCAGACCCACAAAACTTGCTAACATAAATGCAGCAATGTAGGCACTTTTATGCATAGCACGCTGCATGCCATGTACAATACGTCAGCACAGCTATAGCCTGTAGTGCCTTGAGCTCCGAGTTGTACGAACAGCTCAAATGGGAACGGAGTGGTCGGTGGTCTGTGGGCCCCAAAATGATGTATGTGTTTCATCCATGCCGTCCATCTATTTTTCCAGGTCATTTTATGGTGTGAGACAAAAAATGAGGTTTATCCAAATCTCAAGTGGAACACATTATAAAAACAGTGTTGAATGAGCGTTGACCATTAAAAAATGTTTGGGTGCCATAAAAGTTTTGCATCAATCTATTCTTTATTTTTTCCATTCATCTGGACCTTTATGACCTAATCAACAGATTGGATTTCAAATAAACAGTACATTGGGCATTAGGAGGATTTTAATTGTGGATATCCAATCACTATTGTTTTCCTGTGGTGTGGTCCACCTAAGATTTATATCCCTCTCATATTTTGGGTCAAGTGCTAAAATGATCTTTAAAAATGGATGAATGGAATGGATTAAAAACACACATCATGGTGGGTCCCACAGAGCACTGACCACCAGCCACGGGGCTGGCGGCAGGGGGAGTAGCCAATCCGTGATTAACATTACATGGGCCTCACAATGAAGTATTTATTATATCCATATCGTTTATCCATTTTTCGTGATTATTTTAGAGCATTTGAAAAAAAATGAATCATATCTAAAGCTCAAATGGACCACACTGAAAATAGCAGCTAAGATAATGATTTTCACCATTAAAAAAGTCGATCTAAATCGTACTCAACTTAATCCGACTCGGTTTCCTTGATCGAGTCAGACTCGGATTGGGTCAGGCAAACCGGGTGTCGGATCGGTTTGAGTCCTGTGTCCCAGACTCAGTCCCGGATCGAACCGGGTTCGGATCAGTCCAACTACATTTTGGTCCGAATCGAGTTGGACCAAATCCGATCCGACTTAGTCCGATGCCCAGCTCTATGTTTGAATCTATGTGGACCACTCCTTGGGAGCAATGTTGGTTAAATGTCCACATTGATGGGCAATGATGGTTGAATGTTCACATTGTAACATTCCCTTAGGCCTTATTAGGCTCATTCTCATTATTCTCTTTGTGGGTTAACCCAAATAAGTGGGCCCTATTCACCATAGACGGATGGCTCCGTGCTATCGAATTTGATATAACCACAGCCAAGGGTCGATCTTTATATTATGGTTTGATCAGCCATTCATATATAGATCCTGCCATGTATATAGGTCGATATTGATGCTGATTATGGGCGCCGATTATCGAGGTCGATTCTGATTGTCGAGGCCGATTCCGATTGTTGATCCAATTTGATTATCGATGCTGATTCCGATTGTTGAGGCCGATTCCGATTATCGAGACCGATTCCGATTATTGAGGCCAATTTTGATTGTCGAGGCCGATTTCGATTGTCGAGGCTGATTGTTAAGTCTGATTCTGATTGTTGAGGCCGATTATTGAGGTCGATTCCGATTGTCGAGGCCGATTTTGATTGTCGAGGCCGATTATCGAGGTCAATTTCGATTGTCGAGGCTGATTTCGATTGTTGAGGCTGATTCTGATTGTCAAGGTCGATTATTGAGGTCGATTCCGATTGTCGAGGCCGATTCCGATTGTTGAGGCCGATTCTGATTATCGAGGCCAATTCCGATTGTCGAGGTCGATTCTGACTATCGAAACCGATTCCGATTGTCGAGGCTGATTGTTGTGGCCGATTCTGATTGTAGAGGCCGATTCTGATTATTGAGGCCGATTTCGATTGTCAACGTCGATTTCGATTGTCGAGGCCAATTCCGATTGTTGAGGCCGATTTTGATTATCGAGGCCGATTCCGATTGCCAAGGCCGATTGTTGAGGCCGATTCTGATTATCGAGGTCGATTTTGATAGTTGAGGCCGATTCTGATTGTCGAGGTTAATTCCAATTGTCGAGGCTGATTCCGATTGTTGAGGCCAATTCTGATTATCGTGGCCGATTCTGATTGTCGAGGCCGATTCTGATTATTGAGGCCGATTCTGATTATCGAGGTCGATTCTGATTATCGAGGTCGATTCCGATTATCGAGGCCAATTTCAATTGTCGAGGCTGATTCTGATTGTCGAGGCCGATTCTGATTGTAGAGGCCGATTCCGATTGTCGAGGCCGATTCTGATTATCGAGGCTGATTCCGATTGTCGAGGCCGATTCCGATTATTGAGGCCGATTCTGATTATCGAGGCCGATTCCGATTGTTATTATCGAGGTTGATTTCGATTGTCGAAGCCGATTGTTGAGGCCGATTCTGATTGTCGAGGCCGATTTCAATTATCGAGGTCAATTCTGATTATCGAGGCCGATTCCGATTGTCGAGGTTGATTCAATTGTCGAGGCCATTTCCGATTGTTATGGCCGATTGTATAGGCCAATTATCGAGGCCAATTTCGATTGTCGAGGCCTAATGTGATGTATATGTGGTCCGTATTTGAGGCCCATTATGATGTGTATTCAGCCCATGTTTAAGGCCCAATGTGATGTATATGAAGCCTATGTGATGAGGCCCATCGTTGTGCATTTGAGGGCCAGGCAATGGAGCCCATTGTGATGTATATTAGGCCCATGTAAGAGGCCCATCGTGATGTATATTAAGCTCTTGAGTAAGGCCCATGGTGTTGTATATTAGGCCCTTGTGTGAGGCCATGAGTCTACTATATGTTAAGCTCTATATAGGTCATTCCTTGGGGGCAATGTTGGTTAAATGTCCATATTGTCGAGGCTGATTGTTGATGCCGATTATTGATACCGATTATGAGTATGAGATAATATAACATCATGATACATGTCCATACGCATTATCTGCATGTTTATTATGAGATGTGATTGACTGTTGCATATGTCATAGTACAGATGGTTTATGGGACTCCCCGATAGGTGGAGTTATCCCACATGAGCACACGATATGCGTAGGATCGATGCATGATTGGACTGTTTGGCTCATGCATCTCGCATTGTATGATTATAATTACTGTATGTCCTAGCGACATCAGGGCCATAGCTTCCACAGGCATATCGTGGATGGCCAGATGGGACACCAAAAATTTGTTCTACATGGGGTGCTATAGATAACCCTGGGTGAAATTTCTTAAACCCTCTTGGTTCCAGAGGTTGCTCCAATGTCTAGACCGAGTGGATGCATGAGCGCATGAGAGCCGTATAGCGTTAAGCTACATCTCCTACTGTGTCGTGGTCGGTTAGAATGGGGTGCAGCCTTACCTTCCTGAGAGGAGGGGGCAAAGCTAGGCTGAGTTTGACCAGCTCGAGGAATGGGTCCTTTATTGACGAGTCGGGCCCGATATTGGCAGGCGGATAGTGAGGTCTCTTCCACTCACCTTATTGGGCGCGATGGGGCGGCAATCTGGTTTGGAGTGTAATAGACCCCGGTGATTTCTAAGAGAGGAACCATACTGATGTGTGGACTTATTGAGCAGGAGTTACATACGCATTCATTCATTCATTTACTATCCACTCGATCTGGTGGTGCGCAACTATTTGTTACGTGTACCTTCGCAATAGCCAAGGTTTCGGTTGGGGCACGCGACCAACCTGAGATCAAGAGTTTACCACATTGTGTCTGACTATCCAAATTTAGGTATGGGACTTGTTTGGATAGAAGTCCCTTGTGGTGGACCCCTTAGCCTAGGATACTACGTATTATCATCCCGACTTCACTCCAGCTTGGTCATTTCATTCGCATCGCATATTGCATTGCATCCTTAGTACATAGCATTTGATTTACTGTGCTTCTGTATTACATAACTTAATTAAGGTTGACGGTATTCGTGGACTTGGTATCTGATATTTGGCTTACTATATCTCCCCATTGCATAGCTGATCTACATTACTTCCTCAGTATATGATATTGATTTATTATATTTTTGCATTGCATAGCCTGGATAAGGCTGATGGTATTTATGGGCTTATCAGCATGTTTTTGCATTACTCTGATATCGTATGACTTACGAACTTGTTAGTATTTTTGCTTACTTTAATGACTCTGATATTGCTTACTTGACACTTACCTTGCGCACACACTTTCACCACCCTCTAAGCTTTCTATAAGCTTATGCACGATAGATGCGTGCAGGTGGCGTTAGGTCACAGCAGCGTTGAGCTTGGAGCGTACAACGGACTTTTGGAGCTTTGATTTTGATATATGTATTTCCCTTTCAGTACATTATTCAAATGTTCATATTAGAGAAAATGTGATGATGATGTTGTCTTTGTGATTTAGGTACACTTGTAGTTATGCTTCTTATGAGATAAACGTACGTTAGAAAAATCCTCCTTATAGGATCCTAGGATCGGAATCTGGTGTATGGCCGCTGGGAGCCAAGAATGAGATACTATGGAGGCTGTTGGCACCGGATTCGGCCATCGAAAATTTTGTGAGCACAGTTTTCGAGTTTGAGGCATGATAATGTGCTTGTAATAGGATAGTTAAGTTTTCTCTGAATGAAAGTAGCACTTTGCATATACGGTTGAATTCGTTAGACTGTGGCATGATAGACTAGCCCATATAGGGTATAGTACCTTGAAGTTCATGGCTAAGAATGTTTTAATCTCATACACAGATAATGAAACTGATAAGTGTGAAGTGTGCATACGATCCAAAATGATGAAGAAACCTTTTCCAAGTGTTGAAAGATCGTTTCAAATATTGGTTCTTATGCACAGTGATATCTGTGAGTTAAACGACATTCTTACTCGTTGAGGTAAATGGTACTTCATAACTTTTTTGGATGATTGCTCTAAATATATGTATGTTTATCTGTTAAAGAGCAAAGACAAAGCATTGAACATGTTTAAAATATATAAATCAGAAGTATAGAATCAACTAAATAAGAAGATAAAAATTCTTCGTAGCGATAGAGGAGGAGAATACTTCTCAAATGAATTCGATAACTTCTGTGAAGAACATGGACTAATACATCAATGTACTGCACTGTACACACCTCAACAAAACGGAATAGCTGAAAGGTAGAATAGAATATTAGTAGAAATGGTTAACTCAATGCTAATCAGAGCACAGTTGTCACTAAGTCAATGGGGTGAGGCACTGCTTGCAGCGTGTCATATACTAAACAGAATTCTGTTTAAAAAATATAAAATATCTCCATATGAAACATGGAGAGGTAGAAAATCTAACCTAGGATATCTAAAAGTGTAGGGGCGTCTCGCATACTGCAGTACCCTTAATCCAAAAAAAACTAAGTTAGGATCCAGAGCTATTAGGTGCGCCTTCGTAGGGTATGTACAAAATAGTAAAGCTTATAGACTTCTAGATCTAGAGTCTAATATAATAATAGAATCAAGAGACGTTGAGTTCTTTAAGAACTCACTATCCTTGGAGTCAAAGGATAATGAAGTCTAAACTCCTGATAGAGAACTAAAAAGCACAACTCTACAAATAGTAGAAGTTCCTGTTGAACTTCGTAGGAGCCAAAGGACAAGCATAGAGAAGAGTCTAGGAGATGACTACATAGACTCACAATGCATCATTTTCCATCTTGTAGAAGGAAAAAGAGAAAATGTTATAAGAAAAATACCTATAGTAATGACTATAGAAGATGATCCTAAAACATATAAAGAGGTTGTATCCATTAGAGACTCAGCTTTCTGGACAGAAGCTATAAACGATGAAATAGAATCTATAATGTCAAATCAAATATGGGAACTAGTAAACTTACCTCTAGGTTCTAAACCCATAGGTTGCAAGTGTGTATTTAGGAAGAAATATCTCACTGATGGGACTATCCAAACCTTTAAAGCTCGATTAGTAGCTAAGGGTTTTAGACAAAAAGAAGGGATAGATTACTTTGACACAATTCTCCTGTATCTAGGATAACATCCATTAGGATATTATTTGCGCTAGCTTCCATACATCATCTTCACATCTACCAAATAGATGTAAAGACTGCATTTCTATATGATGACCTCAATGAGGAGGTATACATGGAACAACCTGAAGGATTCGTTCTACCAGGGAATGAAAATAAAGTATGTAGGTTAATCAAATTTTTGTATGGATTAAAGTAAGCACTAAAACAATTGCATGAGAAGTTTAATTCCAAAATACTATCTCATGGCTTCATGCATATTGTAGCTGATAAATGCATATATTCTAAAGTAGATGGTAACTACATGATTATTATTTCTCTGTATGTTGATGACATGTTAATAATAAGTAATAAAATGGAAGGTATGACTGTAACGAAGAGGTCTTTATCTTCCGTATTCAAAATGATGTATCTTAGACAAGTTGATACCATCCTAGGTATCAAAGTTAAAAAAATATTGTGAGTGTTATGCTTTGTGTCAATCTCATTATATTGAGAAGATACTAAATAAGTTTAACTATTTAAATATAAAAGAAGCAAAAACCCTATTTGATTCAAGTATCAAGTTAAAAAAGAATAACGGAAGAACAGTTACACAATTGGAATATGCGAGTGTTATAGAGAATCTTATGTATGCTATGTAATATACTAGACCTGATATAGCATATGTTGTGAGTAAACTTAGTAGGTTTACTAGTAACCCCAGTATTGAACACTTGAATGCAATCAGTAGAGTCCTTGGTTACTTAAAAGCAACTAAAGACTTGAGACTATTTTATTTGGAGTTTCCTGCCGTATTGGAAGGATATATAGATGCGAGATGGATATCGAGTGCATGGGATAATAAATTTACTACAGGGTTGTGTTTACTCTAGGAGGTGCAGCTATATCTTGGGGATCTAAGAAATAGACTTGCATAATGCACTCGACTATGGAGTCTGAATTCATAGCCCTGTCTACAACAGGTAAAGAAGCTGAGTGGCTAAGGGATCTCTTATTAGAAATTCCTTTTTGTGTAAAGCCAATATCGGCTGTGTCACTACATTGTGATAGTGAAGCCACATTAGCTAGATCCTATAGCAGCACATATAATGGTAAGTCTAGACATATCAGTCTTCAACATGATTATCTTAGATAATTGATTCGAGATGGAATCAATGTTATTTCTTATGTGAAATCAAACAATAACTTAGCAGACCCTTTCACCAAACCTCTACCGAGAGAGGTAGTAAAGACTACATCTAGAGGGATGGGGTTGAAACTCTTCAACCAAAGTTCCACTAGTGATGGTAACCCAATCTAAAGTCAGAAAATCTCTAATTTCGGGTTTAATGGATAAGAACAAGTCACTGATATATGGAAAGTTTTTTGGCACTAAATTATAAAACTTCATTCATAATAGATAAGTGTTGAGCGTTACGAAAGAGGGTTGAGTCTTAGAACTCTTAATAAAATCCAGTCTAATGGACAAGTATCTTATAGTAACGAAGACACTGGAAGGATTTCACCTATATAAACGTAGAGATGGTGCCGTCTCTCATGAGATTTATGAGTTTTCTCTCAGGATCTTTTACGAAATAGGATAAGCGTGTGGTTTCTCCAACTCTGTTATCTAGGAATAACTGGTTTAACACTTCGGCTACCAGTCATTTTGATAGAGTTTTGAGATACTTACACTAAGGGAAGATTAAAATCGAAGGATATCTTTCTTTATGCATATAAGCTGATTATTCTGGCAGAAATGTTTTATCGAGAAAAATATATTTTAAAAAAATTAGTGGGGGATTGTTATAAAATATTGATTTTATAAATTATATTTTAAAATAAAATAAATATAATATATTAAAAGTTTTGTAAAAATCTTTTTGGGGGTTTTTGAGAATAGTCCCACATGGGAAAGGGAAGAGAAGATTTTATGGTTTAAATGAAAACAGTGGAGTACCTTATTATTTGCCTACATAGTCCGTGGACCATGGGACTTGCGTGGTGCATAGCACTTGCACACCCACCCGCACGCGCTCGCGCTCGGGCTCGGTCACGGTCTCGATCTCGATCTCACTCAGGTTATGCACAACCTTTATATATAGGGAGCATTCTAACATTAAGTTTTCTATTATCCAATGAAAAAATAACTTAGATCTAATCACATCAAGCCTAATTATATTACACAACTAAACATTATCATCAGATTTTTTTTAAAAAAAGTGCTTTGCCATAAAGAGAGTTTTATCATCACCAGTGATCATGTCCATTAGCGTTAGATCCGATCATTACCATTAATGATCATTGTTGATGATGGATCCTATCATCAACATTGATCATCATGGTTGATGATCGTTTCGATCACTAATGATCTCTTGATCAATAGTGAATAGAATGATATAAAGGAAACTACATTCATATGCATGTATATGTATAAGCAATAATCAAGAAACATGAGAAATATCCATTTTCTTGTCTACCAAAAAAAAAATGTATGCCACACATTAAATGATTACATTCATGATACTAATATATCATGAATATATTTTGGGTTGAGGTCTTATCATGAGATTTGGCAATTAATGGATGGACTGGATGTATGACACTTCACAGTGTCCGTGACATCCACTCTGTATATAAGGTGAGCCCCTCGATTTTATTACTCAAGGCCAAACTTCAGACCTATTTGTGGCTTAAGTGGGCCACACCATAGGGACCAATGGAGAGGGAAAGCCAACCATTGGTTGGGGCATGATTTGGTATGTATATTCCATCCAATCCATTCATCAGATGCGCCTCCCCAGGAAGATAACCATCCAGAAACTATCATAATCCCAAATTTAAGTGGATCACATCGCGTGAACTTAGACGTGTGAGGCGTGCACCCACGTAAGTGCCATGTCAGACTGATTTTTGGTATGTACAGTGAAAAAAGAGAAGGCCCGTGATGGACAGAACAGATGTCACTTACATAAAATGGTGGGCCCCAGGAGTGTTAAGGAGGATTCCAGGCCCAAGTCACATCATATGAGCATCGATCATGCACACAGCCGACAGAGTCATCGCTGACTTTCCATTTTGTAATTTCTTGTACATTCCTATAGACATTGTTATAAAATATTAAATTTATAAAATATATTTTAAAATAAAATAAAATATAATATATTAAAAGTTTTGTAAAAAGCTTTTTGGGGGGTTTTTTAGAATAATCCCACATGGGAAAGGGAAGTGAAGATTTTGTGGTTCAAATGAAAACAGTGGAGTACCTTATTATTTGCCTACATAGTCTGTGGACCATAGGACTTACGTGCTCTAGTGCATAGCACTTGAACACGCGCTCATGCTCAGGCTCGGTCACGGTCTCGATCTCAATCTCGGTCACGAGCTTGGTGTGAGGGCATGGGCACGTGAGGCAGTGTGGTTGTGTGGCTGTAGAGGCACTAGTGGTGCACTTTGCACTTCACACGTCCGCATCGTGTCGCAGAGGAGTGACCTTACGTGAACCAGAGTGAAACGTGTACGAGTCGCAGTGCGACTAAGTGGCTAAGGTAGATGGTTGTTTGGAAGAAAAACTAGAGGAGTAAATGAGAGTCCCTCAGTATAAATAGATGCTTGAATATGACTGTTGCAGCAGATGTGTAACAACTATACTATAAGTGCAGAAACCATGCTGTAACTACTGCATGGCTAGCCCAACAGCTAGAAAACGGCTAGCTAACTCTCACATCAGTCAGCATGTAGCTACTATTATGAACCACGCACAACAGTCAGAAAACGGCTAGTTTTTCAACAGCTAGAATTGGCTTAATGGGAGTTAATTCCCTGAACCATAACCCCCAGCCACAAATGCCTATATAAATAGGGCCTGGATGGGTTTCCAAACCATCACTCAACCCACTCCAGCAGACCCATACGAACTGAGATATAGTACTCCTCTCCTATACTCCAGTGAATCTAGCAACAATAGCAAGGTTGAACCATTGCTTGAAGAACAGACCAATGGTGTGGTCTAGAATGGTTCAACTGAACCAATAGCTGAAGAACAGACTAGTGCAGTGGTCTTACTCAGAAATCTTCTTATCTCCTTTCTTTTTGGGATTTTTCTTTTTTCTGTATTTCTACCAGACTGTGTAGCAGAGTTCCAGTAGTGGGCCTTTGTGTTTGCTGAACACAGACCCACATCAGGCTCGTCATATCCTACAAGCTGTTTACCTGTAACCTTTCAGCATACTCAATTCACTTGAGTAGGGGCAAATAATGCTTTAAGGACAGCGTCCCAGACATGCTTTAGCCCGTCCTTATTTTAGATCATTTGGATTTTCGGTTTTCATATTTTACAAAAAAAAATACTATTCTGTAAATTTTCATAACAGACATGCGGCCCATGAGATGGGCGTGAAGTGAGCGTTTTACAGACGTCTTGATACCTTATGCAAGCCGTGTGCAAGATCTTAACCATCCATTTGTAATTCTACTCTTGATATGATATGTTGTGGCCCATAAATTAAGCAACAACTAATCAAGTGGTTCAGATCTCATACACGTCAAGTGTACCATTGCTATCTGAATTTTTATTCATATTTTTTTATGTAGTAGTCCACTAGATCCAAAGGTGGGCCCTAACTGAACAAGCTCCACTGTTCGGATTATCATGACCATTAATGTTCACATACTTTTGCATCTAAGAAACTCTCCAGATTTTGAATGGTGAGGATGGTCCCAGTTGGGGTGATTACTGCACAGGACTTACTAATGGTGTGACCTACCTCTACGTCCCTGATCATTTTGCTGCTTGGAGTATGATATCAGGGATCACCATTTCAGTGTACCCTAAGAGTGTCATACATGTCCTCCAATTTTAGGATCTTTTTCTGCGGCATTACGGCATTGACCATGGAACTGATGTCCTCCTTGTCAACGCTTATGACCACGCGTAGGCCGTAACTTTTCCCGGACCTATATGGATGGCTTGATGGAGATGAGATTGACACCATCCACCTGGTGCACCACTCCAGAAGCGGGTTGGCTAAACTCAGCCCGTAATATTACCTATCAATCCAAATGAATTATTGGTCTTTAATATCAGACCAATTTGACCATTCATCTCTAATTTTGGTCCAATGAGATTATTCTTCTTTGATATCAAATATCAATCTAATCTGAATACCTCACATGCCAAAAAGTTGTTTATGTACACTGCTTGAGGTTCTTATGATTCACCATCTCCATCATTTGGACGGTGGTGAATGGTAAACCTGTGGGGCCATGCATTTGAAATTGGCAGCATGTACATGTGGGAACACATGTTCTCTATAAAATTAGCCCTTTCATTCTATCACATACATGTTGTTCATACATTTTGTCAGCTCATTTTAAGGGCTTGAGGCTAAAAATGATGCAATTTAGAATATTAGTTGGACCATGTGGCTGAACGGCCATCGTTAAAATTTACGCACATATCAAATTTTTTGAAAGGAATTCTTGTCACGCCCCAGACTAGGTAACCGGACTCACCAGGAACCTGATAACCGGTTCTGGCCGCAACAGCCTCCGTAGTACCCCATTCTCGGCTCCTGAGGCAGGTTCCAATCCTGTGATCCCTCAAGGAGGATTTTCATAACCGTATAACCATTTCCAATACGAGCATAAATAAGATCACAGCAAGTAACATCTCAAAGATAACAAAAGAACACATTGCAAAATCCACTATGAATTTGAACTTTTACAAATTTTCATAAGGTCCAAAAGGACATACATAAGATAAAGTAGGAAAGAGGGAAAAGACTGCAATACTGGGGTCCTCAAGCTTAGCTCTGATCCAAGCTCCGCCGCTACGATGCCAGTCTAGGGTCTCCTGCATGCATCAATCGTGCATAAGCTTATAGAAGCTTAGAAGGTGGTAAAAGTGTGTGATAATGGTGCACAGTAGAATAGTAGGAGGTATAGGAAGGGAAACATGCTCAATGACAATATCACCAGCCTTACCAAGGCTTATCATAAATACGATGCAATGAGTACTAGACGCCTTACCAAGGTGATGCACAAGAGGGCTTATTCAGCCAATGCAAATGCCATGCGAAGTGATGTCAGTGCTCATATTCGAATCGACATATCAAGTACATTTTCCAATCATAAGGAAATCACTAAGGTCTAGTACACTGATGGATGACTGCTGCTCTATAAACCCGCATAGTCAAATGAGCGTAAGAGACCTCACTACCCGCCTATGGACAACCGATCACCAGCAAGGCCTGACGGTAGCGAACCCATTTATGAGCTGGTTAGACTCAGCCTAGTAATGCCTCCTTCATTAGGCGAGTAAGGCCACACCCATACCCAACTAACTACACGACAGTGGGAGTCGTGGCCTAACGATATAAGGCCCTCGTGTGCTCATAATTTCTACTTGGTCACGGCGTTGGGGCAGATCCTTGGTACCATGGAAGTTTTAAAATTTTCATCCACGGGTATCCTATGCACCTAGTATGCTCAAATAATATTTTTGGTATCCACACATACGGCCATCCATGAATGTCTCTGTGAAGGCAAGGCCCTGATGAAGCAAGGGTGAATCATCATGAAATGCGATGCCAATGCATGAGTCACACATATAGATCATGCACTAGCTTCAGGCACTCAATGTGCACAAGGACAGAAACTTCATCCCTCTATGACCACCACACAAAGTAATCAATTCACACAAATGATGCATATGGGTCACAATGATGTAAGGATACTACCTGTAGAATATATTTCTCCTTCCCAAGGAGGGACAAGGGCTAGATACATAGACAGGTATTCTAAGGGGAAGTGAAGTCCTCTAGTGGGGGCCCGATACTTTGGGATGGCCCACAAGCTAAGAGAGTCATAAAGCCTCAAGGAGGAAACGGTCGTAATAAGGTTCAAGGTGGGCCTTCAACCACCTATGGGACCCTATGGGCCTACCTTAGGGCTACCAAGGAGGACATCCAACCTCAATTAGGTCCCAAAAGGTAGCCCTCTACACATATAAAGTAAAGTCTAAGGCCCAAGCAATCTATGGCCTGGTGGGCCATACATTAAGCCCAATACTTTGGTATCATGGTGGCCCCTTAAACAAGGTTTGGGCCCAACCATAAAGGTCATGAGTCCACTCATTGTGGTGGGCCTAATGGGCAGCCCATTGTTCCAACATATGGGAAATTCCATGATTGAATTAAGTGAGTTAGGCCTCACATCTTGGCCCAAGTATGGGGTTAGTTTAATGGGCAACCAAGGGCCCAACTACTTGAGTACTTTTGCCCATAAAACCCATCACAATATTGTGTTAACTATAAGCCCAAGGGCTAGGGGTCCATCAAGAAATTCTAGGACAGTGGCCTAGGAAACCTAACATGCACATATGAATAGTATTCCAACAAAATCCCAATTGAAGTGGGCCTTAAGTAGGCACTAATTAAGCCCAAAATCTAATTAAAAATACGGCAATGATATGTGTAACAATATACCCAAAGTTTGTGGAGTATGCTACCTAAAACATCCATTTATGTGCCGCAACCATAGGCCTATTGTTGAAATTCCAGCCCACCCACAATCTGGCATTGCTGGAAATTCAAAAATTAATTAAATCATATGTTTATTTTAGTTCCTGGGGACCCATACATGTCATAGGAGGGTCCACCAGATGAAGGGAGTGAATTTAACGCATAAATTAGATGGGCCATGCTACTGGACAGGCTGGGCATCCCATGTGTGGGCAGTTTTATGGGCCTGGATATTTGGCCCAAAAATTCATCCAATGGGCCCCAATTAGATGCTACTGAAGGGGATGATGATGGACCCCACATTGATGAATGATGGGATATACAATACATTAAGGTGGGCCCACAAAGTGGCCTGGACGGTCAGCCAAGGCTAGACGCCCCAGCTTGGGCGTCCCAGCCTTGTAGGCTACTCCAAGCCACACCATGGATGGTAGACGGGCCCAATGGCCTTGAAACTTTGTAGGGCGATACTTCCATAGGTGGACCACACCACCGCAAAATTTTGTAATTTTTGAATAACTAGAAGTATTTTAATTAATTTAAAGAAAACAGTCTGTCCAGAAAATCTGTCTGACCTGCATGTCCCAACGTGGTGGGCTGGTCCAACCCTTGCCACGGTATGCACAGGGGTCCGTTGGCCCCAAAACTTGGTAGGTGGGTCCTAACATAGGTGGGCCATAACTTCACAAACAATTTTTGGATACTCAGAAGTATTTTAATTAAATTTGAACTTATAATCTGTCCAGAGTAAAATGTTGTTGTCCATGCAATGTTTATCCAATAAGGTGGGCCCAAACTTCATCTAGGAGGGGGAAAATAGATGTTTAGTACTTTTTCCATAAAATACAGTAAGGTGGGGTCCACACCATCATATTACTCTAAAAGAAATTAAGGAGAAAAGCCGTGCAAATAGGCCTAAAACAATGCCTAAAATCATACATCCAATGGGTCTGAAATTTGGACAACAACATATGCTGTCCATTTCCAGCCCATAGAAAAATATCCAAGGGGATTAATGCTCAAATAATACAAGTGAGGTCCACCTAAATGAACCATAAAAAATTCTAGACCTATTCCCAACCAAAGATCTCCAAGAAAATCAAGCATTTAGGGTAATTCAACCTATGCATACAACATGCATAGGGACGTCTAACCTAGTGGGACTGGACGTCCCAAAAATCCAAGGGTTTAGGATGTTTTTGGCACATCAGTGGGCCAACAATCATCAAGAGAAAAATAGAAGAAAGAAATAGAGAAAAAGAGAGAGAGAGAGAGAGAGAGAGAGAGAGAGAGAGATCAACGACCATAGGGGAGGATTCCAATACTATGAATCCTCCACCATTACAATCACACATACAACCTTCATAGATCATGCATGCATGTGATCTTACAATATAAAGAAGTTGTTGATGCTATCCTAAACATGCAAGCTATGGTCTAGATGGCCAAACAAGATCCTAAATCAAAGAAATCTATCATAGTGGGTTCATGGAGAATGGCCCACCATGGAAACGTGCATGCATGGAAAAAGGGCATTTGGCCTCTCATCATGGAGTGATGTAGGACCTCCACCATTGATTGGTAGATCCTACATCCTACCAAATGTCCTGGAAAGGAAATGCAAGAAGGAAAGAGGGAAGAAGCACCTACCTTCAAGATCTTCTTCCTTTCTTCACCACAATAATCTACTAGCTCCAAGGAATAACTTTCAATGGTTGAGATAGGATTGGGATGGATGGATTGAGAGGGATTAGAGAGAAGAAGGGCTGGAGAAAAGGGTTCTCATGAATGTCCAAGCTCCTCTAGCTAGAGAGAAAGAGAGAAATGAGGGAGAGAAGATGGGAAGAAATGAGAGGAAAGTTGCTAGGATAGAGGGTTTTTAGGAGAGTAATCATGAAATTGCTAGAAACTAAAAGCAATGATGGCTCTTCTCTCATTGAGAAGAGGAAATTTCAGACTTTTATAGCCTAGGATAGAGAAAAATGCATGATTGTCATGGGAGAAAGGGAAAAGTGGTAGCCTAGAGAAGAGAACTCATCATAAGATGCTAGCTATGGGCCTATGGCCTAGGCTAGCTAGGCAATTATGAAACATAGGATGATGTCATGAATGGTAAAACATGTACACCCTAGGTGGGCCCTATAAAACACTGTCAATGGTCCACATGAAGCGCGGCCTACATCTTTTGATCTACAACTTGAATTGCCGCATGAGACGCGGAGTTGGAACTGCAGCGACGATGCGGTCGCTATGGCACTAAGTTTGGGTCAATTCGGGTTGGGTCTATGTGATCGGACTTGAGGATGACCACAAACACTAATTAAAGGTCGCGGGTCACCGAGATTTGACCGGTAGGACCGCGAGACCTAGAGGAACGAAATGCACACACTCGGGTAGGGTCTTACAATTGTCCTCACCAACAAAGAAATTTCATCCTCGAAATTGCTAAAACCATAATAACAACAATGCATAAACATCATGATATATGTTAATAAGTATAAAAGAAGGCGATATATAGAATAACATAACAATCAAACATCAAACAAATGGGGATAACGCTCTCTAATCTTGGCCTCGCGCTCCCAAGACGCCAGGGCCTCTGAATGATGACCCCATTACACCTTCACCAAGGGAATAACCTTGGTCCTAAGGACCTACTCCTTCTGATCAAGAATACTTGCTCGATGTAGGAAGCATCCTCACGGACCTCTAGTGGCTGCCAATCAATCACAGGAATAGTGTTCAACCCACATTTTCGTAACATGGAAACATGGAATGCGTCGTGGATCGTGGACAACTCAGGAGGTAAGGTAAGTCTATAAGCCACAGCGCAGACGTGCTCGGTAATCACAAAAGGTCCAATAAATCTTGGGGCAAGCTTGCCCTTCACACCGAAATGAACCACGCATTTCATAGTCGAGACCTTGAGATATATCATGTCCTCGACTGCGAGCTCGAGGGGTCGACGCCAACGATCAGCGAAACTCTTCTGCTTGCTCTGAGCTGTGTGCATCCTCTACCTGATAACATCAATAACCTTTGATGTTTGCTGCACCATCTTGGGACCTAAGAGACGACACTCTCCAACCTAAGTCCAACAATTAGGAGATCTGCATAGTCTACCATAAAGTGCCTCAAAAGGAGTCATGCCAATAGTCGCCTGATAGCTGTTATTGTATGCGAACTTGGCAAGGCGCAAATGCTCATCCCAACTACCCGCAAAGTCAATCACACAAGCTTTCAGCATGTCCTCAAGGATTTGGTTGACCCTTTCGGTCTGCCCATCCATCCGCGGATGATAAGCGGTGATGAGATGCAAGGTGACCCCCATCGCCTATTGGAAACTCCTCCAAAACTGAGATGTGAATCTGGAGTCTCGGTCTGAAATGATCGAAATTAGGATGCTATGCAGTCTCACTATCTCCTCGATGAACACCTTTTCAAGCCGGTCCATAGACCAGGAGGCATGCACCGGAATGAAATGAGTCGACTTCATCAGACGATAGACAATAACCCAGATGGTATCATGACCGCACTGAGTCCTCGGCAAACCTACAATGAAGTCCATCGATACGTGCTCCCACTTCCACTTTGGAACGCTCAATGGCTGCAAGGGACCAGGGGGTCTCTGGTGATCGACCTTGACATGCTGGCATGTGTCACACTCGGCCACAAAACTAGCAATCTAGCGCTTCATCCCCGTCCAGAAGTACTGCCTCCTCATATCACGATACATCTTCGTGGAGCCCTGGTGAATAGTAAGTCTCAATCGGTGTGTCTCGGTCATCAGATCATGATGCAACTCTAGCACGTTCGGGACACGCAATCGGCCTTTGAAGCGTAATCCACCATCAGAACCAATCTGCTAGTCTGACTACTTTACGGATGCGGCATCTGCTCAGTACTCCTGAAGTGACTTATCCATCTGCTGAGCCTCTATCACCCTAGCCATCAAAGAGGGTTAAATCAACAAGCTCGAAAGTTGAACAATAGAAGAATGCAGACCAAACTCAAAGTCAAACTCTGAAACATCCTCGAGCATCTGCCACTCTCGCACCATCATCTGTGTTACTAGGCCTCGTGGCTGACAGCTGAGTGCGTCTGCCACCACGTTTGCCTTACTCGGGTGGTATTGAAGATCAAAATCATAGTCTTTCAATAGCTCCATCCATCGCCTCTGACGCAGGTTCAACTCAGACAGTGAAAATAGATACTTCAAGTTCTAATGATCTGAGAAGAGCTTGAACCTGACCCCATATAGATAATCCCTTCGCACCTTCAGTGCGAAGACAACCGCTGCAAGTTCTAAATCATGAGTGGGGTAGTTTAGCTCATGGACCTTGAGCTGGTGCGAAGCATACACCATTGGCTTTCCGTACTGCATCAGTACAACACCCAAGCCAACTCTAGAGGCAACGGTAAAAACAACAAAACCCTCACTCCCATTAGGAAGAGTGAGAACAGGAGCGGACGTGAGGCAGTCCTTCAACTCCGTAAATGCCTTCTCGCAGGCGTCACTCCAGATGAACTCGATGCCCTTCCGCATCAACCGGGTCAGCAGTGCAACAATACGAGAAAAACCCTCGATAAACCGTCGGTAATATCCCGCTAAACTAAGGAAGCTACAGATCTCAGACGCGTTGGTGGGCTAGCCCCACTGACGCACTACATCAACCTTCGAGGGGTCCACAACAACACCCTCCCTCATCACCACGTGACCGAGGAACTTCACCTCCTCCTACCAAAACTCGCTCTTCTCCAGCTTCGCATATAGCTGGTGGGCACGGAGGGTCTCCAGCACAATCTGCAAGTGCTTAACATGGTCCTCCTGAGTCCTAGAATATATAAGAATATCATCAATGAATACCACCATGAACTAATCAAGGAACAACTAGAAGACCTCGTTCATCAGCTGCATGAATACGGCGGGCGCATTGGTCAGTCCGAATGACATGACTAGGAACTCAAAGTGACAATAGCATGTTCGGAAAGCCGTCTTCAGAATGTCCTCCTCTCGGACCCGAATCTGATAATAACCGGAGCACAAGTCTATCTTGGAAAAATACTGTGCACCCTGCAACTAATCGAACAAATCATCAATATGAAGAAGCGGGTATCGGTTCTTGATGGTGACTCTGTTGAGCTCATGATAGTCCACATAGAGCCACAACAAGCTATCTTTCTTCTTCACAAATAATACCGAGGCTCTCCAAAGAGAAATGCTGGGATGAATGAAACCTAACTCCCGGAGCTCATCCAACTACTCCTGTAGTTCCCTCAAATCCAATGGTACCATCCGGTAGGGGGCCTTTGAGATAGGCGCAGTACCGAGCACCAAATCAATCTAAAACTCTACTTGCAGACGCGGTAGCAAGCACGGGATCTCCTGGAACACATCTGGGTACTCGCAAACAACTGGCAGCTGCTCAATACACCCTACCACAAAATCCTCGACGACAGAAGCCAAGAGGCTAGACAACGGCTCTCCTCTGGTATCGACGATAAACTGGAATACTGGCAAGCTGGGAATATGAAACGTAACCGTCCTCGCAGCACAGTCTAAGACGACACAATACTCTGCAAGCTAGTCCATACCCAGAATAACATCAAAACCTATCATCGGCATCACGAGCAGATCGGCGGGAAGAAACATCTCGCCCACTAACACCGGGCAAGAAGGGTAGCGACAAGTCAACACAACGGACTTCCCCATGGGAGTCGAAACTGTCAAGGCCTCAGAACGGACTTCAATGGAATATCGGTCGATCGGTAAAACTATCGGCCACAAAAGAATGGGAGGCACCAGAATCAAATAAAACATGAGTAACGCAAGCAGAAACAAGACGAATACCCTCGACGACTCCGCCGGTTGATGACTGCGGGTCCTGGCCTGGCACCTGCTGCGTAGGATAAAATCGGCCCTAAGCTGGTAAGGGGAACAAACCGGAAGACTATGGATCTAGAGTTTGTGCCTGTGAGCTACAATACATACTCGACCCAGGGACTGGACATACGGATATCCCCTCTGCTACTACTGTTGTCTCTGCTGGGGAGGTCTACCTGGCTGCTCCTGCTGCTGAGGAGGACCCTAAGAGCAGTGGCTAGAAGCTGCGCTGGCTGCTGCTGAGGAGGATGAGGAGGAGGTAACTATAGTGGCCTCTGCTGCTATATGGGGAGAGGGCACTCACGCCTCCGATGCTCAGCCTATCCACAATCGAAGCAAACACCGGAAAAGGGGTCAGACGATGAAGCGACTGGCTGTACTGATGATGGCGATGGAGCTGCTGACTGAGCCGCATGCTACCGAAACTCTGATCTGCCCCTCTATCTCTGCTGACGGTGTTGCCTGGAACTGTCGGCTGGTGCTCTCCTCTTCCGATCTTCATCGGAACTCTGCTCTCTCAATCTTTGGGTCATAGCCCAGTCCTCCTCATAAACCAGTGCCCGATGAACGACCTGGTCGAACGTCTCCAAACAATGCCCTACCACACGGCTACGAAGGGCAGGACGCAAGCCAGTCATAAAATGACGAGCCCTCATCTTCTCATCGCTGGTGAGATGATGAGCAAATCGAGACAAGGCTAAGAAACGAGCCTCATACTATGATACTGACAAATCATCTTGAATTAAGGTCTCAAACTTAATCGCCCTCTGGATCTGAACATTCTCGAGGAAGAATTTCTGGTCGAAACGGACCACGAACTCCTCCTACGTTCAAACGAAATCTGGCCTGGCCATCTTGGATACGAACGACCACCAATGACGGGCCTCACCATGAAGAAGATCGCAAGGGATACCCTTTGATCAGTTGGACACTACATAGTGTCAAAAATCCTCGCGATCTCAGTGCACCATGACTCGGCGGCAGAAGGGTCGGGATCACCCCTGAATCTCGGAGGGTCATGCTGTCTAAACTCCTTGAAAATAGCGCTAGCGTACGAAAAATCACCCTGATCAGATACTGAAGTAGCTACAGGCTGACGAGTCTGCAATGCGGTAGCAACAAGCTGTATCAGCTGCTGAAAATGCTCGGCTCTTATAGGCATTGTTGGAAAAGTAGAAGCGACACTCGCCTCGGGTGGAGGCAGGGTGCGGCTGATGGAGCAGGAGCCTTTGTAACTAAAACAACAGGCTGAGGAGGGAGAACCGGTGGGGGAACTGGAGCAACTGGAGGGATATGTGCTACAGGCTCAACAGGCACTACAGGAGGAACAGGCTGAATCGAGACCTCAGGAATCAGATCCTCTAAAACGGGAGCAGGATGCGCTTGAGTAGAATGGGTATCTCGGGTGTCTTGTCCACGGGCACCATGACCAGAGGGGCCAAGACCACGGGTGCCACGTCTAGGCGGCATCGTCTATAAAATAATGATGACGCAAGAAATCAAGACAATTACAGGCTCAATACGGGGCGAAAGAAGGGTATGGGACACTACTCGTCCTATGTTCTCAGTAGACATGCAATGTTATCCCAAGTTATTCCAGAATTACTTATTTTTCTTTGATACCAACTCCTATCACACCCCAGACTCGGTAACCGGACTCACTAGAAACCAGATAGCCGATTCTGGCCGTAATAGCCTCCGCAGTACCCCATTCTCAGCTCCTGAGGCAGGTTCCAATCCTGGGATCCCACAAGGAGAATTTCTATAACCATATAACCATTTTCAATACAAGCATAACAAGATCACAGCAAGTAACATCTTGAAGATAACAAAGGAATACATCGCAAAATTCACTATGAATTGAACTTTTACAAATTTTCATAAGGTCCAAAAGGACATACATAAGATAAAGAAGTAAAGAAGAAAAAGAATACAATACTGGGGTCCTTAAGCTCAATTCTGATCCAAGTTTTGCTGCTATGACGCCTGCCTAGGGTCTCCTGCATGCATCAATCGTACATAAGCTTATAGAAACTTAAAAGGTGGGAAAAGTGTGTGATAATGGTGCACAGAAGAATAGTAGGAGGTACAGGAAGGGAAACATGCTCAATGACAATATTACCAGTCTTACCAAGGCTTATCATGAATACAATGCAATAAGTATTGGGCGCCTTACCAAGGCGATGCATAAGGGGGCTTATTCAGCCAATGCGAAGTGACGTCAGTGCTCATATTTGAATCTACATATTAAGCACATTTTCCAATCATAAGGAAATCACCAGGGTCCAGTACACTGCTGGATGATTGCCGCTCTACAAACCCGCACAGTCAAACGCGTGTAAGAGACCTCACTACCCGCCTATGGACAGCCAATCATTAGAAAGGCATAACAGTAGTGAACTCATTTATGAGCTAGTCAGACTCAGCCTAGTAATGCCTCCTTCATCAGGCGAGTAAGGCCACACCCTTACCCAACTGACTACACGACAGTGAAAATCATAGCCTAATGGTATAAGGCCCTCGTGCGCTCATAGTTTTCACTCGGTCACGGTGTTGGGGCAGATCCTTAGTACTATGAAAGTTTTGAGAATTTCACCCATGGGAATCCTATACACCCAGTATGCTCAAATAATATTTCCGATGTCCACACATACGGCCGTCCAAGGATGTCCCTGTGAAAGCAAGGCCCTGATGAAACAACGGGTGAATCATCATAAAATGTAATGCCAATGCATGGGTCACACATACAGATCATGCACTAGCTTCAGGCACTCAATGTGCACAAGGGGAGAAACTCCATCCCTCTATGACCACCACACAATGCAATCAATTCACACAGATGATGCATATGGGTCACAATGATGTAAGGGTGCTACCTGTAAAATATATTGAAATTGCAGTGAAGACCGCACTAGTTAAAGAAGGAATACACCAATATGTCCTAGAGGGGGGTGAATAGGACTTTTAAAGATTTTATGGTTTATTTTAAAATACTATTACACTAATCCTAACAATAGACATACATTAGGATTACTCAAATGTAACTCTACTGGCTTCCAAGCCTGGTAGAGGATCCAATCACAAACTATTTAAGAAGTAGCAATATATATAACTTAGTTTATGATGGATATGACTGTGAATGTGTGTGAGGTATGATCAGATATATAAATATGAATGCATCGACATGAATCATAGACTCAGAAGAAGAGCAATCACAAACACAGTCATTTTTATAGTGGTTCGACTACTTGTTTACTCCACTCCCGGTAGCAGCAGTCAAACCTTGAGTGTACCGGATTTTACTAAGGAGGTTTCATAATGGTTCACCTCAAACCTAAGGTTTTAAATCAGGTTCACCTTCAACCTTTACAACCTACACTGAGGCTGACTGTTTATGCTCTCACGAGCAAGGGTCAACACAACGCACCCACATTTAGGCACACTAGCCAAGGATCTTCCATAAGACCCTACTGGAGGTTTCTACATGGTTCACCTCTAACCCAGGAATTTTATTGGTTCACTCCTAACCAGATGTTTATGCTCTCCACAGACCAAGGGTCCACACAACTCACCCACCACGTACACTCCGGCCGGAGGCCTCCTTGAAGACTTCAAGGGTGAGAACCACTTAAGACCCAATCCTAAAAAGGAATGATCACAAGTGTCCTCTTAGATTCTAGATACTTACAAATTGATGAGTCCCGTTTAGCACAATGCCGAAGATTTTCTCTTCCTTGTTGATGAAGAGTTTTCTGCTCCCTTGAACCGCAACACAAGATGATATACCAGTACTTGGCTTCGGGTTGGGTCAAGGTTATGATGGAATCCTACTCCCTAAAGGCTTTCCTATAAGGAAGATAGAGTAGTTCCAATCATCTAGGCATTCAAGGCATCCCAGCTTAATGATTTACCATTAAGGCAGTAGCTCGAGTATCGTTGAATGTGGAAATTCATTTCCTAATCCACTCTATTGAATATCAATGATGAGGGTAGATTGGAAGATGAACTTCCTTTAGAGAAAGGGCTTTGGGTATATGATCTAAGGTTAAACACTCAAAAGCTCTCTCTACTTTCTCTCTCTCAGCAACAATAGACAAGTCCTCTATATATCGGCAAAAGGTTCTAATGGATATAAAATGGTCACATTTATGACTGAGTTCGATATCATCGAGTAGGTTCGATATCATCGAGCGTATATTCTTGATAGCATCGATGGTCTGCTCGATGACTTAAACTCAAAGTCATACACTTTTGAAACTTTTTGCCAGATGGTCGATGAATCGAAACCACTATCGATATCAATAGATTTCGAACTCCGATTCCATCGATGGTAGGTTTGATCAATCGACACTTGAAAAACGAGAGAGACTTGACATGAAATATTTCAGGTTTTTAGGATATGATCAAGGGTCGGCTGATGTCATCGGAATTTGTATATCGATGATATCGAAGGCAGTGTCGATACATCAATAAATCCAATAGATTTACCAGTAAACTCGCTAGCCAGTTTGTGTCCAGTTTTGATGCAATCGACTCGGCCTCGATATCATCGACATATGAATATAGATTTCCTCGAATGACCCCCGATCAAAGTTAAAAACAACATGAAATATTTACTGAAAGAAATGCGCACCCACGGTCGATATCATCGATGGACTTCCGATCTTATCGATATTTGATTTCAGATCATATCGGACGGTGAATCGATATATCGAAGAAATTTGAATTTTTCTGTAAAAAAACAGGGGCGCCGGAAAACTGCCCGTCGATCTTATCGAGCGACTTTCGATGGGCTCGAGATTTGAGTATCGATGGTATCGATAGGTGTAACGATACATCGAT
Organism: Magnolia changhungtana; assembly: GCA_030180095.1. NCBI lineage: Eukaryota > Viridiplantae > Streptophyta > Magnoliopsida > Magnoliales > Magnoliaceae > Magnolia > Magnolia changhungtana. The sequence goes on along the minus strand of JASAUF010000653.1, from coordinate 7,576,139 downwards.
AATTCGTCCAAATATGTTGTGAAGTTGCTAGACATATTTGGTCATCTTTTCGATGGTATCGATGAAGCATCGAAGAATCGACAGCACAGGTCTATCATATCGAGGGTGCTTCAATAAAATTGACAAGGTGAGAAAAACTTAGAGATTTTCCTATTTTGAAAAAGTTTTCTCACCTAAAAATCTTATGCTTTTCTAACTTATTTTTAAGGGTTTTATTCACCTGGTGTTTTGGGATATGGGATGTGAGGCTTTAAATTTATCCTTGACGAGCTTTCACACATTCTGTTGAGGCAGACGCTTGAATTGATCTTCCTATCAGGCTCTGTAGACAATCTGACTCAATACTCACGTAACTTGACAAACCAGGGCACTTTCAATCTCCCCCTTTGTTAATTACGTGACAAAAATCCAAAGCACCCTAGAATGCTCTAGACAAACACACCCTAAATTGTGTGTACATGCTCTTACACAATTTTACAATTTCTAGCCCATGTACACACCCAGTAACTGCTCCCCCTGACTTGTAAACTCTCCCTTTCTTATTACAGCTTGCTCCCCCTAAACACCTGCACAACCATTCAAGCAGATACGCAATTTTCCGTTCAGGGTGTTTGCAAATGTTCTCCCCCCTTTTTATCAATCATTGAGAAAGATATATCAAGGTGATATTGACTGAAGAGTGAATTACTTGGGAGAACCGAACAGGCGGAAGCAGATCAATTAATGTATAATAATCAACTCAGTTTAAGCAGACATCAATTTCAGAATGTATGGATGCATAGTAGATAAGATAAAATAGTGATATAGCAGATAAAATAATCAGTAAAGAACAGTACTTGCATACCATATTAGAAATTTGATAAACCAGAGGAACCTCAAAACCTAATGATGGCATTAAAAATATGAGCTCTATTCGGCCATTTACCAAAATGAAACCAAACATATACTGCCATAGACAACAGTTGCTTTAACAGTTTATTCCAAGCCCAAAAAAAAATTTCAGTTCAACCATGGAAAAGGACCACTGGTTATCATTGCTCTGTAAGTTTCGGCACTTTTCACACTGTTCAGATCTCATCGAGAATGCCCTAACCTGGCATCCCAAAAATAACATGGTTAATACGGGGAGTGTAGACTTTAGACCTGTGGCTGTCGTATAACCATGAATGTCCCAGTGTGGAGATTTACCTATGTGGCTTAAGTTTACTGGGATATTTTCTTAGTGAGTTGTTCACACCCCAAGTATAGGGTTATGATGTAGTAATAAAGTCGGTAAGACCGAGGTCGAATCCACAGGGACTGAAACCTGTACGTTATCTGAAATTTACCAGAACTAGAACTAGGCTAAGATGAAATCTAAACCAATTATGATTTGAGGAATAATGGTGAAATAATTAAACTAAAATTTAAAAGAATTCAGAAGTGGGAAACTAGGGATTCAGAGGATCCACTTGTAGAGATCAGGGAGAACTACACTTGATTCATGAAAATCAACTGAACTTCCTTTGATGTAGTTTTGAAAAGATGAAAGGTATATGAATTAGAATGGATTCCATCACCAAACCATGCCCAAGAGACATAGCAAACAACAGAATTAAACTAATTACCAACCAATCAATGTATGAAGGTTAGGAAGGGTACCGACATCCAACCATGCCCAGGAGACAATGGTGAACAACAGGGCTTCCTGACGTCATAAACATAAAAGAAAAAGAACATGCTCAAAGCCATTGCAGACCCATTGTAATTTCAGTCACAACGACCATTAAAGACTGAAAACATTCCCTTAATTAAACTCAAATCAATATCGATCGTCTAAACAAAAGGCAAGCAAAGAGTTCCCATCACACTACAAGCTTCACCTCTTAGCCCTAGCTAAGAGGTTTAGCCACACATAGACATGGTGGACTAAATCTCTTAAAAATAAAATAATTAAATAAAACAAAAAAAGAAAAACAAACTCTTTTTCTCTCGTCTCTCTCTCTCTCTCACGTCGCCCCAAGCCTCCAGATCAGATCTCCCCGTTCTCCACGTCTCCCTCTCTTATATAGAACTCAACAAGTGCAACGACACTCCCGGTTGTAGTGGGAGACAAAAGGACTTACGCTGGTACTCTGGATTCCCCATTCTTGGGTTCTGATGGAAGATCCATTCCGTTCAATGAATGCACAACAAAAAACCGTCCAGGAAAGGATGTTTTTGGAGCGTTGATCGCGCGGCCCACCTGTTTTCTGCTCTGCCATCGATCGTCTGTTTGGAAGGTTGGATTTTGATCCTTGCAATCTTTTAGAATTCTTCCACCTAAGACTTGGTAACATGGCCCATGGGAATCTGGTGAACGAGTCGGATTGCCTGTATGGACAACAGGTGGGGCCCACAACCTGAATCAGCGTCCTCACCTTGTGGACGCTGTTTCTACGCGAAACAGCTTGCGGTGACATCAGTGGGGTCCACATACCCTAGTGTTTGGGAAATCCACACCGTCCATTAAATTAAGCTCGAAAAACCATTTAAAAATGACGAGATTGGGTTGATTTCAGCGTGGCCCACAATTTCTTCTACTCAGTCGTCTATCTTGCGTTTGAACGGTAGGGAAGTCGTTCTTTGATACTTTCTTGAAATCTGCCACCTAGGCCTTGGTCCATGGCCTTCTACGACTTTGATGGACGGTCCAGATTATCCCTTTGGTGTACGGAAGTGGCCCACAATAAAAAAACCGCAAGCTCTGTTGCGAACAGAGCTTGCCATGTTTCGCTGTGATGGTCGGTGAGCGACACCTTGACAGCGACGAAGAAATCCATTCCATCCACGAGGTTCGCCACCGAAAACCGTCTCGGAAAGGTGTATTCTGGAGTGAAATCTATGCGGCCCACTCGATCTTTAGTTTCGCCGTCCATCCTGCTTTCAACGGCCAGGATCTTCTAATAGATTGCATGGTGAAAAGAGGACACCTAGGTGAGATGCGTGGCCACCCTCTTAACTCAATGGACGGTTCAGATCATCCGAGTAGAGGATGAGTGGGCCCCACAAGCCAAAATGGTTGGACGGCGTTGACGCCGCTCCATGAGAAAGAAAGCGGGTCGGCCGGCTTTGACCAGGGCCCGTCCGGTCGGCCGGCGGCAGCGCGCGTGTACCTCATGTACACGCGTGCGTATATACTGAGTCCACTGTGATGTTCGTGAGAAATCCGCTCTGTCCATCCGTTTTGACACACGCTTTAAGGGGTTGAGACCAAAATTGAAGTATATCCAGATATCAGGCGGGCCCCCTTAAGGATTCAAGGGATCTGTCCGTTGGGCCACTTCCGGAGGGACCTGATGGATGAATTTTAACTTGTACGGTTAATATAGGGTCTTCAGACTACGTATGAAATTCAGAGCCGATCAGATGGTAGGAACCCTGTGATCTTGCATTCTAGACGATTTTTAGGCCACTTGAGCTTCAGTTTCCCGATTCTCTTGGATCTCTGACGTATAATTTCGTCGATCTTAGTCCCCTGAAATTCGTTCCTTACCTTTAGTGTCATCAAAGCGTTAAATCCCAGCTTTTAATACTCTTTGTCAGTCAACGTCCTTAATTACATCCTGCAACAAAAACACGATTAAAATATTTCATTAAGCAATGTTGTGTATGTAAAATTTGGCAATAATCGGGGTCTGATATGCAATATTTGACCCTTAACACAACCCCCAACCAGCATTTTGCTAGTCCCGAGCAAAATATGCGAAAATTAAGTTGAGAATTACGAGACAATTCTTGTGAAGCTGAGTGATATTTTGAAAAACAATCCAGATATGAGAAATCTTAAGATTCATGAATGTTGATTATCAATTTCTCCTAGCCTCTCATGCACGGTGAATTTCATAATCAGGTTCAAATATTAATCCATAACTAGAATAATTTTAGACATTGAGTTCCATGGGTGTATAGTGTAATCTCGGCTTACAACATTAATATTCAATTCTTTTTTTCAGGATTTCGTTGGTAATCAACAAGAGAATTCATGATAACCAAAACTTGCCTCACAAATCATTCTTTCATTTTTCTAGTTTTTTTTTAAAATGTCAAGATGGGAATCAAATTCTCACTTATAGGGAGCAGACCTATGGTGAAACTAGTCGCCCAACTCTTTCTAACTGTTAATCATGAAAAATCGAATCCACACCTATAGGGAGCAAACCCATGATGCAACTCTTTTTTATACCCTGATGGCCAAATCTTTTAAATTGGTTTCTTTCATGCTCAATGATTACCAAGTTAATCATTCAATATCAAACTGAGATCTCAATGTGTAAGTGAGATGTGGTATGTGAAATCATGACTCAATCAATGTTTACAACTTCTAATCATGGATTAACAATTCAAACTTAACTGTGAAAGCTAACAGATACTGAATGTAAGAGTCATAAATTTCCAACATCACGTATCTTAGAAATTCTAAATCCAGGATATCCGTCAAAATCAATTCGAACTCACTAGAAAGTCCAGAAAAAAATTTAAAAATTTTCACAATTTTTGCTCAAGACGAAGAAAACACTGATTAGGTAACCTAATCTCCCACCCCCAACCTAAAATCTACATTGTCCTCAATGTAAAAGATATGAGCATGGAATGCACATGGGACAACGAAAGTAAAAGAGAAGTGATGGGAAGATAGTACCTGAATGATGAATCATGAGAGACTTTCCAAGAGATCTCAACATGAGAGCGGGTGAGCACGAGAGAGAAAGCCACACAAAAATAACAAGAAATAAAATCCTACCTATACCACTTTCGCAGGTGCTCTTGATTGCATTTAGCGCATGCAACAAGCCTTTAAACCCCTAGGTTGCCCCTAGCGGACGAGTTGTAGTCTCGTGAGGGTTTGCAATAATGTTACCCACAAACATTGAACTAGCAAAATGAAATGAATTGAAAAGCTGGGTTGCCTCCCAGGAGCGCTAAGTTTAACATCTTCAGCCAGACCAAAACAACTACCCTAGTCCTATGTAAACGGGAAACCTACCTATACCTCCATCAGACTAGGAGATCATTCCTGGTAAACAGGATCAGTCAGAGGCATGGACATATCCTCTGAATCAAATTTCTCGACAAATGGCTTTAAGCGATGTCCATTTACTTTAAACTCCTTGCCATTGTCGGGGTCTCTTATCTCGACAAACCCATGAGGATATGCAATAACAACAATGTAAGGGCCGGTCCAACGAGATCGAAGCTTACCCGGAAAGAGATGTAATCGAGAATTATACAAAACGACTTTCTGACCTGGCGTGAATGATTTTTGTAGAATATGTTGGTCATGAAACGCCTTCATCCTATCCTTGTAAATTCTCGAATTCTCGTATGCATCGTTCCGGATTTCTTCGAGTTCATTTAATTGAAGTTTGTGTAGCGAGCCAGCGTTGTTCAGATTGAAATTCAGATTTTTGATCGCCCAGTAGGCTCTATGTTCTAACTCCACAGGTAAGTGGCAAGCCTTCCCATAGACGAGTCTAAAGGGAGACATTCCAATAGGGGTTTTAAAAGCAGTACGGTAAGCCCATAAGGCATCGGTCAATTGAATTGACCAATCCATACGGTCAGGGTTAACCGTTTTCTCCAAAATGTGTTGGATCTCCCTATTAGAAATCTCAACTTGTCCACTTGTTTGTGGGTGGTATGGGGTGGTCACCTTATGAGAGATACCGTATTTCTTCATTAAACTCTCGAATGGCCTATTACAAAAGTGTGAGCCCCCATCACTAATAATAGCTCGAGGCGTTCCAAATCGGGAAAGGATGTTCTCTTTTAGGAATTTAATGACCGTGCGATGGTCATTATTCTGACACGGAATCGCTTCGACCCATTTAGTGACATAGTCTACGGCAAGCAAAATATATAAATTCTCAAAAGATTGGGGGAATGGTCCCATGAAATCGATGCCCCAGTAATCAAATGCCTCTATAATAAGAATGGGATTCAAGGGCATCATATTTCGACGGGACAATGCTCCCAATTTCTGACAACGCTCACAAGCTTTACAAAACTCATGAGTGTCCCTGAACATAGTGGGCCAATAGAAGCCACACTGCAGAATCTTGGCCGTGGTCTTTTTGCAGAAAAGTGACCACCACAGGCCTGTGAGTGACAAAAGGAGATGACACTCTGATGCTCATCGTCTGGCACACATCTCCTCAAAATTTGGTCTGGGCAATATTTAAACAAGTATGGATCATCCCATAAGAATTTGCGTACCTCGGTGAAAAATTTCTTCTTATCTTGCGAATCAATGTGTTGGTATGGAACTGTAGCAAGATAATTAGCAATATCAGCGAACCAAGGTGAATGGGAGACTCTGAACAGTTGTTCATCAGGGAACATGTCATTGATATGGGTCGCCTCAAGGGAATCAGAGGTATTAAGGCGAGACAGGTGATCGGCCACTACGTTCTCTACTCCCTTCTTATCTTTAATTTCCAAATCAAATTCTTGGAGTAGAAGGATCCATCGTATCAGCGGGGCTTAGAATCATTCTTAGAAGAAGATACTTCAATGCCGCATGATGTATAGATAACGATCTTGGATCCGATCAGGTAGGACCTAAATTTGTCCAAGGCGAACACCATGGCTAAGAGTTCCTTTTCTGTAGTCGAGTAGTTCACTTGGGCAGGATTTAAAGTCCTACTCGCATAATGGATGACGTAGGGCCTCTTATCTTTTCTCTGGCCTAGCACCGCTCCAAGAGCATAATCAGAAGCGTCGCACATAAGCTCAAAAGAAAAGCTCCAGTCGGGTGGCTGCATGATAGGTGCAGTGGTTAACATGCCTTTAAGCTTGGTGAAAGCTTCATGGCATTGCTCAGTCCACTCATATGGAACATCCTTTTGAAGAAGATTACATAAAGGACGAGAGAGGAGACTAAAGTCCTTTATGAATCGCCTGTAAAATCCTGCGTGTCCTAAGAAGGATCGCACGTCTCTGATGTTCTTGGGTGGAGGTAGGTTAGAGATAAGATCAATTTTTGCCTTATCTGCCTCAATTCCCTTGGACGAGATGATATGTCCAAGGACAATCCCCTTATGAACCATGAAATGACACTTCTCCCAATTAAGTACCAAGTTCTTTTCTTCACATCTTTTCAGCACACACTTAAGACTTTCCAAGCACTTGCTGAAAGATGAGCCATAGACAGAGAAATCGTTCATGAAGACCTCTAGATATTGCCCCACCATATCAGAAAAGATACTCAACATGCATCGCTGAAAGGTGGCAGGGGCATTACATAATCCAAATGGCATCCTTTGGTAAGCAAAGGTGCCATAGGGACATGTAAATGTGGTCTTTTCCTGGTTCTCAGGGGCGATTTCAATCTGATTGTAGCCTGAATACCCGTCAAGAAAATAGTAATAGGAATGACCAGCTAGCCTTTCCAAGATTTGATCGATGAAGGGCAAAGGAAAGTGATCCTTCCTTGTGACGGTATTCAACTTTCTGTAGTCAATGCACATTCTCCAACCAGTAGTGACTCTATTTGGCACGAGTTCATTATTAGCATTGGCTACGATGGTGATTCCGGACTTCTTAGGAACCACCTGAGTTGGACTCACCCATTGACTATCAGATATAGGGTATATGATACCCACATCCAATAGTTTAAGAACCTCGGCCTTAACCACTTCCTTCATGTTTGGATTTAGTCTACGTTGTGGTTGCCGGGCGGTCTTCGCATTATCCTCAAGATATATGTGGTGAGTACAAATCGAGGGATCGATTCCCTTGAGGTCCGCTATCGTCCATCCTAGGGCTCCTTTATGCTCAATGAGGGTAGATATGAGCATACTCTCCTGTTCTTTCTCTAGGTGGGCAGAGATCACCACCGGGTATGTCTCATCTTGACCTAAATAGGCATATTTCAAATCAGAGGGCAAAGGTTTTAGGTCAAGCTTCGGTGCCTTGAGGTTAGACGGTAGAGGCACTACATCGATTTGTGGCAATTCTTCAAATTGTGGCCTCCATAGGTTAACTTCAAGTACCGGTGCAATATCAACAAGGCACACGTCTCCCTAATCATATCATTATCAAACTCATGGGAGTGGGCCAAGCACGTCTCTAGAGGATCAGAGGATAAGGTAAGGGGTGTCCTATCTTCCACGAAAGTATCGATCATATTAATGTCGTGGACATCGTCATCATCCTCTGTGTTGCTGCCGTTATTGAAAAAGATGTTTGACTCCAATGTCAAATTTCCAAAAGACATAGTCATGACACCATTCCTGCAATTGATGATTGTATTTGATGTGGCAAGGAATGGGCGACCAAGAATGACGGGAATCTAAGTGCTCATGTTGTTGATGGGTTCGGTGTCCAGGATGATAAAATCTACAGGGTAGTAAAATCTATCAACTTGGACCAACACATCCTCAATAATCCCTCTTGGTACACGAACAGTTCGATCGGCAAGTTGTAGTGTGGTTAGGGTGGGTTTTAACTCACCCAACCCTAACTGTTTGTATACTGAGTAGGGAATCAGATTGACGCTCGCTCCTAAGTCAAGAAGTGCGTGATCAATTCGATGGTTCCCGATTACACATGATATGGTTGGGCTACCGGGATCCTTGAATTTCTGCGGCACGTCTTGCTTCAGGATGACACTCACTTTCTCAGTCAAGAAGATCTTCTTTTGAATGCTTTGCCGTCTTTTGGTCGTGCATAGGTCTTTCAGAAATTTTGCATATAAAGGCACCTGTTTTACGACATCAAGTAGAGGAATGTTGACTTTCACTTGTTTCAACACCTCCAGAATATCCTGAGAGTTAGAAAGACATTTTGGTGCAACCAACCGTTGGGGGAACGGAGCAACTGGCTTCTCTAGAAGTTCCGGTTCTAAATTTTGTGGGACATCACGAGATTCATCATTATTGTCCTCTTCTGGTTCTTGAGCCTTTTCGGGCCTAACCGGAAGGGTTTTATCAATGATCTTCCCACTCCTAAGAGTGGTGATGGATTTAGCGTGTCCCATTTGATTTGAAGAGCTGGGATCATTTATCTCGTATTGCGGTTTAGGATTGGGGAGCGGTTGTGCAGGAAGCATCCCCTTTTCTATAACCGTCATACGTGAATCTATTTTTTTGCATAAAGTCTGTAAGTCCACGCCTTTGCCGAGCCAGCTCTTGTATGGAATTTTGAACCGGTTCTTCTTGAGGTTTCCCCTGATTTGGATTTTGATTGAAGAAACTTTGAGGGGTAGCAGTTTGTCCATTCCTCCAACTAAAATTTGGATGATTTCTCCAACCAGGATTGTATGTATTGGAGGTAGATCCATTGAAAGGTCTTTGATAGTTATTTACGGCATTGGCTTGCTCATTCAACACTCCTCGAAAGGCAGATATGGTAGGACAATTTTCAGTTGTGTGAATGTTGCAATCACATATGCCGCAAACAATTTCATTAACCTTATCCTTCTTTCCTTCCATGGCCTCGACTCTTCGAGTGAGATTAGTCACTTTAAAATTTACATCGTCCTCTTCTTTCAAGAGATATACTCTACCTTTCTCCTTAGATTGAGTTGGCCTAGGCGTGGTGTTTGATTTTGGGTAATGGTCCCATGATTGTGCATTCTCGGCAAGTCTATCGAGGTAATCCCATACCTCATCGACTTCTTTATTCATGAATTCTCCATTACACATTGTCTCGACCAGTTGGCGCATGGAAGATGTCAGTCCATCATAGAAAAAATTTGTAATATGCCACATTTCAAAACCGTGTTGTGGGCATGAACTGACAAGATCCTTGAACCTTTCCCAACATTGGTAGAATGTTTCATCTTCCTTTTGGGCAAAGTTCATGATTGCTTTTCTGAGGGTAATTGTTTTATGGTGTGAAAAAAATTTCTTTATGAATTCCTTCTGCAGATCATTCCATGTGCCAATGGATCTAGGACGCAGTGAATGTAACCACGTCTTAGCCTTTTCTTTCAAGGAAAAAGGAAAGAGTTTTAGCCTGATTGTATCCTCGGATACATTGGGAAAGTATAAGGTGGCTATAATCTCATCGAACTCTTTCAAATGTAAGTATGGACTTTCTGATTCAAGCCTATGGAATTTAGGAAGGAGTTGGATAACTCTCCGGCTTGATGTCCATATGTCCTGTGTTTTCAGGAAAAATTATGCATGAGGCGTACTCACCCCGCCGGTTGTAAATAATCTCGTAAGGTACGAGGCGGGGGTGCTTGAAGCACGTCATTCTCATCATGTACTTCCTCATCCATCTGTTGAGGTAGTGCTTGAGGTTGATTTGCAGCCATAACCTCAATTAACTCAGGGGAATTCGAGCGGTGTCTAGTCCTACGATGGACAGTCAACCCCTCAACTAATCCTCCTTCAGTCAAGAGACGTCGAGTGTCGTCACGGGCCCACTTGGGCATGAAACACTCACAGCCCTCAATCAAATCCTAAATCTAATCCTAAGAAAGAAAATATGAATCTAGAAAGGAAAGAGGGTTGGAAGGAGATTACCAAATTGGAGTCCTTAAGCTAAAAACCTGCAAAATAAAACAAAATAAGTTAGTTTCTAAATAGAAGAAATTTCTAAAGCAAATCAAATCTAAAGAGTTGGAAAATCTAGAAAATCAAATTAGAAGTTCTATCTTAACAACCTACAGAATAGAAAATAAGTTAGTTCTATGAATCAAAATAGAAAACAAAATTAAAAATTAATAAAATCCTAATCCTAAACTAACTCTAAATCCAATTAATTTCAGAAAATTGTAGCCGTCAATCCCCGGCAACGGCGCCAAAAACTTGTTCACACCCCAAGTTTAGGGTTATGATGTAGTAATAAACTCGGTAAGACCGAGGTCGAATCCACAGGGACTGAAACCTGTACGTTATCTGAAATTTACCAGAACTAGAACTAGGCTAAGATGAAATCTAAACCAATTATGATTTGAGGAATAATGGTGAAATAATTAAACTAAAATTTAAAAGAATTCAGAAGTGGGAAACTAGGGATTCAGAGGATCCACTTGTAGAGATCAGGGAGAACTACACTTGATTCATGAAAATTAACTGAACTTCCTTTGATGTAGTTTTGAAAAGATGAAAGGTATATGAATTAGAATGGATTCCATCACCAAACCATGCCCAAGAGACATAGCAAACAACAGAATTAAACTAATTACCAACCAATCAATGTATGAAGGTTAGGAAGGGTATCCGACATCCAACCATGCCCGGAGACGATGGTGAACAACGGGCTTCTACGACGTCATAAACATAAAAGGAAAAGAACATGCTCAAAGCCATTGCAGACCCATTGTAATTTCAGTCACAACAGACCATTAAAGACTGAAAACATTCCCTTAATTAAACCCAAATCAATATCAGATCAGTCTAAATAAAAGGCAAGCAAAGCGTTCCCATCACACTACAAGCTTCACCTCTTAGCCCTAGCTAAGAGGTTTAGCCACACATAGACATGGTGGACTAAATCTCTTAAAAATAAAATAATTAAATAAAACAGCAAAAGAAAAACAAACTCTTTTTCTCTCTGTCTCTCTCTCTCTCACGTCTGCCCCAAGCCTCCAGATCAGATCTCCCCCGTTCTCCACGTCTCCCTCTCTTATATAGAACTCAACAAGTGCGACGACACTCCCGGTTGTAGTGGGAGACAAAAGGACTTACGCTGGTACTCTGGATTCCCCATTCTTGGGTTCTGATGGAAGATCCATTCCGTTCAATGAATGCACAACAAAAAACCGTCCAGGAAAGGATGTTTTTGGAGCGTTGATCGCACGGCCCACCTGTTTTCTGCTCTGCCATCGATCGTCCGTTTGGAAGGTTGGATTTTGATCCTTGTAATCTTTTAGAATTCTTCCACCTAAGACTTGGTAACATGGCCCATGGGAATCTGGTGAACGAGTCGGATTGCCTGTATGGACAACAGGTGGGGCCCATAAACTGAATCAGCGTCCGCACCTTGCGGACGCTGTTTCTACGTGAAACAGCTTGCGGTGACATCAGTGGGGTCCACATACCCCAGTGTTTGGGAAATCCACACCGTCCATTAAATTAAGCTCGAAAAACCATTTGAAAATGACGAGATTGGGTTGATTTCAGCGTGGCCCACAATTTCTTCTACTCAGTCGTCTATCTTGCGTTTGAACGGTAGGGAAGTCGTTCTTTGATACTTTCTTGAAATCTGCCACATAGGCCTTGGTCCATGGCCTTCTACGACTTTGATGGACGGTCCAGATTATCCCTTTGGTGTACGGAAGTGGCCCACAATAAAAAAACCGCAAGCTCTATTGCGAACAGAGCTTGTCATGTTTCGCTGTGATGGTCGGTGAGCGACACCTTGACAGCGACGAAGAAATCCATTCCATCCACGAGGTTCGCCACGGAAAACCGTCTCGGAAAGGTGTATTCTGGAGTGAAATCTATGCGGCCCACTCGATCTTTAGTTCCGCCGTCCATCCTGCTTTCAACGGCCAGGATCTTCTAATAGATTGCATGGTGAAAAGAGGACACCTAGGTGAGATACGTGGCCACCCTCTTAACTCAATGGACGGTTCAGATCATCCGAATAGAGGATGAGTGGGCCCCACAAGCTAGAAAATGGTTGGACAGCGTTGGACGCTGTCTCCATGAGAAAGAAAGCGGGTCGGCCGGCTTTGACTGGTGACCGTCCGGCAGGCAGCTGCGGGCGCGTGTACCTCATGTACACGCGCTGTATATACAGAGTCCACTGTGATGTTCGTGAGAAATCCTCTCTGTCCATCCGTTTTGACACACAGTTTAAGGGGTTGAGACCAAAATTGAAGTATATCTAGATATCAGGCGGGGGCTGATCTGTCCGTTGGGCCACTTCCGGAGGGACCTGATGGATGAATTTCAACTTGTACGGTTAATATAGGGTCTTCAGGCTACGTATGAAATTCGAGCCGATCAGATGGTGGGAACCCTGTGATCTTGCATTCTAGACGATTTTTGGGCCACTTGAGCTTCAGTTTCCTGATTCTCTCGAATCTCTGGCGTGTAATTTCATCGATCTTGGTCCCCTGAAGTCCGTTCCTTACCTTTAGTGTCATCAAAGCGTTAAATCCCAGCTTTTAATACTCTTTGTCAGTCAACGTCCTTAATTACATCCTGCAACAAAAACACGATTAAAATAATTCATTAAGCAATGTCGTGTATGTAAAATTTGGCAATAATCGGGGTCTGATATGCAATATTTGACCCTTAACATGAGTGTAGAACCCAATGGCTTTTTGAATGTCACTGAACCTATTTGTATCAAGAGGTTTGGTGAGGATATCTGCGAGTTGCTTTTCTATGGAAACATAATCCAATGTAATAATCTTGTTTTCAACAAGTTCTCAGATAAAATGATGACGAATATCAATGTGCTTAGTCCGAGAATGTTGGACAGGATTCTTTGAGATGTTGATTACGCTTGTGTTATCATAGAAAAGACTCATCGTGGGTTGTTCAATCTCGTAGTCCAACAGCATTTGTTTCATCCAAAGGCGTTGTGCACAGCAGCTTCCAGCGGCAATGTATTCAGCCTCGGCCGTAGATAATGATATTGAATTTTGCTTCTTGCTCTGCCAGGAGACTAGACAGTTTCCAACATAGAGACATCCTCCTCTTGTTGATTTTCGATCATCTAAATTTTCTGCCCAGTCGGCATCAGAGTACCCAGCGATGATGGTGGATGTTTCAAATGGATACCATATTCCGAAGGAGGTAGTTCCTACTATGTATTTAATGATCCTCTTAACGGCCGTTAGGTGAGATTCTTTAAGATCAGCTTGATATTGAGCACATACCCAAAAACTAAAAGATATGTCGGGACGACTAGCTGTGAGATATAGTAGACTACCTATCATACTCCAGTAGAGATGTTGATCCACACTCTTGCCATTTGTATCTTTGGAGAGTTTGAGTGTGGTGCACATGAGAGTATGATAAGAGCGACCAAATTCAAGACCAAACATTTTCACCAAATCGTTCACATACTTGGTTTGACAGATAAAGATTTCATCATGTAGCTGCTTAACCTACAATCCTAAGAAGAAGTTTAGTTCACCAACCATACTCATTTCAAATTTTGATTTCATGAGGTCGGCAAATTTGTATGTGATATCTTCACATGTTGAACCAAAGACTATATCGTCCACATAAATTTGTGCAATAAGCAGTGAATCTTTTGTTCTTTGGGTAAACAGAGTCATATCAACACTCCCTCTACAGAATTTATGGTCCAAAAGAAATCTTGTCAATCGTTCATACCACGCACGTGGTGCTTGTTTGACCATAAAGGGCTTTATTCAGATGATATACGTAATGAGGACACTTAGGATCCGAAAATCCCTTTGGTTGTTCAACATAGACTTCTTCAACGAGATCTCCATTAAGAAAGCACTCTTAATATCCATTTGAAATAGTTTAAATTTTAATGCACATGCAATGGACAAAAGAATTCTGATAGACTCAAGGCGAGCTACAGGAGCAAATGTTTCATGAAAATCAATGCCTTCTATCTGTGAGTACCCTTGAGCAACAAGCCTTGCTTTGTTCCGGGTCACATTTCCTAATTCATCAGATTTATTCTTGAAGACCCATTTGGTTCTAATGACATTTGTGTCGAATGGTCTGGGAACCAATTGTCATACCTCATTTCTTTGAAATTGTTGAAGTTCTTCTTGCATAGCATTTATCCAACGTTCATCTTGAAGAGCTTCTACAATATTCTTGGGTTCAAATTTTGAGGTAAAATAAAAATGGCTATAGATGTTTTCTATCTGTCGTCGAGTTCTTACACCGTCGTTAGGATCTCCAATAATTTGTTCACGAGGGTGATCTTTTATGATAGGAGTGTCAAATGATGGTTGAGGTTCACAGGGTGATGTAGTTTTGTTATCAGATTTTTCTATTATGCTTGAATCTACATCATCTTCTAATTCATTCACAGGTGTACCTTCTTCATGAGGTTGATCATTGATTACCACATTGACTGACTCTTGAATAGTGAGGGTTCTTAGATGGTATACTCTATATGCACGACTATTCATTGCATACACCAGAAAGATACCATCATCACTTTTAGACTCAAATTTCCCTAGGTGATCTCTGTCTCTTAGGATATAACATTTGCTACCAAAGACTCAAAAATATTTCACACTAGGTAGTTTCCCAAACCATAGTTCGTATGGAGTTTTATTCAAACCTGCTCTAAGATATACTCTATTTATGATGTAACAGGCAGTATTGATAGCTTCTGCCCAAAAACTTTTTGCCATATCTTTCCCATTTAGCATAACAGATCCCATTTCCTGCAATACACGATTTTTCCTTTCAATGACTTCATTTTGCTGAGGGGTTTTTGGGGCAGAGAAATCATGATGAATTCCTTTCTCTTTGCAATATCTTCCAAATTTGTCATTTTCAAATTCTCCACTATGATCGCTTCTGATGCGATTTATGCTATACCCTTTTTCATTTTGGAGTCTCTTTGCTAGGATCACAAATTCCTCAAATGCATCCGATTTTTCTCAAAGAAATGCGACCCAAATGAATCTGGTGTAGTCATCTACTACCACCAGGAAGTATCTTTTCTTGCCATGGCTTTTTACTTTTGTTGGTCCAACTAGATCCATATGTAGAAAATTCAAAGGTTTTGTTGTTGCTATGGTGGTTGTCTTTTTGTGTCCGACCTTAATCTGTTTTCCTTGTAGACATTCTCCATAGACCACTTTTTCTTCTTTTCTAATCTTGGGAAGTCCCCTAACCAAATTTTTTGAACTGAGCTTTGCTAAATTTTGGTAGTGAACATGTCCCAACCTTTGGTGCCATAGTTTGGATTCATTCTTCATAGCCATATTGCACTGTGTGGATAGCACACTCTCACTTGCACTTTCAATGACATAGCAGTTATCACTAGTGCGTAAACCTTTTATGAGAGATTTTTCTGTGTGATCCAAAATTCTGCACACATCTTTTGAGAAAGTGACAAGATGTTCTTTATCATAGATTTGAGAAATACTAAGGAGATTATGTTCCAGACCTTCTACACAGAGGACATGTTTAATCTTTGGGAGGGCTGGTACAGCTATTGTTCCTTGTCCAATTATTTTGGCTGAGCTTCCATCTCTAAATGTGACTGATCCTCCATCAAAGTTTGAATACTCACAAAAGTGAGTTTGATCACCAGTCATGTGTCTGAAGCATCCACTATCAAGGTACCACTTTGAACTATTTTTGGCTTTCAAGGCAGTGTGAATTATAAGGCAGTTATTCTGGTTTGTCACACCCTTTTGGACATTCTTGGACATAATTCTAACTTCAGTCAAGATCACACTCTAGGCGGTGAACCCCTTAAAGAGAGACCTGCTCTAATACTAATTGAAATTGCAGTGAAGACCGCACTAATTGAAGAAGGAATACACCAATATGTCCTAGAGGGGGGTGAATAGGACTTTTAAAGATTTTATGGTTTATTTTAAAATACTATTACACTAATCCTAACAACAGACATACATTAGGATTACTCAAATGTAACTCTACTGGCTTCTAAGCCTGGTAGAGGATCCAATCACAAACTATTTAAGAAGTAGCAATATATAAAACTTAGTTTATGATGGATATGACTGTGAATGTGTGTGAGGTGTGATAAGATATATAAATATGAATGCAACGACATGAATCACAGACTCAGACGAAGAGCAATCACAAACACAGTCATTTTTATAGTGGTTCGACTACTTGTCTACTCCACTCCCAGTAGCCACACTCAACCCTTGAGTGTACCGGATTTCACTAAGGAGGTTTCACAATGGTTCACCTCAAACCTAAGGTTTTAAATCAGGTTCACCTTCAACCTCTACAACCTACACTGAGGCTGACTGTTTATGCTTTCACGAGCAAGGGTCAACACAACGCACCCATATTTAGGCACACTGGCTAAGGATCTTCCATAAGACCCCACTGGAGGTTTCTACACGGTTCACCTCTAACCCAGGAGTTTTACTGGTTCACTCCTAACCAGATGTTTATGCTCTCCATAGAGTAAGGGTCCACACAACGCACTCACCACGTACACTCCCGCTGAAGGCCTCCTTGAGGACTTCAAGGGTGAGAACCACTTAAGACCCAATCCTAAAAAGGAATGATCACAAGTGTCCTCTTGGACTCTAGATACTTACAAATAAGTTGACGAGTCCCGTTTAGCACAATGCCGAAGATCTCCTCCTCCTTGTTGACGAAGAGTCTCACTACCAAAAAATTGAGCAAAGGCTACGGACCATGTTAGTATTTTGTTAGGGATATAATCTGTAGCTATATTTACTATGGATTTAATCCGTAGCTAAAATGTTGCCACACCGTTACTATTTAAAGATTGTGTAAGGGGCTCTAAAGGGCACAAAAAAATATATGTTTTCTATCTAAGCCGTTCATCTATTTTTGAAATATTATTTTAGTGCATGAAACCAAAAATCAAGTACATTGAAGGCTCAAGTGGACCACACGGTAGGAAATATGAAGATTAAATCACATGTGCTTTCTATGGTGTGGTCAACTTGGGCCTTTAATCTACTTTAAATTTGGAATAATCTACTAAAAATATTTATGAAAATTAATAGACGGAATGGATAAACCAAATCCATCATGGTGGGCCCCACGGAACCCTTGACAGGACCGTCCATGGGTCCGTCTTACCCAATCGATGCCCTAAATAGGCGCGCGCCCAAAAAATTCCTCAATCCCTGCCTCCCTCTCTCTCTCTCTCTCCTCTCTCTCTCTCTCTCTCTCTCTCCATTCCCTAACCATCTCTCTCTCTCTCTCTTAACCCTATTTCTCTCCCGATCTCTCCTCCATCTCCCTAATCCTCTCTCTCTTTCTCTCTCTCTCTCTCGGTTTATTCCACCTCAAAAAATGAGAGAGTGCATCTTGATCCACATCCGTCAGGCCGAGAGCTGTACTGCCTCGAGCATGGCATCCAGGTCAGTGAGTTTACCTCAGATCTGAGATCTTTTTCATTAGATCTCTACATTTTCTTCCTTTTTGTTTTGATTTTCCTTGATTTCTCGCCAGATTTAGGTTTCGTATGTGATATATGGTGTAGATCTCTTGAAAAAAATGATCGATCTCTTTATGGACCGTTGATAAAATGCTCTATTCTCGACAGATCTAGGGTTCATGTGTGATATATGGTGTAGATATCTTGAAAAGAATGGTCGATATCTTCCTATAGATCTCTGATAAAATGCTCTATATCCTGTAATGGTTTTTCAGATCTAGGGTTTTGATGCGAAAGATTGCAGAGACCGCTTATAAAATGTCTAGGTCGGACCCTTTGATATCCCTAACAGAGTAATTGTTGCTTTTAGATATTTTCTCATCCAAGTGTGAAATTTTGAACCTGCTTTCGTGGAGTGTAATATCTTAGTGGAAACAAATTATGGATGCTTGCTAGTCAAGGATGCAGGGGAAAATTACTAAACCTTTGGATCGTTAAAGACCGGATACCCTATTACGTCCACTCCATCTAATATAAGGGAATCTACCAGATACACATCAAATGTCAGAAGAGGTGTATAAAGTGATAAGGATAGAAGGTGGTATTGTGAATGGCATGATTCCAGAGTTCAATTCCCTTAATGTAAGTGATAAGGATAGAACTAATGGAAGATTAGATAATATTAGTTTTTTTTTCTTCTTCTTTGTGGAGTACTATGTAAATATGAAAAGAATCATTTATGAATAGTTCATGAGTTTTTTAATTGAATTGAACATGTTTTCTAGTTTCTGTTACCATTTCCTGAGATGGTTCAATATTCTACTGGTGCAATAGAGCCTCTTTGGTTTGGGATTGCATGAAGCAATTCTATGTATATATCCTTCTAATTGCCATTGTTTATCATTACTGTTGATCCTGAGTTGATTGAAGCTAATTCCTGGCACGTTAGTGAAGGATTTGAACCTCACAACTAGTCCATATTCATCCTTCATTCATCAGTTTAAGTTCTTTCCAATCTTACCACATTAATTTCATTGAGACCAACGTTTGAAAATGCGTTGTACAATAGGTAGAGGATTCAGAACTTTTGTACTGACAATCTCAGGGAGAACAAATGCTATTTTTACACCAGGGTTGAGATTTTGATCGTGTTTGTTACATATTTGAGGAAAGGGTTTTGGCACAGAAAAGCCATATGCACTATAACTAGGATATGGGTGAGGCTCCCTTAGCGTACACATGGCCTGTAACTCAAGTCTGAACTACCTAAATGGTAAGGCCCACTGAATACCTGCATGTATCGGTTTAGTCTTTGAGAATTTATCCATTCAAATTTCTATTGTGGTTAAAAAGTTGTGTTGAATGCCTAACCTTTTTTTTCCCCCTCATTATTTCAGGCCCTCAATGCTACGAAACTCTGAGATGACTTTTCTGGCTTATGTAACATATGCAACTAATCAGATTTTTCCCCTCATTATTCAATTAAAGTTTTTTTTTTTTTTGTACTGCAACCTGTCCAGCTTTTGTTCTAGATCATTGATCTTGATCTCTTGATGGTATGATCAGATCCTAATGATCTTTGGGCCCTCTTGACATTTTTTTTATGTTAAACATGTCCATAAAAGCTGATTGGAGAATGGAAAACTAGTGGTTAGATTTTTATACTAGTTATTTTTACCTATTGTTCATGCCTGGATTATGTGAACTGTGTGATCTTTTGAAATGTAGGCCAACAATTGTAATACCATGGCACGAATCGAACAGACCTGATTTTGTACAAGGCTCCAATATGTGAGGCTTTTGTATTTGGGTAAACAACTATTTTTGTGATGGACTCATGGACACGATGTTTTCCCTCTTAGAATTGGAAGTTCTCATTAGAAGCATTTTACAGTGGATTCATGACAAGATTTCAGTTGTTCATCATCAGGCGGATGTGCTCATCAATGCGTCACATCTATGAAGAAAATGGATGGTTATAAATACTTGATCAGTGGTCCACATTTGATGTGCCACCACATGTTGATCTACTAATTAGCCGTAGGCATCCCATGAATAATTACTGACTGATCCCATTTCAAATCAATCATAAAACTGAAAACTATTAGCAATATTTCTATCAATCTGATGTGTATGTGCTTTTGTTATTTGTGTTGTTAGAAATATTGACTATTGAGTTAATTACGGATTCATCTTTTACAGTTTGACCGCCAATCTTCAAATAGCTTAGATTTGCATGTACGTGAGTTCTGTACATGTCCATTGTATGGGACCCACCATTATATGCCTGTGTCATCACCTGTTAAACTCACAACAAATGACAGTGAGGAGATCCTGCACAAGAGGAATTATATGATACATGGATCATATATTTTCATCAACTCTTCAATTCTCATATTGTCATACATCAATTGTATGGTAGTTAGGACCATTGGTCCCAGTGTGGATGGAGTGCCCCAAAAAGGAAAAAAATTTCATGACTTGGAAGATCCCAAGCAATCAATATTAGGAAGCTTTTCAAGTTGAATGCAAACCATTGTTGTGTTTCTATTCCGAACTACATGCCTTAATACCACAAATAAAAGATGTTAAGATGTTCTATTTAGGAGATATCTGATGCATGATCAATACATCGTGGGACACAATAGATCAATGGCCTGCATTATCAAGAATGGGCATCCCTGACTTGATATCTAAATTGATAACAATTTGGATAATCTCAATCAAAGCAGTTTCAATTTGGATAATCTCAATTAGAGTACTCTCTCTCTCTCTCTCTCTCTCTCTCTCTCTCTCTCTCTCTCTCTCTCTCTGTTTGAGATGGATCAAAATATGGTTTTGATCTTTTCTATAGATTTGTTGTCTCTTGTTCTGATTTAAATTTTTTGCTTTTCATCTTTCTTTTGACGACATTGTATCATCACGGGATTCAACGCATATGGCACGGGGCTAGTAAATTCTGAATCCTTGCCGGGTTAGGATGCTTGCACAATGTGGATCTGATGGCTTACAGACACCATCTTGTATGCGGATTCTTCGTCTCTCAAGTTCCCATATGCTCATGAGCAGGACATGCATAATTCTTCATCTGAAAATGCACATCATTTTGAGTTGGTTTAGTTACATTTCGTTCCCATATGTGAATCCATCTATGTTTTGTAGGTGAAGAGCGATTTGTAAAAAGAATCTCATTTCTAAGGACAGTGAAGCTATCCATCACCACTTATATCATTTTTGTTATCTTTATGTTTCTCCATCTTGTGCTTGTTTTTTGGCGTATTTTAGTTGAATGTCTTTCTTCCTTTAGAGAATGCTGGATCAGGCTGAAGTTATGGAGAAATCTTCAACATTAACACTACTCAAATCTGTCACTGGGGATCCAATATGTACATTATGTTTATGTCTTTTCTTTAATGCTAGTCCAAATCCCCTTCATAATCAATTGTTCTTGATGGAACTTCTGTTTTTGTTTCTCTATCCTCTAGCCTTTACTTATCCAGGTCAGGTTGTTCTAGCTGTGAAGGGTACCTTGCTTGTCAATAAAAAGGTACAAGTATTTTCATTTTCATTTTTAATTTTTTTTCCATCAATTTTTAGGTGAAACTTCTAAAGATAATGTGAGATTTTGGTTAAGACCATTATTAACACTTGCCTGATTGGTGTGGTGCTTCTCATTTACTAGTACTAACTTTGTTGGCAAATGTGTTATGGAGATTTTAGATTTTTATTTATTTGACTTTCAACATGAGTCCATGCCTAGCCTATTTGATTGGTGGGAAAAAAAAGAAAATAGAAAATAGAATGTAAAAGTTATCCAATAATGATTTCCATGACTGCAATTGAAAATGTATTCCCATGGATTCCATTAATGCCACCACATTTATGGGCACCTCAACATGCACCATATGTATGGCCATTGTTTTTTATTTTTATTTTTTATTTTTCCTTCTCAGCATGCAACTCATTTCAAGTGATTTCTCACACCATGTATATTTTCAAGTTTGTCGCTTAATTTATGGCTCATTCTCTGGTGGAAGACACTAGGGTATTCATGTCAGAATTCACAATGATATGCATCTAATGGTCCAGTGAACATGTCATACTTTGTATGCTATTAATAAAATGGGTCATATGATTGATTTTCATGAAGGCAGACACTTGTGCATTCAAGTCATAATTCACAATGATATGCATCTAATGGTCCACCGAACATGTCATGCTTATGTTGTGCTTTGTATGCTATTAATAATGTGGCAAGAGGAAACTGTAGGGGACTAATCTTGTCAATCACCTGAGAAAACAAATAATTCACAAAAAGACAGCCCACAGAAGTCTAACTTCTGTCATTCCACACCCAATGAATAACCCAATTTCCACCACCACTGGTCACCACCATCCATGTCACCATCATGAATAATCATCATCATACATCATCAAGCACATTCTTGGTATGAACACATCACCATCCATGTCATGCCTCATGAAACAACATCAACATCTCAATGCTCCCTCACCTCTTACTCCCCTACAAACAACAAAATCACCCTTCTCACCATCCTTCATTCCATTCCATTACCTTACATCCAACCATTCAATTCATGTGGCTGACCCAAAACCCATTTTTCATTGATTTCTCGTAGCAGCCCAACTCACCCAACTCTCTCTTCTTCAAATGAAATTGTGAAAAGTCCTAAGGTGGGTAGACGACTAGTTCTCCCTTCCATGTCAACTCCTTTCCCTCATTACTTTCCATTAATGCACTGTTGCACTTTCAACTTCTCATTCTTTCTACTTCTTTTCTTTTTTACTTCTTGATTAACTTTTTGTATGAATGCTTGAAAAGGAAGGGCTGTGGGTTTTTATTCATCTGTCTGATTCTTTTTATTTTTGATTTTTTAAACTACTTCTGATGGATTCCTCATGTCTCCTAAGCAACCTAGTTTTGCACTTTGTTGTCTGGGAATTTGATTGGTCTTGGGTTCCAATCTTTTGATTTCTCTGCCTTTAAAGAACCTTGATTTCGATCTCTATTGCATAGAGCTTTGATGGGTATTTCTTGTTATCTCATGGGATTGTGTTTTTGAGACCTATATTTGCGATTTTGTGGTTTTTAGCATCTTCACTTTTCTAATCATTGCAAATACCTGATTTTTTCTGTTTTCTCCTTTAATTTTGATGGGTATTTCTTGTCTTGAGGTTTTGGGTTTTTGATTTCTTAGCAATATTTCTTTTGGGATTTTGGGTTTTGGAGTGAGAGTTGCCGTGTTCACCTGTCTATTGATATCTGTCATCTAAGACACCTGATTTTGATTTCTCCTTTGAATTTTGATGGGTATTTCTTGGTTTCCCACCAAATTTCTCGATACCAGATTGTTTTCCTGGTTTCTGGTTTACGGGTTCTTGTTGTTTCCTCTTCTTTTGGAGTCTTTATTTTAATTTTCTCCGCCTATCCATATCGCTGTAGCACTTCAGTGGGTAGTGTCTCAGAAAATATGATTGGGTTGATTTCTCTTATTTTGAGGATTCGGGTCCTGTTTAATTTCAGGAACATAGGTTATAATTTGGAATTTTTCCGTTTAATTCATGCCATGAAACTCTTTTGGTTTGTTGGGTTGTTGGTTTTCTTCTGGTTGGGAGCACTTTTGAATGATATCTAGCCCAAAATTTGCGCTGATTAGAAGCTCATAACCATCTGTCCATCGCCTGTTTTGAAATGTTGAGAAAAGTTTAGAGAAACCATCTACAAAATTGGTCTATAGATCAAATGGCTGAAAATATCCAATCACTGGAACTTTTGACCATTTGCCATCATGAGGTGGCCATCAGGATTGATCAGCACATTTGCTAAACCTAAACCTACACCTAATCCTAATCTCAACTCCCTAACCTAAACCTAAACCTAAACTTGAAAACCCAAACCTAAACCTAAACTTGAAAACCCAAACCTAAACCTAAACCTAAACTACCTAAACTTGAAAACTCAAACCTAAACCCGATCTCGAACCCAAACCCGATTTCCTAAACCTAAACCTTAACCTATTCTCAATTCCCAAAAGCTATAACCTATAACATATAACCTAAAACCTAAACCTAAACCTTAATCTATTCTCAATTCCCAAAAGCTATAACCTATAACATATAACCTATAACCTAAACCTAAACCTAAGGACAGTAAAGCTGTTCATCACCACTTATATCATTTTTGTTATCTTTATGTTTCTCCATCTTTTGCTTGTTTTTTGGCGTATTTTAGTTGAATGTCTTTCTTCCTTTAGAGAATGCTGGATCAGGCTGAAGTTGTGGAGAAATCTTCAACATTAACACTAAACAAATCTGTCACTGGGGATCCAATATGTACATTGTGTCTGTCTTTTCTTTAATGCTAGTCCAAATCCCCTTCATAATCAATTATTCTTGATGGAACTTCTGTTTTTGTTTCTCTATCCTCTAGCATGACATTACAGATCAGAGTTTTTTTTTTTTTTTCCATATACACCCTTCCCTGTGTCGACTCAAGTCGAAAGCAGAATAATCTCTCAAGTTTCTAAACCTTTTTTTTTTCCTTTTAAACTTTGCTTCATGTTACAGCGTGCAAGTGTTAGTGTCATGTTCAATTGCAGTGGAATATGGAGAAACTTTTTCATATTCAGTCCATGTTTCTATTCTACGAGTATCCAATTGACTCAAGGTCAATTTAAATACAGTTTACATCAGAGGAATTTTATGTTTTCCTTGCATTTAGTTTTCATCATTCCTTACTTGTAGATTCCTGTATTGATTACTCAAGCATGACGGTTATGCGCATTCTTTCAGGTGGATGTTGCATGTAGGAGGATTGGAGCTGCGTATTTTAGATTTAAGCATCTGGTACGTCTCTTGTCAAGAATGCACATGATTGGAGTGGCCTGACCATTTGGACAGGCCATATTTATGTATTTGCTTGAAATTGATGGAGCAGACCCGGATGTGTGTCGGAGCTATCTGGAAGAGTGGGGGTCCCTGGAAGGTTGGAACTACTGTTATGACTATGATGAAGCTGTCCATTTCCTATGGACGGCATTGGAGGGGCCTGGCCATTTGGCCAGGCCGTGTTTATATATTTGCTTGAAATTAATGGAGCAGATCCGAATGTGCGTCGGAGCTATCCGGATGAGCGGGGGTCTCTGGAAGGTGGGAACCGCTGTTATGACCATGATGAAGCAGTCCATTTCCTATGGACGACATTGGAAGGGCCTGGCCATTTGGACAGGCCGTATTTATATTTGTATTTGTAGGGACCACACCCTTAACCTAAACTCGAACCCATTCTCAAATCCAAAAACCTATAACTTAAACCTAAACCATAACCTAAACCATTAACCTATAACCTAAATCAAAACCTATAACCTAACCCAAACCCATTCTCAAATCCTATAACCTATAACCTAAACCTAAACCAAAACCTAAACCTAAAACACTGGAACCTAAACCAAAACCTATAACCTAAACCAAAACCAAAACCTATAACCTATACCTAAACCTTATCCTAAACTAAAACCAAAACCTATAACCTAAACCAAAACCAAAACCTATAACCTAAACTCCGAACCTATTGTCAAATCCCAAAACCTATAACCAAAACCAAAACCTATAACCTTAACCCGAACTCATTCTCAAATCCAAAACCTATAACCTAAACCTAAACCAAAACCATAACCTATAACCTAAACCCGAATCCATTCTCAAATCCCAAAACCTATAACCTAAACCAAAACCAAAACCTATAACTAAACCCGAACCCATTCTCAAATCCCAAAACCTATAACCAAACCAAACCAAAACCTATAACCTAAACCCGAACCCATTCTCAAATCCAAAACCTATAACCTAAACCTAAACCAAAACCATATAACCTATAACCTAAACCCGAACCCATTCTCAAATTCTCAAATCCCAAAACCTATAACCTAAACCTAAACCAAAATTCCTATAACTAAACCTATAACCTAAACCCGAACCCTTTCTCAAATCCAAAACCTATAACCTAAACCAAAACCAAAACCTATAACTTAAACCCGAACCCATTCTCAAATCCCAAAACCTATAATTTACCTAAACCTAAACCTATAACCTAAACCAAACCCATTTCTCAAATCCCAAAACTTATAATCCCAAAACCTATAACCTAAACAACCATTCTCAAATCAAAACCTATAACCTAAACCCTAACCCTATTCTCAAATCCAAAAACCTATAACCTAAAAACTTAAACCTTATCCCAAACCAAAATCAAAACCTATAACCTAAACCCGTTCTAAAACCTATAACCTAAACTTCCAACCCATTTTCAAATCCCCAAAACCTATAACCAAAACCAAAAAACCAAAACCTATAACCTAAACTAAACTCCGAACCCATTCTCACATCCCTAAACCCCATATAACCTATAACCTAACTTAAACCTTATCCTAAACCAAAATCAAAACCTTCTAACCTAAACCTAAACTAAAACCTATAACCTAAACACTTTCTCAACCCATTTCCTATAACCTTTAACCTAAAAATCCCAAAACCTATAACCTAAACCTAAACCTTAACCTAAACCAAACCAAACCAAAACCTATAACCTAAACCAAAACCAAAACCTATAAACCTATAAAAACCAAAACCTAAACCAAAACCTATAACCTAAACCTAAACCAAAACCTATTCTCAAATCCCCAAAACCTATAACCAAACCAAAACCAAAACCAAAACCTATACCTATACCTAAACCCGAACCCATTCTCAAATCCAAAAACCTATAACCTATAACCTAAACCTAAACCTATAACCTTAAACCCTAAACCCATAAAACCAAAACCTATAACCTAAACCAAAACTAAAACCTATAACCTAAACCCGAACCCATTCTCAAATCCAAAACCTATAACCTAAACCTAAACCTAAACCTAAAACCCCTAAACCTATCCTAAACCAAAACCAAAACTTATAACCTAAACCCGAACCCGTTTTCTCAAACCAAAACCTATAACCTAAACCAAAACCTTTAACTCCAAATCCAAAACCTATAACCTAAACCAAATTCTCAAAAACCTATAACCTAAACCAAACCAAACCTAAACCCAAACCCATTTCTCAAATCCAAAACCTATAACCTAAACCAAAACCAAAACCTATAACCTAAACCCGAACCCATTCTCAAATCCCAAAACCTCCTAAAACCTATAACCTATAACCCGAACCCGAATCCATTCTCAAATCCCAACACCTATAACCTAAACCAAAACCTATAACCTAAACTCAAATCCCTAAACCTTAACCTATAACCTAACCTAAACCTATACTTATAACCTAAAATGATTACCAAATCCCAAAACCTATAACTAAACTCAATTCCCTAAAGCTAAACCTACACCTAATCCTAATCTCAACTCCCTAATCTAAACCTAAACCTAAACTTGAAAATAAAAACTTAAACCCAATCCCGAACATGAACCCGATTTTCTAAACCTAAACCATAACTCATTCTCAAATCCAAAAACCTATAACCTAAACCTAAACTAAAACCATAACCTATAACCTAAACTTGAACCCATTCTCAAATCCCAAAACCTATAACCTAAACCAAAGCATAACCTATAAACTTAAACCCGAACCCATTCTCAAATCTTAAAACCTATAACCTTAACCAAAACCAAAACCAAAACCTATAACCTAAACCAAAACCAAAACCTATAACCTAAACCCGAACCCATTCTCAAATCCCAAAACCTATAACTTAAACCTAAACTTGAAAACCCAAACTTAAACCCAATCTCGAACCTGAACCCGATTTCCTAAACCTAAACCTAAACCTAAACCTATAACCTTAACCTAAACCAAAACCTATAACCTAAACCCTAACCTATAACCTATAACCTAATCTTAATTATAACCTATAGCCTAACCTTAACCTAAACCTTAACCTAAACCTATAACCTAAACCTAAACAAAAACCTATAATCATATGGTGAGACCATTTCTTTTGTGTCAATTTCATTCCTCTTTGAGTTTTTTTTTTTTAATTCATTAAGAAAAAAATGGTTATACATGATACACTTCTTTCACTTTGTCTTTCTTTTCCCCAATGGGCATTCTAATTTATGAATAACATGACTGTTTGTAGGATGATGGAATATACGAAGCTGTTGAAATTTCATGGTGAAGTCGAGCACATTTCTCTAATGGAGCCAAAGATTTGTATTTTCAGCATTATTGTAATTGATTGAATGAATTGGATTATAATTGATTGTAATTGTAATTGATTGAATGAAGGATTGTAATTGTAATTGATTGAATGAAGGATTGTAATTGATTATAATTGAATGAATGAATGATTGTATAAGTGGTAATTGAATGAACAAATGATTATATGTAATTTCTTAATGTACAAAATAGCTACAGATATTGACCGTATCCACTAATCTGACAGGTGTAGCCTTTATTAAATTTGGCATATTACTACGGACTTTTAGCTACAAATAATATCCGTAGCTGTTTGAAGTTTTCGCTACATATATAATTGCTACGGATTAAATCCGTAGCCATAGGTTTCAGACCATTGTTACTGCACCTACGACTACGGTCATGCTACGGACAAAAACCGTAGCCATATGTATATGGCTACGGATTTTATCCGTAGCCTTTGCCTGTTTTTCTAGTAGTTGTTGTTACGGATTATATCCGTAGCTATTGGAACCTATAGCTACGGATTAGATCCGTAGCCATAGGTTCCAGACCTATTATTATGGCACCTCCGACTACGGTCGTGCTACGGACAAAAACTGTAGCCATAGGTCTATGGCTACGGATTTTATCCGTAGCTTTTGCCCATTTTTTTGGTAGTGTCTTCTGCTCTCTTGAACCGCAACACAAGATGATATACCATTACTTGGCTTCGGGTTGGTTTAAGGTTATGATGGAATCCTACTCCCTAAAGGTTTTCCTATAAGGAAGATAGAGTAGTTCCAATCATCTAAGCATTCAAGGCATCCTAGCTTAATGATTTGCCATTAAGGTAGTAGCGGGAGGATCCTTGAATGCGGAAGTTCATTCCCCAATCCACTCTATTGAATATCAATGATGAGGGTGGATTGGAGGATGAACTACCTTGAGAGAAAGGGCTTTGGGTATATGATTTAAGGTTAAACACTCAAAAGCTTTCTCTACTTTCTCTCTCTCAGCAACAATGGACAAGTCCTTTATATATAGGCAAAAGGTTTCAACGAATATAAAATGGTCACATTTATAACTAAGTTCGATATCATCGAGCAGGTTCGATAACATCGAGCGTATACTCTCGATAGCATCAATGGTCTGCTCGATGACTTGAACTTAAAGTCATACGCTTTTGAAACCTTTTGTCAGATGGTCGATGAATCAAAACTACTGTCGATATCATTAGATTTCGAACTCCGATTCCATTGATGGTAGGTTCGATCAATCGACACTTGAAAAATGAGAAAGACTTGACATGTAATATTTCAGGTTTTTAGGATATGATCGAGGGTCAGCCGATGTCATCAGAATTTATATATCGATGATATCGAAGGCAGTGTCGATGCATAGATAAATCTAATAGATTTACCAGTAAACTCGCTGACAGTTTGTGTCCAATTTTGATGCAATCGACTCGGCCTCGATATCATCGACATATGAATATCGATTTCCTCTAATGGCCCCCGATCAAAGTTAAAAACAACATGAAATATCTGCTGAAAGAAATGCACGCCCACAGTCGATATCATCGATGGACTTCCGATCTTATCGATATTTGATTTCAGATCATATCGAACGGTGCACCGATATATCGAAGAAATTTGAATTTTTCTGTAAAAAATAGGGGCACCAGAAAATTGCCTGTCGATCTTATCAAGCCACTTTCGATGGGCTCGAGATTTGAGTATCGATGGTATCGATAGGTGTATCGATACATCAATAATTCGTCCAGATATGTTGTGAAGTTGTTGGACATATTTGGTCATCTTTTCGATGGTATCGATGAAGCATCGAGGACTCGACAGCGCAGGTCGATCATATCGAGGGTGCTTCGATAAAATCGACAAGGCGAGAAAAACTTAGAGATTTTTCTATTTTGAAAAAGTTTTCTCACCTAAAAACCTTATGCTTTTCTAACTTGTTTTTAAGAGTTTTATTCACCTGGTGTTTTGGGATATGGGATGTGAGGCTTTAAATTTACCCGTGGCGAGCTTGCATACATCCGGTTGAGGCAGACGCTTGAATTGATCTTCCTATCAGGCTCTGTAGACAATCTGACTCAACATTCACGTAACTTGACAAACCAGGGCACTTTTATATATTTTTCCTTCCCAAGAAGGGACAAGGATTAGATACATAGACAGGTATTCTAAGGGGAAGTGAAGTCCTCTAGTGGGGGGCCCGATACTTTGGGATGGCCCACAAGCTAAGAGAGTCATAAAGCCTCAAGGAGGAAACGGTCCTAATAAGGTCCAAGGTGGGCCTTTAACCACCTATGAGAATCCTATGGGCCTACCTTAGGGCCACCAAGGAGGACATCCAACCTCAACTAGGTCCCAAAAGGTAACCCACTATGCATATAAAGTAAAGTCCAAGGCCCAAGCAATCCATGGCCTAATGGGCCTTACACTAAGCTCGATACTTTGGTATCATGGTGGGCCCTTAAACAAGGTTTAGGCCCAACCATAAAGGTCATGAGTTCACTCATTGTGGTGGGCCTAATGGGCAGCCCATTGTTCCAACATATGAGAAATTCCATGTTTGAATTAAGTGAGTTGGGCCTCACATCTTGGCCCAAGTATGGGGTTAGTTTAATGGGCAACTAAGGGCCCAACTACTTGAGTACTTTGGCCCATAAAACCCATCACAATAATGTGTTATCTATAAGCCCAAGGGCTAGGGGTCCATTAAGAAATTCTAGGACAGTGGCCTAGGAAACCCAACATGCAAATATGAATATTATTCCAACAAAATCCCAATTGAAGTGGGCCTTAAGTATGCACTAATTAAGCCCAAAATCTAATTAAAAATAGGGCAATAATATGTGTAACAATATCCCCAAATTTTGTGGACCATGCTGCCCAAAACATCCATTTATGTGCAGCAACCATAGGCCTATTGCTGAAATTCCAGCCCACCACAATCTGGCATTACTAGAAATTCAAAAATTAATTAAATTATATGTTTATTTTAGTTCCTGGTGACCTATACATGTCATAGGCGGGTCCATCAAATGAAGGGAGTGGATTTAACACATAAATCAAATGAGCCATGTTGCTAGACTGGACGTCCAGCAGCAACCCAATGGGTTGTACGTCCCATGTGTAGGCAGCTTTATGGGCTTGGATATTTGGCCCAAAAACTTATCCAATGGGCCCCAATTGGATGCTACCGAAGGGGATGATGATCAAGTACCCTATGGACCCCACATTGATGAACGGTGGGATATACAATACATTAAGGTGGGCCCATAAAGTGGCTTGGACGGTCAGCCAAGGCTGGATGCCCCAGCCTGGTGGGTCACTCCAAGCTGCACCACGGATGGTATAGGGGCCCGATGGCCCTGAAAATTTGCAGGGTGATACTTCCATGGGTGGGCCACACCGCTACAAACTTTTGTGATTTTTGGATAACTAAAAGTATTTTAATCAATTTAAAGAAAACAATCTGTCCAGAAAATCTGTCAGACCTGGACGTTATAACGTGGTGGGCCAGTCCAACCCTTGCCACGGTGTACACAGGGGTCCGTTGGCCCCAAAAATTCGTAGGTGGGTCCTACCATGGGTGGGCCATACCTCCACAAAATTTCATGATTTTTGGATATTTATAAGTATTTTAATTAAATTCGGAATTATAATTTATCCAGAGTGAAATGTTGTTGTCCATGCAATGTTTATCCAATAAGGTGGGCCCAAACTTCATCTAGGAGGGGAAAATGGATGTTTAGTATTTTTCCTATAAAATACAGCAAGGTGGGGTCCACACTTTCATATTACTCCAAAAAACATCAAGGAGAAAAGCCTTACAAACAGGCCTAAAATAATGCCCAAAATCATACATCCAATGGGTCTGAAATTTGGACAGCAACATATGCTGTCCATTTCCAGGCCATGGAAAAATATCCAAGGGGATTAATGCTCAAATAATACAAGTGGGGTCCACCTAGATAGACCACAAAAAATTCCAGACCCATTCCCAACCAAAGATCTCCAAGGAAATCAAGTAATTAGGGTCACTCAACCCATGCATACAACATGCATAAGGACGTCCACCCTAATGAGCCTGGACGTCCCAAAAATCCAAGGGTTTAGGATGTTTGTGGCACATCAGTGGGCCACCAATCATCAGGAGAAAAATAGAAGAAATAAATAGAGAGAAAGAGAGAGAGAGAGAGAGAGAGAGAGAGAGAGAGAGAGAGAGAGATCAACAGCCATAGGGGAGGATTCTGGTACTATGAATCCTCCACCGTTACAATCACACATACAACCTTCATAGATCATGCATGCATGTGATCTTACAATGCAAATAAGCTGTTGATGTTATCCCTAACATGTAAGCTATGGTCTAAATGATCAAACAAGATCCTAAATCAAAGAAATCCATCATGGTGGGTCCATGGAGAATGGCCCACCATGGAAACGTGCATGCATGGAAAAAGGGCCTTTGGCCTCTCATCATGGAGTGATGTAGGACCTCCACCATCGATTGGTGGATCCTACATCCTACCAAATGTTCTAGAAAGGAAATGCAAGAAGGAAAGAGGGAAGAAGCATCCACCTTCAAGATCTTCTTCCTTTCTTCACCACAATAATCTACTAGCTCCAAGGAATAGCTTTCAATGGTTGAGATATGATTGAGATGGATGGATTGAGAGGGATTAGAGAGAATGAGGGCTAGAGAAAAGGGTTCTCATGAACGTCCAAGCTCCTCTAGTTAGAGAGAAAGAGAGAAATGAGGGAGAGAAGATGGGAAGAAATGAGAGGAAAGTTGTTAGGATAGAGGGTTTTTAAGAGAGTAATCATGAAATTGCTAGAAACTAAAAGCAATGATGACTCTTCTCTCCTTGAAAATAGGAAATTTCAGACTTTTATAGTCTAGGATAGAGAAAAAGGTATGATTGTCATAGGAGAAAGGAAAAAGTGGTAGCCTAGAGAAGAGAACTTATCATAAGATGCTAGCTATGGGCCTATAGCCTAGGCTAGATAGGCAATTATGAAACATAGGATAATGTCATGCATGAGAAAATGTGTACACCTTAGGTGGGCCCTACAAAATACAATCAACTGTCCACAAGAAGTGCGACCTACATCTTTGATCTGCAACTCAAATTGTCGCACGAGACGGGGCGTTGGAACCGTGACAACGATGTGGTCGCTATGGCACTAAATTTGGATCGATCCAGATTGAGTCTACGTGACCGAACTTGAGGATGACCGCAAACACTAATCGAAGGTCGCGGGTCACCGGGATTTGACCGATAGGACCACGAGACCTAGAGGAACGAAATGCACACATTCGAGTAGGGTCTTACAATTCTTACTTTAAAATGGTCACTTCATGAAAATAATAAATCAGAGATATGCTATTGATGCTTTGATACTAGTGAAAGTATGCGGTAGTGTGAGCCCTCATGATCTGACGATATACACGATATGGAACCTCCACAAAACTGAAGATGAACGGTCCAGATCTAGCGATCCGCCTAACCACTACTGGAGCAGATTAACCTAATCACCCCTCTGATTCTACAGTATAGATGACCCCGGATTATGATCTATGATTTAGATCGTCCCAAGGACAAGCTAAACAAACAAATTTCTATATACCACTATTCTCCTTTTACTTTCTGTATTCATTAGTATATTTTTACGAGAGAGTTTCATCCATTTATTGGAAATGATGGGGAGTTTAGACGAGACTAGAAATTATCCGGTCTTATCCCTATCTCCTCATCCTCATTCAAACTTGAATTTTAAAACTATCTTCTAATGGAAGAGGCCTAAACTTATGGGACCCATCCACTAGTGATTGCCCACCAGTGGGCCCCACAGGCCTATGTCCAACAATTTACCTATCTTGGCACTTGGTGTCAAAGTTGTTTGGTTAGAATTGAGTTGCATGGTTGATTTTGGGAAGCCCGCACATATTACACATGACTAAAGTTGAAACCAAGAGTAGCAATAGCATGAGTTGTGAAATCTGGTTTGTGGATTATAATTCTATGGTCCACTAAATACTAATTTCACTTAGTAAGTCCTTTTCCCGAAGGAAGAATGTTATCCCAAGCATTGATTGGACTGTTAAAATTTTATGGTATTTCCATACATATAATCATTGTATAATAACAATGTTAATTCTATGTAATTCAATTCTTAATTCCACCTAATTCAATTCAATATCACAGAATCCGAACAGGCCTAAATGCCGAAACCTAAACGCAAAGCGGACTAGGTGATACCCGGATCCACCTGGGTGGGACCCTTGACTCTAGTTCTCACGGTAATGTATGTGCCTTAAATCCACACTATCTAATCATTTTCAAAGCTCATTTTAAGGCATGATTCCAAAAATGTAGCATGCCCAAATCTTTGATGGACCACACCATAGAAAACAGTTGTGATTGACACTCCACCATTGTCTACTAAATGTTTATTTGTCAACCAACCTATTGATAAGGTAAGAAACCTATTTAAAAAGACCACACAAATATCATCTTGATCTAAAGCTTTTATCGCCCACGAGGAGTTTTTAAGTCAATTAATTACTACTGTTTCCTACACTATAGTCCATATGAGATTTAGCACATGAAGTTTTTAACGGTCAATTACTACCATTTTGGTACTATGATCAATCTGAGATTTGGATATGCTTTATTTTTTTGGCTCATGTCTTAAAATGAGCTTTCAATACAGCTATACGGCATGGATGTAATAGTCACATACATCAAGGTGGGCCCCACAGTTAGGGGTCCCACCCCACCTCGGTGGATCCCCAGATCCACCAAGCCTGGCTACTGGATAGTACTGTAGGGCCCATTATAATGTATGAGTTTTATCCAATTGGTCCATTTATTTTCTTAAATCATTTTAAGACATGAGCACAAAAACGAGATAAATAAAAATCTACACCACAAGAAAACAGTGGTAATTGAACGTCCACCGTTAAAAACTTCCTAAGGACTCTCCTATGTTTATTTTATGTAGATTTGAATGGAAACGGTTGGCTACTCACCCTTCCTCTAGCCAATGGCTAGTGGTCAGTGCTCCGTAGGCCCCAACATGATGTATGTGTCTCATCCACTTTATCCATCCATTTTTTTAGGATAATATTATGATACGAACTCAAAACTAAGGTAAATCAAAATCTCAAGTGGGTCACATAGTGTTGATTGAACTCTCACTGTTAAAAATTTCTTGGGGCTACACAAGTATTGGATCAAGCTGATATTTGTTTTTTTTTTTTTTTTTTTTCCGTCCACTCCTGTATGATGTAATTTACAGGTTGGATGTCAAATAAACATTATAGTGGGCCTAAGAAATTTTTAATGGTGGACATTCAATCCCTACTATTTTCCTACGATATGATCTGCCTCATTTATGGGATAATCTATCAAAATGATGGGTAAAATGGATTAACGGAGTTGATAAAAACACATAGATCATGGTGAGGCCCACCTAGCACCGAATAGTAGCCACCTGGCGTGGCAGCCTCACTAGCCAAACCGCATCCGATTTAGATCTGCCGAACTTTTGGACTGTTCCGCTAAAATAAGATGAAAAAAATTTGACGAAGCATAAAACACATGCATCAAAGTGTGCCCACAGACCACCTTCCGGTGGCTACTGCCTGATGACAGCGTCAGTAGCCAATCCGCGTCCGCAAAACCCGGGAAAAATCGCCGAGAAATTCAATACAGCTCGCGGAAATTTTCCGAGAAGAACCGTCTCTTTGACTCGGTCCGACCGCGTGCCATTAACACTTTGGTCCCAATCCGTCGTACCGAAACATATCGGGGGACTCGCGAAATGAGATATTGA
Source organism: Magnolia changhungtana (assembly GCA_030180095.1). Lineage (NCBI taxonomy): Eukaryota > Viridiplantae > Streptophyta > Magnoliopsida > Magnoliales > Magnoliaceae > Magnolia > Magnolia changhungtana. The sequence goes on along the minus strand of JASAUF010000653.1, from coordinate 7,540,086 downwards.
AAAAAAAATCGCGGCATACATGGAAATCTATCGTACGGTCGTAGGATCCTGTCCATCTATAAGATGCTGGCCACTGCGAATATATCCATAATCAAGAATCAAGAAGATCCATTCATCATATCACACGCATGAATGTAGACCATTGCTCATACTTTTTACTAACCTGGTTTTTGAATTTGATGGGAACGGTTACCTGCTAACGTGTCTTCGTGTCTGGTTTTCACGCCCTTCATCCGAACCGTTCATATTCTCATCACTACCGTATAGAAGCTGTAATCATTCAACGAATCTTGGATTTGAATGCTAGGAACTAAAGAGTTGAATTTTGACATTCCACGTAGATCTTCATACACGTTACACCGTTCAACAGATGTTCAATCAGCACGGAGTAGGAGCACCATAGCCCACGACTTTTAGTTCCATCACTACGTGGCAATCATAACAGTTTTTGGAAATATGCATTTTCACCGTTTAAAAAGAAATGATCGGTGGTTACGATCTGTACCACACATGGGTAGGGCGATCAACGGATTTGTGGAATGATACCCGTGGTTAGAGCTGTACACGAACGAGTTACCTCGGTTAACTTGCTCGACGCGATTCGAAAAAGCATGATTCGACTTGGTTCAAAACTGAGTTTGAGCCTAGTTGAGTTGATTTTTGGAGCTAGAAAAAATTTTGAGTTAGTTTCAACAAGGGTAACCTCAAATTGACTCGGATCGAACATCAATTTGAATCGAACTCGGATCAAACTAGTTGAGTGATTTGGTTATTTTGATATTAATGTTGCTCACCAAGTGTTTGATAAAATAACTAAATGAAGTGTTGTTTTAGTTGGATACATTCTCCATGGGATCAGCCAATGGTGAGGAAGGTATGGATATGAAATAAATTACTACAAAAAAAAAAAAACAACAAACAAATAAACAAACAAACATTACATGATAAAACTACCATTGGATCTTAATTTTGATGTTGCTTACTAAGTGTTTGATGAAATACATGTAAACTGTTGTTGTTGTTTTTCAAACTGTGAGAAATTGAAGCTGCACTTCATGTGTTTGAAAAAATGTCGCATAGGCTCGAACTCGGCTCGTATTGGCCTGAGTTGCTGATCGAACCGAGCCGAGCCAAGTTCGAGCTCGGATCAGCTAGTGGTCAGTTCGACTCGTGTACAACTCTACCTAAGGCCGGACTAAGAGCTCGGGTCTCACCGAATCCCCATTTCATACTCGAATTCGGTGGTGACTCCTCCAATACTGAGGTCTCATACTGAACGATGTTGTAGACCCGTCATCCATCCATTCATTTTTCCATCTCATTTTAGGGCGAAGATCTAAATCCTAGGTCCGCTACACTATAGGAAATCAGATTCGGTGGAGACTCCTCCAGTACTTAGGTCTCATATTGATCAATGTTGTAGATCCGTTATGATGAATGTGTTTTATCCATTCATTTTCCATCTCATTTTCGGGCGAAGATCTAAATCCCAGGTCCACTGCACTATAGGAAATAATAATGATTGAATGCTATCATTAAAAACTTTCTAGGGCTACTATAATGTTTATTTGTCATCTAACATATTGATTGAGTCACACAAAGACCTGGATGAAGGAAACAATATCACTTTGATTCAAAACTTTTGTAGCGGTAGGAAGTTTTTAATGGTGGGAATTCAATTACACCTGTTTTTTGTGATATTGTTCACTTTAGATTTGGATTTGTTTCATTTTTGGGCTAACCCCCTAAAATGAGCTAGAAAATGTTGATCGATGTCTTAAATCTGTAGATCAATGGGTCTAAGGTTCGAGTCCTTACCTCAGTGGTAGACTCTGAGTTTTAACACGAGGTCTTGGGTTCGATACCCATAGGTGGTGAAATCCCACTACGGCGTGCGTGGGTATGTGTGTGTCGGGTGTGTGTGGTAAAAAAAATAAAATAAATAAATAAATAAATAAAATTGTCAATGATAGGTTTGATGCCATCGTAAAAATTTTAAATTTCTTATGTTGGTTGTTGGACACTTTTGTTATCCTGCTCGATGCCATCGAAAGAAGTTCGATGCCATTAAAGGCCTGCTCGATGCCATCGAAAAAATCAGAAAAATCAATGATTTATCGTTGAAACATTTTGGTGTTTAGTTTGATGCCATCAACAGTTTGTCGATGCCATCGAAGTCCCATTAAAGGTGACATCGAACGATTGTGCAGAGTTACGCAAAGTTGCATATTTGGGGGATTTGTTTCTGATATCCAATTGTGATTCTCCTAGAGGCTATAAATATGAGTATAATCAGGATTAGGGGTGTATCTACGAGCTTTTTAATTCATTTATAGGGTTTTTAAGGGCTTGTAAGAGGAGATTTGAGCTTGTTCGAATCGAATATTCTCTCTATCTTTTGTAATTTCTTCTTTCATAGTGATATCTATTGCTTTATGTCGTGATTTTTCTCCAAAAGGGTTTTTCTATGTTAAATTTGGAGTCTTTGTGATCGGACTTAATTATGTGATTAGAATACTTCACTTGATTCATCTCTGTTTGCTTCCGTGTTCCCTCACAAAATAAAAATAAAAATAGATCAACAACATGGATAAAATATATATACATCATTGTACGGCCCACTACACCGGTAGGTCGATAATAGAGGGGCGAATCTGAATCTCCCGTCTTGCCTACCGAGTAACTCAGTGCGCTAAGCTACCGAGTAAGCTACGTGGACCCAACATGATTAATGTATTTTATCCACTCCATCCATCTATTTAACCGGATAATTTTAGAGCTTGAGCTCAAAAGTGACGCATATCCAAAGTTCAAGTGGTCCACACCATAGGAAACATTGTAAATTGAACATCTACCATTGAAAACTTCTTAGTAACTACAGAAATTTTGAATCAAGGTGATATTTGTGTTTTCCCTTTGTCCGTATAATTTTATAAATAAGATGGTTGACAAATAAACATCGCTAATGGTGAAAGTCATTATTCTCACTGTTTTTGTGGTGCGGTCTACTCAACCACATGAACTGGAAAAATGGATAGACGGTGTGAATAAACCACACGCATTTACAGTGGGCAGAAAGGGTTTACTCGTACGATAGAGCTGCTGCAATCAGATTTGTTTTCTAAGCACCCTGCCGTTAAGAGATTACGTGCATGGATTGACTCGGTCCAGTCAGGGGCTCTGGGACCCACTAGATTATAGGTTTCATCCACACTATCAATCCATCTTTCTGAATCATTTTAGGTTATCAGCCTAAAATTAGGCAGATTCAATGCTTAGGTTCATCAAAATATAGTAATCAGCCGCACGATGATGCCAATCATTGAAACCTTTTTACGGTCCACCCTTGTTTGGGTTTTGTGGGATTGCAACCACCCCATGGGATTTCTAAAGAGCTTTTGTTTGGATACCCGATAAGATTCAACTGCATATCAGATTTGGACGCCTTTCCATCTTACCTTACCCACTGTATGGCTGATATGTGGGACCAACGGTGAGATTTGTGTTCAATCAGCACCGTTCATCCATTTTAGTAGATACAAATATGTGTTCAATTAATCAGCACCGTCCACCCAAATATATGTTTATTTGCCATCCACCTTGTTCATAAAGTCACATGGACTTGTATGAAAGGAAAATAAAAATATCAGCTTGATCAAAATTTTAGAGGCTCCCAAGAAACTTTTAATGGTGGCTGTTCAAACCCCACCAAATGGTCCACCTGAGCCTTGGATTTGTCTCATTTTTGGGCTCTTATCTTTAAATGATCTAGAAAAATGGATGGACGGAGTGGATAAAACCAATTCATCATAGTGGCCCCACAGAGCCCCCGCCTGGACCCAGTCTCACTCTGTGTGCGGTATGCAGCCGCTTCCACTCATACCCGAATCTAATCGGGTTCAGGTGTCCACCTGATCTCCGGATCTATGTTTTTGAGTTTAGTTCTAAACAAATAAGATCTATGTACTTATGCGCACCCAGTTGATCACACGTGTATCATTTTTACATGTGTACGGTGCGATGGCGAGCTCTCTAACATATCACGGGTTACGTTTCTGTAGTTAGAATAACCCACATATATCAGATATACATAGCTTGCTTGACCTGAATTGACCTGACTTTGATTGATTTGATTACACGGATTTGACTGGACCTAAAAATGTGAGGCCCAACTGGACACAATCTTTTAATGAGTCAAACAAACGAGGATAAATGAGGAAAGATGACTGGATCTTGCATTGCCTGGACCGAAATTGTTGGGCCCACTGTGATGTATGGGTTTTATCAATACCTTTTATTCATTTTCATCAGGGGCACGTGCTGAACACAATGTTATAATCAAATATAATGGATCCAGTAAACCAAGTACAAACATAACGCAGGGTTTTATGTGGAAAAATCATCACGAGAAGAAAATTACGTAATGAAGCGACAGCGATTCCACAATAAAAGCAATATTTACAGTAGATGGAAGAGCTTACCGACCGAGAATATTACCTCTAATATCACAAAACCCTAACTCTAAACTATCTTTGCGCTACAAAAGTCCTACCCATATTGTTTCCACCCTAACCTCTAATTACAAACTCTTTAATAAGTAAAAAGCCGAAATAGGAAACAAAATCTGCAATTTCGTAAAACTGAGTAAGTCAATCAATGGGAATTTCGATCATATCGAGTGTCATCAATGTCTATCGATATGATCGAAGCCACCTTCAATCATATCGATTTGGACCTAGAAACTATTATTGGAATTTTCTCGATGGGATCGAGTGTCTATCGATGGGATTGACAGCTGCTCGATGGGATTGAGTGGTCCATTGATGCCATTGATAGAACTGGTTACGGGCAGATTTAAGACATTAAATAATAATCTCCACCATGTCTTCAATCTTCACAAACTACAACTCCAAGCTCCATATCTAATTGCCTCCATCATAGCCACATCATTGTCGTCACTTCTCATGCACACTTCGCCTTCGTCAAGCCTTCACCAAACCCAAAGAAGTTGTATAGAAATTAAACTTCTCTGTAGGAACTACCTTTGTAAGTATGTGATATAGAGCGGGTCGCGAATATTTTCATGGCCAAGATGGATCAGAAAAGGCCTGGTCGACAACAGAAGTGATCCGGACCGTCGGATCTTAGATCAGGCGTATCTCACAATCCTGAATGAGTTATTGGGCATAAAATATATGATTTTGGGGTAAAACGAGCTACTTTAGCCAACCAACCCTGCTACACCGGGTTGCGAAGCTGGATTTGCGAAATACCCCTGGATCGACGGTCGTTTCCTTATTTTAATTCCGTTTTTACTATAAATAGTAAGTTTTAGTTTAATTATGACTCTTCATTTGTTGGGCTTTAGGAGTTGTGTCAAACATAAAAAGGGCTTAGAATAATTAGGAGAATAACTTAGTGAAGCCAAATAGGACACTTACTATTTTTGTCCGAAAACCTTATGCACTAGTAGACATCACGACCGTCTATAAATAGTAAGTTTACTATTTATAGTAAGTTGCGAATTCTAGGAGTTTTAGTAGTAGTTTGCTTCTGATTTCTCTCTCATTACTTGCTACCACTATTTAAAGGGTTGTGAACTCATTTATTTAATTAATTAATCAATTTAGAATTTTATAGAATTTATTTTCTATTTTGCTTGCTTTCTTTCTCATGAATTCGAGAAGCCTCTGTGAGGAGTCCAAAGAAGTTTCATGGATTCAGAATTATTATCCTTGAGGAAGACCATGCTCGACCTTATCACGTTCATCCCTACGTCAATTGGTATCAAAGCCAGGTTCCCCCTCAGGCCGATGGCAAACAACGAAGGTATGAGTCAAAATCCTATGGACGGTGATCCAAGGATTTGTTATCTTATGGAAAGAATGAAAGCTTTCCACCGGGAGAGTCAGTTGATCATGTAAGGGCTGCAGTCAATGCTCGACCGTCTTGTGGATGCGTTACTTCCGCCCCGAGCTCTAGGTGGTGCTCCACCACCTGTGGTTGCTGTACGGCACAACCCTGATTTCCGTAGAGCACTACCAGTGGCAAACCGTTGGGCTACACCAGATGATTTAAGTTATAGAGATGAGGACATTAATGAAGGTTTTGCCCGACGACCAATCCATGGAGGCAATCATCTAGATCGTGCTGAAAGAGACTGTCGAGGTAAGGCTAAACTTTCTAGTTAACGGTTTATTACGCATAGAAGATTTCCTCGATTGGCTAGCCGAAGTAGAGAGATATTTTGATTATATGGATATGTCAGATCATAAAAAGGTAAAATTGGTAGCGTTTAAATTAAAATCTGGTGCTTCTACATGGTGAGAGCTATTACAACTCTCACGAGCCCATCAGAACAAGGCGCCCATGTCATCATGGCCACGGATGAGACATCTTCTTCGATCACGATTCCTCTCAGTAATTATGAGCAGATATTATTCCAGTAATACCAGAATTGCTGACAATGTAAGACCCGTATCCTAGTCTGTACTGTTTCATCGCCTTCCACAATCCTTTCGGTCGAATTTCGGCAACCTGCGACGTATAATCAACGTTTGCGATCGACCCTAAGTCGTATCCTGTATAGTTGAGTCAGCTTAATCCGAGACTTGTACCTTTGCGACCGCACCATTGCTGCGGTTCCGACGCCACGACTCGCTCACCAATCCAATACCCTGGCCGAGAGATGGGCCGGCATTTATTTCGAAGAAAACACCATGCATTTGCAATCTCAAAAGAATCTCTACAACATGTCCGATTAATCCATCAATCAATCACCTCATGTCAAGTACATATAACTCATGCTTCCTTTCTTCACAAGTTAAGCAACCACCAAGTCAACTCTCTCTCACTCTCTCTCTTACACACCCATACATGTCAAGTACACCATCGCCTCACCCATCACTTACATCCATCACTCTCTCTCCTTACAACCCTCTCTCTCTCTCTCAACATAAAATTCCAAGCAACAAAAAATGGTGGACGTCCAAGCAATTTGAGGAGAGAAAAGTGTGGTGTGTGGCCCACTTTTCATCCCAAAAATCCATCATCCTAGCCATTCAAACCTCATCTTCCACCATCAAAGTGAGACACAAGGAGACCGACGTTCCAACGGACCGAGAAGATCGAACGGTGGGTGCTCTATTAGGCCTAGATTTCCTTTTTTTGATGAAGGGTCAAGTGAGGCTTACTGATTGATGGTATGGATCTCACTTTGAACACTAGGTGTGGCCGACGGCCCACCTTGATTCTCATGATCATTCCATGATGGGACCATTCTCCATGGACCCCATCATGATGTTTATTTTCCTTGCATGAAAAGAGGTCATCTAGACCGTCCATTTTGGGTGGAGAAGGAATCTCCACCGTTGATCTTTGATTTGGTGGACCCACATGTATCGGGACCCACTTGATGTATGATTGGATGCTTAAAACGGAGGGCCCATAGTGTCAGGGTCCCTCCATCTCACGTGTCCCACTCTCTTTCTCTCTCTCCCTCTCTTTCTTCCATTATTTTTGTGTGTGATGATATAGATGTGTGGCCCACTCGGATGGACCCCACCTTGATGTATGTCTTATCCATACCATCCATGCACATGGTGGCCCACCTAGACAACACGTCTGAAGGTGGGGCCCACCTTAATATGTGGTATCCAAAGCCGTCCAGCGTCCAAAGTGAAGCGTACACTGTTAGTGAGTGTACTGACAAAAAAAAATGTGTATAGGCATAAAGGTTTTAGAGAGGGCCACTTATACAGGCCCTACCTTGATGCATGTTGTTAATCCACGCCATTCATTCTATTCTCCAGATCCTTTTACCCGTTGAGCCGAAAAATGAAGCTGATCCGAGTATCTGGTGGGCTATAACATAGAAAACGGTGGTTTTCACCGTTAAAAAGTCACCTGATATTTCTACGCGCCAAAACATACCCAATATTGGGCTTGATGGGTTGGTTATGGACTATAGAATCAATTGGGTGAGTCGAATTCACCTAGTGCGGGCACTAACATGGAAAAACCGTGAAATTACGCGTTAAAAAAATAAAATAAAAATAATACATGCAGCAGACGCTACTGCTGCCAGAGGCATAGGCAATGCCTGTGGCATGGTATGGGCGGACGAGTAGGGACCCACGGTCCAGCTGTGGGCCCCACCATGATGTGTGTATGACATCCAAACCGTTCATTACGTGGGCCCCTCCCTGAAGTGGGCCCCCTTCAAACGTCAGGCCGATCTGACGCTTAGGTGGCCCACATCACAGGAAACAGTGGAGATTTAACGTCTGTCATTGGAACCCTTTTGGGTCACCACAGAAGTTTTGGATCAAGATGAAATTTGTTTTTCTTTTTCACCCAGGTACGTGTGACCTTATGAACGGATTGGATGGCATATAAGCATTATGGTGGCCCCACGTGGGACCCACAATGATGTATGTGTTTCATTCACACTGTTCACTGACGGTGGACGGTGGAGCCCCTCCATGATTCATGTGTTCTATCCACACCGTCCACACTGGACGGTGGGACCCACTCCACGTGTGGGACGGTGTGTGTGTGTGTGTGTGTGTGTGTGTGTGTGTGTGTGTGTATAATATAATATTGTATATATATACTATATATATATTATATATTATATTATATATAATATACATGATGGTGGGCCTCCATGTGGACCTCCACCATGATGCATGTGTTGCATCCAATCTGTCCAACCATTTTAATAGATAATTTTAAGGCTTGAGACTAAAAGAAAAATAAGACAAGACCTAGGATCAAGTGGACCACATTTCATAAATAAGTGGGTTTGAATGTCCACCATTAGAAACCCTTGGACTACAGGGTTTGGACCAATATGACATTTGTTTTCCCCTCTTAATCTAGGACTTTATGACCTTATAATTAGAGTGGTTGGCAACTAAATGTTATAATGGGCCCTGTGATTTATTTAACCATGAAAATTATTATCTCTCTTGCTATTGTGGTATGGTCCAAATGATCCTTCAATATGAATCCCTTTGGGGTATGTATTAGGCCCATCTTGATGTATTTGTGGCCCATATTTACGGCCCGTTGTTGAGGCCCACCTTGATGTGTATGAGGCCATTGTTGAGGCCCACCTTGATGTGAATGTAAGGCCCATGTTATTAGGCCCATTGTGATGTATTTGAGGCCCATGGGTTAAGGCCCATTGTGATGTATTAGGGTTGTGGGTTGAGGCCCATTGTGATGTATTCATGGCCCATGGGATATGGCCCATTGTAATGTACATAAGGCCCCTTGGTGTGGCCCATTTGATATGCACATGGCCCAAGTGGTGAGGCCCACATTGATGTATTTGTGGCCCATATTTATGGTCCGTCATTGAGGCCCACCTTAATATATATAAGGCCCATTTGAGGAGGCCCATCTTGATGTAGTTATGACCCATCCATTTAGGCCCCCCTTGATATACATGAGGCCCATGCTTTGAGGCCCATTTGATGTATCGGAGGCCCATGGGTCGAGGCCCAATGGGATGTACATAAGGCCCATTGTAATGTGATTCCACTGTGGTTTATGTGTTGACCTTTATAGCGGGCCATGCCTTGGGAACAATGTTGGTTTGATGTCCACATTGTAAGAATAATGTTAGTTAAATGTCCGCATTATAACTCTCCATAGGGCCTATTGATAAGCCCATACTTGTTGTGTGTAGGCCATCAAGGCCATCTTCGTTGTGAGGATAGTTCATCACCATATAACATGTTTAGTATAACTTTATAATTCATGCTCATACGCATCATATGTATGCCTGATATGAGGAATGTTTAATCATAGTATACGCCATTGGGTAGACCATTTATGGGACTCCTTATGAGATGGAGTGCCCCACATTATCGCGCAGTACGCACAGGATTGCTGTATGACTGGATAGTATGACTCATGCATCTCGCGTATGTATGACTTGACCATTGTACGTCCTAGCAACATCAGGGCTGTGGCCTCCACAGGCACATCGTTGATGGCTAGATGGGACGCCAGAAATATTTGGTTCTAGCACTATGGGCACTTAAGATGTCCTTGGGTGAAAATCCTAGAACCTCTGAGGCCAGGAGTAGCTCCAACGTCTAGACCGAGTGGAACATGAGCGTCCGAGTGCCGAATACCAGTAGGCCACATCTCCCACAGTGTCATGGTCGGTTGGGAGGGTGTGTGGTCTCATCCGCCCGAGTGAGGGGGCTATAAGCTAGGCTGAGTATGACCAGCTCGTAAATGGGTCTGCTATCGACGAGTCGAGTAGGTATTGGCAGACTACTGGTCAGGTGGATAATGAGGTCTATTCCACTCACTGGGCTGTGCAGCTAGGGAGGAGGCAGTCGTTGTCGAGTGTAATAGACCCCGGTTATTTTTTCAGAGAGCAATCATACTGATATGTGGACTTATTGAGCAGAAATTGTATATCCATTCATTCATTTATTCACTATCCACTCAAGCTGGTGGTGCGTAACTATTTGTTACATGTACCTTCACATGGCCAGGATTTCGGTTGGGCGCTCGACTAACCTGAGATCAGGAGTTTACCACATTGAGTCTGACTATCCAAATTTAGGTATGAGACTGGTTTAGATAGAAGTCCCTTATGGTGGACCCCGTAGCCTGCGATACTAAGTACTATCATCCCGACTTCACATTCCTGCATGGTCATTTCATTCACACCGCATATTACATTGCATCCGCAATACTTAGCATTTTGGGTTACTATATTTTTGCACCTATATGGCCTAGATGGGGTTGATGGTATTCGTGGCTCTTCAGGATTTACATATTGCATTGCATCCTCAGTATCTGTTATTGTCTTATTATGTTTTGCATCGCGTAGCCTTGGTACGACTGATAGCATTCATGGACTTACCAGTATACTTTCGCTTACTTTGATGTCATATGATTCATGATCTTGTTAGTATTTCTGCTTATCCCGATGATGTATGATTTATGTGCTTTATTGTATACTTAACACTTACCTTACACACACTTCTACCACCCTCTAAGCTTTATATAAGCTTATGCACGATAGATGCGTGCAGGTGGCGTTAGGTTGCAACAGCATTGAGCTTGGAGCGTGCAGCAGTCTTCTAGAGTTTTCATTTTTGACATATGTATTTCCCTTTCAGCATTGTACTCAAATATTTTTATTAGTGGATATGTGATGATGATGATGTTTTATGACTTGGTTATGCTCCATTACAAAAAAAAAAATCATACTGAAAATCCTCCTTGTAGGATCCTATGATCGGAATCTGGCGTATGGGCACTGGGAGCCGAGAATGGGGTACTACGGAGGCTGTCTGTAACAGATTCGGTGATCGGGAATTTTGTGAGCCCGTTTTCCAAGTTTGGGGTGTGACAGAAGTTGGTATCAGAGCATAACTTGGGAATACCTAAGGATAACATCACATATCTGCTGATAGCTGCCTTACACTCTATGATTGTTGAGAACTTAGAATGGTTAGATCCCCGAATTCAAATGACTTAGAAACTTTCTGATATAGCTCCCTACTGTTGAGATTGTGAGGCTGCTTAGCGTTCCAGTTTCGATCGTTTTTTATACAGGATCCGTGGTTCAGTGGGATCATCATAGTGCTGACGAGGCATCTTGGGAGTAAGATGCTAATATTCGTGGGCGTTATCTCCATCTCTTAGGTATTTGATTATGATGATATGTTGCATTTTAATTATATATGATGTTATGTTCCCTATTCCTTTATGAGTTATGCTTAGTGCGATAGTAGTATAAATTTTGAGGATGAAATTTTTATTAGGTGGGGAGAGTTGTAAGACCCGTATCCTAGTCTATACTGTTCCGTCGCCTTCCACAATCCTTACCGTCGAATTCTGGCAACCTGCGATGTATAATCAACGTTTGCGATTGACCCTAAGTCGTATCCTATAGAATTGAGTTAGCTTAATCTGAGACTTGTACCATTGCGACTGCATCGTCGCTGCGATTCTGAAGCAGCGACTCGCGCACCTATCCAATACCCTGGCTGAGAGATGTGGGCCGGTGTTTATTTTGAAAAAAATGCCGCTCGTTTGCAATCCCAAGAGAATCTCTACAACATGTTCCATCAATCAATCAATCACCTCATGTCAAGTACATACAACCCATGCTTCCTTTCTTCAAAAGTCAAGCAACCACCAAGTCAACTCTCTCTCACTCTCTCTCTTACACACCCATACATGTTAAGTACACCATCACCTCACCCATCACTCACATCTATCACTCTCTCGCCTTACAACCCTCTCTCTCTCTCTCTCTCTCTCTCTCTCTCTCTCTCTTTCTCAACACAAAATTCCAAGCAATAAAAATGGTAGACGTCCAAGCAATTTGAGGAGAGAAAAGTGTTGTGTGTGGCCCACTTTCCATCCCAAAAATCCATCATCCTAGCCATTCAAACCTCATCTTCCACCATCAAAGTGAGACACAAGGAGACCGACGTTCCAACGGACTGAGAAGATCGAACGGAAGGTGCTCTATTAGGCCTAGATTTCTTTTTTTTTTTTTGATGAAGGGCCAAGTGAGGCCTATCGATTGATGGTATGGATCTCACTTTAGACCCTAGGTGTGGCCGATGGCCCACCTTGATTCTCATGATCGTTCCATGATGGGGCTATTCTCCATGGACCCCATCATGATGTTTATTTTTCTTGCATGAAAAGAGGTCATCTAGACCGTCCATTTTGGGTGGAGAAGGAATCTCCACCGTTGATCTTTGATTTGGTGGATCCACATGTGTCGAGACCCACTTGATGTATGATTGGATGTTTGAAACGGAGGGCCCATAGTGTCGGGGTCCCTCCATCTCACGTGTCCCACTCTCTTTCTCTCTCTCCCTCTCTTTCTTCCATTGTTTTTGTGTGTGATGATGTAGATGTGTGGCCCACTCGGATGGACCCCACCTTGATGTATGTCTTATCCATACCATCCATGCACATGGTGGCCCACCTAGACAACACGTCTAAAGGTGGGGCCCACCTTAATATGTGGTATCCAAAACCGTCCAGCGTCCCTGGACGCTGGACGTCAAAGTGAAGCATGCACTGACAAAAAAAATGTGTATAGGCATAAAGGTTTTGGAGAGGCCCACTTATACAGGCCCCACCTTGATGCATGTTATTAATCCACGCCATCCATTCTATTCTCCAAATCCTTTTACCCGTTGAGCCGAAAAATGAAGCTGATCCGAGTATCTGGTGGGCCATAGCATAGAAAACGGTAGTTTTCACCGTTAAAAAGTCACCTGATATTTATATGCACCAAAACATACCCAATATTGGGCTTGATGGGTTGGTTATAGACTATAGAATCCATTGGGTGAGTCGGATTCACCTGATGCGGGCCCTACCATGGAAAAACTGTGAAATTACACCTTAAAAACATAAAATAAAAATAATACATGCAGCAGACGCTGCTCCTGCCAGAATCGCAGGTAGCGCCTGCGGCATGCTACGGGCGGACGAGCAGGGACCCACGGTCCAGCCGTGGGCCCCACCATGATGTGTGTATGACATCTAAATTGTTCATTAGGTGGGCCCCTCCCTGAAGTGGGCCCCATCCAAACGTCAGGCCGATCTAACGCTCAGGTGGCCCACATTACAGTAAACAGTGGAGATTTAACGTCTGCCATTGGAACCCTTTTGGGTCACCACAGAAGTTTTGGATTAAGATGAAATTTGTTTTTCTTTTTCACCCAGGTACGTGTGACCTTATGAACGGATTGGATGGCATATAAGCATTATGGTAGCCCCACATGGGACCCACAGTGTTGTATGTGTTTCACTCACACCATCCACTGACGGTGGACGGTGGAGCCCCTCCATGATTCATGTGTTATATCCACACCGTCCATACTGGACGGTGGGACCCACCTCCACGTGTGTGACAATGTGTGTGTGTGTGTATAATATTAGATTATATATAATATTGTATATGTATATACTATATATAGATTATATATTATATTATATATAATGTACATGATGGTGAGCCTCCATGTGGATGAAATAACGGTGAAGACCGCTTGAGTTGAAGAAGGGATATGCCAATATGTCCTAGAGGGGGGTGAATAGGACTTTTAAAAGTTTTTATAATTTATTTAAAATTCTATCACACTAATCCTAACAAGAGATATATATTAGGATTACTCAAAAAATAACTCTACCGGTTTCCAAGCCTGGTAGAGGATCCAATCACAAACTATGAAGGAATAAACAGTGTACAAGTTAGCTTATGATGGATATGACTGTATAAGTGTGTGTGGTGTGATCAGATATTCAGATGAGGAAGTATTAAAGTAAATCACACAATCATAAAGATAACATTATCAAACACAGTCATTTTATAGTGGTTCGACGATAAGTCTACTCCACTCCTGACTGCCGCACTCAACCCTTGAGTGTACTGGATTTCACTAAGGAGGTTTTACATGGTTCACCTCTAACCTAAGGTTTTAAATTAGGTTCACCTTCAACCTTTACAACCTACACTAAGGCTGACTGTTTATGCTCTCACGAGCAAGGGTCAACACAACACACCCACTTTTAGGCACACTGGCTAAGGATCTTCCATAAGACCCTACTGGAGGTTTCTACATGGTTGACCTCAAACCCTAAGGTTTTACCCGGTTCACCTAAAACCTAGAGTTTTACTTGTGCACTCCAAACTAGATGTTTATGCTCTCCACAGAGCAAGGGTCCACACAACGCACCCACCACGTACACTCCCGCCGGAGGCCTCCTTGAGGACTTTAAAGGGTGAGAACCACTTAAGACCCAATCTTATAAAGGAATGATCACAAGTGTCCTCTGGACTTTAGATACTTACAAATAAGTTGATGAGTCCCATTCAGCACATTGTTGAAGATCTCCTCCTCCTTGTTGACGAAGAGTCTTCTGCTCCCTTGATCCGCAACACAGAATGATGTACCAATACTCGGCTTCGGGTTGGGTCAAGGTTATGATGAAATCCTACTCTCTAAAGATTTTCCTATAAGGAAGATAGAGTAGTTCCAATCATCTAGGCATTCAAGGCATCCCATCTTAATGATTTACCATTAAGGTAATAGCTGGAGGATCCTTGAATGTGGAAGTTCATTCCCCAATCCACTCTATTGAATGTCAATGGTGAGGGTGGATTGGAGGATGAACTCCCTTAAGAGAAAGGCCTTAGGGTATAAGATGTAAGTTGAAACACACAAAAGCTCTCTCTTCTTTCTCTCACAGCAATAAAAGACAAGTCCTCTATATATAGGCAAAAGGTTCCAACGGATATAAAACGGTCACATTTATGACAGAGTTCGATATCATCGAGCAGGTTCGATATCATCGAGCGTATACTCTCGATAGCATCGATGGTCTGCTCGATGACTCGGACTCAATGTCATACGCTTTTGAAACTCTTTACCAATTAGTCGATGAATCGAAACTATTGTCGATGTCATCGGATTTCGAACTCCGATTCCATCGATGACAGGTTCGATTAATTGACACTTGAAAAATGAGTGAGACTTGACTTTGAAATATTTTAGGTTTTCATGAATGATCGGGGAATCGTCGATATCATCGGAATTTGAATGTCGATGATATCGAGATTAAAGTTGATGCATCGATAAATCCAGTGGATTTATCTTTAAGCTTGCTGGACGATTTATGTCCTTGTTCGATGCAATCGACCTGGTGCCGATATCATCGATATTTGAATATTGATTCTATCGAAGAGACTCCATCATAGTTAAAAACATCCTGAAATATCTGCTATAAGAAATACGCGCCCACAGTCGATATCATCGATGGACCTCCGATCTTATTGATATTTGAATTCAGATCATATCGGACAGTCATCGATATATCGAAGGAATTCGAGATTTTCATTAAAAAACAGGGGCGCTGAAAATTTGCCTGTCAATCTTATCGAGCCACTTCCGATGGACTCGAGATTTGAATGTCGATGATATCGATAGGTGTATTGATACATCGATATTTCATCCAGATATGTTGTGAAGTTGCTGAACATATTTAGTACTTTTATCGATGATATCAATAGGTGTATCGATATATCGATAAATCCGTCCAGATGAATATTTAGTTGCTGGACACTTTTGGTCCTCATATCGATAATATCAGTAATGTATCGAAGACATCGATAGATCAGGTCGATCATATCGAGGGTGCTTCGATAAGATCAGCAAGGCGAGAAAAACTTAGAGATTTTTACCTTAAAATCCTATGATTTCTAACTTGTTGTTAAGGGTTTTTCTTTACCTGGTGTTTTGGGACATGGGATGTGAGGCTATGATTTACCTATGGCGAGCTTCCACACATCCAGTTGAGGTAGACGCTTAAATTATTCTTCCTATCGAGCTCTGTAGACAGTTTGACCCACCACTCACATAACTTGACAAAGCAGGGCACTTTCAATCTCCCCCTTTGTCAATTACGTGACAAAACCCCCAAAACACCCTAGGATACTTCTAGACAAACACACCCTACATTGTGTGTACATGCTTTTACACAGTTTTACAATTTTCTAACCCATGTACACAACCAGTATCTGCTCTCCCTTACTTCAAAACTCCCCCTTTCTTGATGCAGCTGCTCCCCCTAACACTTGCAACAACATTCCAGTAGATATACAATTTTCCGCTCGGGGTGTTTTGAGCTATTCTCCCCCTTTTTGTCTGTCATTGGCAAAGGTATAGTAAGTGATATTGACTGAAGAGTGAATTGCATGGGAGAAACATCAGGCATAAGCAGATGAATTTGATGTATAAGAGTTAACTCATTGTAAGCAAGCATCAATTTCAGAATTTATGAATGCATAGCAAATAGAATATACATTAGAGATATCACATCCATTTCATAACTTGATAAACCAGGGTAACTCAAAACGGAAATATGACATTAATGATGTGAATTCTATTCATCCATATTCAAAATGAAACCAAAGAACTGCCCCAGACAGCAGTTTACCAGAACAAAGCATTTCCAGGTTTCTTCAATTATATCGATGTTGAATATCGGTATCATTGATCTGACATTATTCAGATATTATCGAGATTGTTATAACTCTGCATTCAAAATAGCATGGTTAATTACAGAGAATTTTGACTTGTGGTGGACATATAACCATGAATGTCTCAGTGTGAAGATTTTACCTATGTGGCTCATGTACTTAAGATTTAGTGAGTGCATACCCCAATGGATTTTTGTAGGCCACTAAACTTATTTGCATCAAGAGGTTTGGTGAGGATGTTTGCGAGTTGCTTTTCTGTGGAAACATAATCTAATGTAAGAATCTTGTCTTTAACAAGTTCTTGGATAAATTGATGACGGATGTCTATATGTTTAGTCCGAGAATGTTGAACAGGATTCTTTGAAATGTTGATTGTGCTTGTGTTATCACAGAAAAGACATATCGCGGGTTGTTCAATCCCGTAATCCAGCAACATCTGTTTCATCTAAAGAAGTTGTGCACAGCAGCTACCAGCGGTAATGTATTCAGCCTCGGCAGTAGATAATGATATTGAATTTTGCTTCTTGCTCTGCCAGGATACTAGGCAGTTTCCAATATAGAAACATCCTCTGCTAGTTGATTTTCGATCATCCAAGTTCCCTGCCCAGTCTGCATCAGAGTACCCAGCGATAATCATGGATGTTTCAAATGGGTACCACAGACCGTAGGTGATAGTTCCAGCTATGTATTTAATTATCCTTTTAACGGCTGTTAGGTGAGATTCTTTAGGATCAGCTTAATATCTAGCACATACTCCAACACTAAAGGATATATCGGGGCGACTAGCTATGAGATATAATAGACTTCCTATCATACTTCGGTAGAGATGTTGATCCACACTTTTGCCATTTGTATCTTTGGAGAGTTTGAGTGTGGTGCTCATGGGAGTGTGATAAGAGCATCCAAATTCAAGACCAAACCTTTTCACTAACTTATTTGCATACTTGGTTTGACAAATAAAGATTCCATCATTTAGCTGCTTGACTTGCAATCCTAAGAAAAAGTTTAGTTCACTGACCATACACATTTCAAATTCTGATTTCATGAGGTCGGCAAATTTGTATGCAATATCTTCACATGTTGAACCAAAGATTATATCATCTACATAAATTTGTGCAATAAGCAGTGAGTCTCTTGTTCTTTGGGTAAACAAAGTCTTATCAACACTCCCTCTGCAGAATTCATGGTCCAAAAGAAATTTTATCAATCATTCATACCAAGCACGTGGTGCTTGTTTGAGACCATAGAGGGCTTTGTTTAGATGATATACGTAGTGAGGATACTTGGAATCGGTAAATCCCTTTGGTTGTTCAACATAGACTTCTTCAGCAAGTTCTCCATTAAGAAAAGCACTCTTAACATCCATTTGAAATAGCTTAATTTTAATACACATGCAATGGACAGAAGGATTCTAACAGACTCAAGGCGAGCCACAGGAGCAAACGTTTCATCAAAGTCAATCCCTTCTATCTGTGAGTACCCCTAAGCTACAAGCCTTGCTTTGTTCCGAATCACATTTCCTAATTCATCCGATTTATTCTTGAAAACCCATTTGGTTCTAATGACATTTATATTGAGTGGCCTGGGAACCAATTTCCATACCTCATTTCTTTAAAATTGTTGAAGTTCTTTTTGCATAGCATTTATCCAGTGTTCGTCTTGAAGAGCTTCCACAATGTTCTTAGGCTTAATTTTTGAGGTAAAGCAGAAATGACTATAGATATTTTCTATATGTCTCGAGTTTTTACACCAGCATTAGGATCTCCAATGATCTGTTCTCGAGGATGATCTTTTATGATGAGAATGTCAGATGATGGTTGAGGTTCACTGGGTGATAAAGTTTTGTTTTTAGGTTTTTCCAGTATACATGAATCTACATATCTTCTAATTCATTCACAGGTGCATCTTTTTCATGAGGTTGATCATCGATTACCACATTGACTGATTCTTAAATAGTGAGAGTTCTTAGATTGTATACTCTGTACGCACGACTATTCATGGGATACCCCAAGAAGATTCCTTCATCACTTTTAGACTTAAATTTTCCTAGGTGATCTCTATCTCTCAAGATATAACATTTGCTATCGAAGACTCGAAAATATTTCACACTAAGCAATTTCCCATGTCATAGTTCGTATGGAGTTTTGTTCAGACCTGCTCTAAGATATACTCTATTTATGATATAGCAAGCAGTATTGACAGCTTTTGTCCAAAAACTTTTTGCCATATCCTTTCCATTTAGCATAACTGACCCCATCTCTTGCAATACTTGATTTTTCCTTTCAACGACTCCATGTTGTTGTGGGGTTTTTGGAGTAAAGAATTCATGATAAATTCCTTTTTCATTGCAATATTTTTCAAAATTTTCATTTTCAAATTCCCCACCATGATCACTTCTAATGCGATTGATCCCATATCCTTTTTCATTTTGGAGTCGCTTTGCCAAGATCACAAATTCCTCAAAGGCATCCGATTTTTCTCGAAGAAATGCGACTGAAGTAAATCTGGTGTAGTCATCTACTATCACTAGGAAGTATCTTTTCTTGCCATGACTTTTCACTTTAGTTGGTCCAACTAGATCCATATGTAGCAGATCCAAAAGTTTTGTTGTCGCTATGAAGGTTGTCTTCATGTGTCCGACCTTTATCTATTTTCCTTTTAGACATTCTCCACAGACAACTTTTTCTTCTTTTCTAATCTTGGGAAGTCCCCTAACCAAATTCTGTGAACTGAGCTTTGCTAAATTTCGGTAGTGGGCATGTCCCAACCTTTGGTGCCACAATTTGGACTCGCTTTTTATAGCCATATTACATTTTGTGGCTACAACCTTCTCACTTGTACTTTCAATGACATAACAGTTATCATTAGTGCGTAAACCTTTTATGAGAGATGTTCCTGTATAATATAGAATTTTACATACATCTTTTGAGAAGGTGACAAGATGTTCTTTATCACAGATTTGGGAAATACTCAGGAGATTATGTTTTAGACCTTCTACACAGAGGACATGTTTAATTTTAGGAAGGCCTGGTACAACTATTATTCCTTGTCCAACGATTTTAGCTGAGCTTCCATCACCAAATGTGACAGATCCTCCATCAAAGTTTGAGTACTCATAAAAATGAGTTTGATCACCAGTCATGTGTCTGGAACATCCACTATCAAGATACCACTTTGAACTATTACCTACTTTCAGAGCAGTGTGGATTACAAGACAATTGTTCTGGTTTGTCACACCCTCTTGGACTCTTTTGGACATGACTCCTTTAGTCAAGATCACTCTCTAGGCAGTGAAGCCCTTAAAGAGAGACCCGCTTTGATAGCAACTGAAATAGCGGTGAAGACCGCTTGAGTTGAAGAAGGGATATGCCAATATGTCTTAGAGGGGGGTGAATAGACCTTTTAAAAGTTTTTATGATTTATTTAAAATTCTATCACACTAATCCTAACAACAGATATATATTAGGATTACTCAAAAAATAACTCTACCGGCTTCCAAGCCTAGTAGAGGATCCAATCACAAACTATGAAGGAAGTAAACAGTGTACAAGTTAGCTTATGATGGATATGACTGTATAAGTGTGTGTGGTGTGATCAGATATTCAGATGAGGAAGTATTAAAGCAAATCACACAATCATAAAGATAACATTATCAAACACAATCATTTTATAGTGGTTCGACGATAAGTTTACTCCACTCCCGGCTGCTGCACTCAACCCTTGAGTGTACCGGATTTCACTAAGGAGGTTTCACATGGTTCACCTTTAACCTAAGGTTTTAAATCAGATTCACCTTTAACCTTTACAACCTACACTGAGGCTGACTGTTTATGCTCTCACGAGCAAGGGTCAACACAATGCACCCACTTTTAGGCACACTGGCCAAAGATCTTCCATAAGACCCTACTGGAGGTTTCTACACAGTTGACATCAAATCCTAAGGTTTTACCTGGTTCACCTAAAACCTAGAGTTTTACTGGTTCACTCCAAACCAGATGTTTATGCTCTCCACAGAGCAAGGGTCTACACAATACACCCACCACGTACACTCCCGCCGGAGGCCTCCTTGAGGACTTTAAAGGGTGAGAACCACTTAAGACCTAATCCGAGAAAGGAATGATCACAAGTATCCTCTGGAATCTAGATACTTACAAATAAGTTGATGAGTCTCATTCAGCACATTGTCGAAGATCTCCTCCTTGTTGACGAAGAGTCTTCTGCTCCCTTGATCTGCAACACAAAATGATGTACCAATACTCAGCTTCAGGTTGGGTTAAGGTTATGATGGAATCCTACTCTCTAAAGATTTTCCTATAAGGAAGATAGAGTAGTTCCAATCATCTAGGTATTCAAGGCATCTCAGCTTAATGATTTGCCATTAAGGTAGTAGCTGGAGGATCCTTGAATGCGGAAGTTCATTCCCCAATCCACTCTATTGAATATCAATGGTGAGGGTGGATTGGAGGATGAACTCCCTTGAGAGAAAGGGCTTAGGGTATAAGATGTAAGTTGAAGCACACAAAAGCTCTCTCTTCTTTCTCTCATAGCAATTAAAGACAAGTCTTCTATATATAGGCAAAAAGTTCCAACGGATATAAAACGGTCACATTTATGATAGAGTTTGATATCATCAAGTAGGTTCGATATTATCGAGTGTATACTCTCGATAGCATCGATGGTCTGCTCGATGACGTGGACTCAATCTCATATGCTTTTGAAACTCTTTGCCAATTGGTCAATGAATCGAAACTATTGTCTGAGTCGAACTCCGATTCCATCGATGACAGGTTCGATTAATTGACACTTGAAAAATGAGAGAGACTTGACTTTGAAATATTTCAGGTTTTCATGAATGATCGGGGTACCGTCGAGATCATCGAAATTTGAATGTCGATGATATCGAGATCAAAGTCGATGCATCGATAAATCCAGTGAATTTGTCTTTAAGCTTGTTGGATGATTTATGTCCTTGTTCGATGCAATCGACCTGGTGCTGATATCATCGATATTTGAATATCGATTCTATCGAAGGGCCCCCGATCATAGTTAAAAACATCCTGAAATATCTGCTGTAAGAAATGTGTGCCCACAGTCGATATCATAGATGGACCTCCGATCTTATCGATATCTGAATTTAGATCATATTGGATGGTCATCGATATATCGAACGAATTTGAGATTTTCATTAAAAAATAGGGGCGCAGGAAATTTGCCTGTCGATCTTATCAAGCCACTTCCGATGGACTCGATATTTGAATATCGATGATATCGATAAGTGTATCGATACATCAATAATTCGTCCAGATATGTTGTGAAGTTACTGGACATATTTAGTGCTTTTATCGATGATATCGATAGGTGTATATATATATATCGATAAATCCATCCAGATGAATATTTAGTTGCTGGACACTTTTGGTCCTCATATCGATAACATCGGTAAGGTATCGAGGACATCGACAGAGCAGGTCAATCATATCGAGGGTGCTTCGATAAGATCGGCAAGGCGAGAAAAACTTAGAGATTTTCCTATTTTGAAAGAAGTTTTCTCACCTTAAAACCTTATGATTTCTAATTTGTTTTTAAGGATTTTTCTTTACCTGGTATTTTGGGACATGGAATGTGAGGCTATGATTTACCTATGGCGAGCTTCCACACATCCAGTTGAGGCAGACGCTTGAATTATTCTTCCTATCGAGCTCTGTAAACAGTCTGACCCACCACTCACGTAACTTGACAAACCAGGGCACTTTCAGTGGACCCCCACCATGATGCATGTGTTGTATCCAATCTGTCCAACCATTTTTATAGATAATTTTAAAGCTTAAGACTAGAAGAAAAATAAGACAAGACCTAAGATCAAGTGGACCACATTTCATAAATAAGTGGGTTTGAATGTCCACCATTACAAACCCTTGGACTACAGGGTTTGGACCAATATGACATTTGTTTTCCCCTCTTAATCTAGGACTTTATGACCTTATAATTAGATTGGTTGGCAAATAAATGTTATAATGAGCCCTGTGATTTATTTAACCATGAAAATTATTATCTCCCTTGCTATTGTGGTTTGGTCCAAATGATCCTTCAATATAAATCCCTTTGGGGTATGTATTAGGCCCATCTTGATGTATTTATGGCCCATATTTATGGCTTGTTGTTGAGGGCCACCTTGATGTGTATGAGGCCGTTGTTGAGGCCCACCTTGATGTGAATATAAGGCCCATGTTATGAGGCTCATTGTGATGTATTTGGGGCCCATGGCTTAAGGCCCATTGTGATGTATTGGGGTCGTGGGTTGAGGCCCATTGTGATGTATTCACGGCCCATGGGATATGGCCCATTGTAATGTACATAAGGCCCCTTGGTGTGGCCCATTTGATATGCATATGGCCCATGTGGTGAGGCCCACATTGATGTATTTGTGGCTCATATTTATGGTCCGTCGTTGAGGCCTACCTTGATATATATAAGGCCCATTTGAGGAGGCCCATCTTGATGTAGTTATGGCCCATCTATTTAGTCCCCCTTGATATACATGAGGCTCATGCTTTGAGGCCCATTTGATGTATTGGAGGCCCATATGTGAAGGCCCAATGGGATGTACATAAGGCCCATTGTAATGTGATTCCACCGTGGTTTATGTGTTAACCTTTGTAGCAGGTTGTGCCTTGGGAACAATGTTGGTTTGACGTCCACATTGTAAGAATAATGTTGGTTAAATGTCCGCATTATAACTCTCCCTAAGGCCCATTGATAGGCCCATACTTGTTGTGTGTAGGCCATCAAGGCCATCTTCGTTGTGAGGATAGTTCATGACCATATAACATGCTTAATATAACTCCATGATTCATGCTCATACGCATCATATGTATGCCTGATATGAGGAATATCTTATCATAGTATACGCCATTGGGCAGACCATTTACGGGACTCCTTATGAGATGGAGTGCCCCACATTATCGTACAGTACGCACAGGATTACTGCATGACTGGATAGTGTGACTCATGCATCTCACATATGTATGACTTGATCATTGTATGCCCTAGCGACATCAGGGCCGTGGCCTCCACAGGCACATCGTAGATGGCTAGATGGGACACCGAAAATATTTGATTCTATCACTATGGGCACTTAGGATGTCCTTGGGTGAAAATCCCAGAACCTCCGAGGCCAGGAGTAGCCCCAACGTCTAGACCGAGTGGAACATTAACGCCCAAGTGCCGAATACCAGTAGACCACGTCTTCCACTGTGTCGTGGTCGGTTGGGAGGGGGTGTGGCCTTATCCGCCCGAGTGAGGGGGCTATAAGCTAGGCTGAGTATTACCAGCTCATAAATGGGTCCGCTATCGACGAGCCAGGTAGGTATTGGCAGACTACTGGTCAGGCGGATAGTGAGGTCTATTCCGCTCGCTGGGCTATGCAGCTAGGAAGGAGGCAGGTGTCAAGTGTAATAGACCCCAATGATTTCCCCAGAGAGCAACCGTACTAATATGTGGACTTATTGAGCAGGAATTGCATATCCATTCATTCATTCATTCACTATCCACTCGGGCTATCAGTGCGTAACTATTTGTTACGTGTACCTTCGCATAGCCAGGATTTCGATTAGGCGCGCGACTAACCTGAGATCAGGAGTTTACCACATTGAGTCTGACTATCTAAATTTAAGTATGGGACTGGTTTGGATAGAAGTCTCTTGTGGTGGACCCCGTAGCCTGAGATACTACGTACTATCATTTCGACCTCACATTCCTGCATGGTTATTTCATTCGCACCGCATATTACATTGAATCCCCAGTGCTTAGCATTTTAGGTTACTATATTTTTACACTTATATGACCTAGATGGGGTTGATGGTCTTCGTGGCTCGTCAGGATTTACATATTACATTGCATCCTCAGCATCTGTTATTGTCTTATTATGTTTTGCATTGCATAGCCTTGGTATGGCTGATAGCATTCATGGACTTACCAGTATACTTCCGCTTACTCTAATGTCATATGATTCATGATCTTGTTAGTATTTCGGCTTATTCCGATGATGTATGATTTATGTGCTTTATTATATACTTAGCACTTACCTTACACACACACTTCCACCACCCTCTAAGCTTTTTATAAGCTTATGCACAATAGATGCGTGCAGGTGGCGTTAGGTTACAGTAGCGTTGAGCTTGGAGCGTGCAGCGGTCTTTTGGAGTTTTGATTTTTGACATATGTATTTCTCTTTCAGCATTGTACTCAAATATTTATATTAGTGGATATGTGATGATGATGATGTTTTGTAACTTGGTTATGCTTGTGGTTATACTCCATTAAAAAAAAAATTCATACTGAAAATCTTCCTTGTAGGATCCTAGGATCGGAATCTGGCGTATGGGCGCTGGGAGCCGAGAATGGGATACTACGGAGGTTGTCGGCACCGGATTCGGAGATTAGGAATTTTGTGAGCCCGTTTTCCAAGTTTGAGGCGTGATAGACAAGGAAATCGAATCATCACAAATTACACTGAAGAATTCTAGCGGTTGGCGACACGAAATGATCTGTCAGAATTCGAGTCACTGAAGGTGTCACGATTTATAGGTGGGTTGCGACCGGTAATTAAGGACCGAGTTCAAATGTACGCAATCGAGACCATGGATGAAGCAGTTCAATTGGTAGGTAGTGTAGAAACTCAACTTGCAAGAGTTCCTGCTTGGCCCTATCTTTCAACTTGACCCCCCTCCCCCTCATGACGGGTCCCACGCAGGATCCTGTGCTGGCACAACGATAAGATCCAGTATTAGAATGTCCTCAACCTCCTATAACTGCAAGCCATAATACAGGGAGCGACTCATCCAGATCTCAACGTGCAGCACCCACAACAGTGGGCCCGAGTAGGATTCTAAATCCTTATACTCGGCCAAGGTCGAACAATTATTACCATTGTGGCCAACCAGGCCACTTATCAAACACATGTCTTCAACGTCCTACAACACACTTGACCATAAATGAAGGGGGCACTAAATATTAGGTCGCAAAAGAAGACCCTGACTTTGATGAACATAAATAAGCCACCGAGGAAATAACAGATGACGATGAAGTAATAAGTGAGGATCATGGTGAATCTCTAGTTGTGAGGCAATTACTGTATACCACATGAAAGGAATTACACCCATAGCGACACAATATATTCCGTACGTGGTGCACTGTCAACGGAAAGGTCTATGATGTGATCATAGACAGTGGTAGTAGTGAGAACATCGTCTCAAGAGTAATGGTGGACAAGTTGTAGCTACCAATGACAAAACGTCCTTCCCCGTACTCAATTGGTTGGATAAAAAAGGTGAACGAGACCAAGGTAACTGAACAATGTACTATCTTATTTTTAATTAGCAAAAATTATAAGGATCAAATACTTGGTGACGTGGTCAATATGAAAGCATATCATATGTTACTTGGTCGGCCCTGGCAATTGGACCATGATGCGACCTATCGAGAATGAGATAATGTTTATATATTTGTTAAGGATAGTCGAAAAATAATCCTTCCCCCTATGGCACCAGAGAATCATCCTGAAGCCTCTAAAGTGGAGGAGAGTTTTCTCTTGACCATTTGGTATTTCATGGAGGAATGTCAGGAAACCAGCGAGGTATACGCCATAGTGGTGAAGGGTGAGGAATCGAAACCTTCAAACATTCTCCCAATTTTAAGACTATTGCTAAACGAGTTCAAAGAAGTTTGGCTTAAAGATTTACCTGATGGATTGCCCCTCATGAGGGATATTTAACATTATATAGACCTCGTCTTTAGGGCTAGCCTACTTAAATGCCTTCATTATCGGATGAGTCCGAAGGAGTGTGAGATACTTCAGGGGCAAGTGAAGGAATTGATCCGTAAGGGTCTCTTGAGAGAGAGCATATGGGTTGTATGAGTGACTAGTCATGCCCTTCGATCTATCGAACGCACCAAGTACTTTTATACGTTTGATGAATCAAGTTCTAAAATCGTTCACTGGCCGATTTGTGGTAGTAGATTTTGATGACATACTAATATATAACCAGGATAAGACGGAGCACAGGAAACATCTCAGGTAGGTGTTGCATGTCCTACAAATTAACAAGTTATACCTCAACTTAAAGAAGTGTAGCTTTTTAACGGACAACTTGTTATTTTTAGGATTTGTTGTGACGTCCACGGGCATTCGTGTGGACGATGAAAAGGTGCAAGCCATTAGGGAATGGCCGATCCCGACAAACATTCATAAGGTGAGGTGTTTTCACGGGTTGGTGACCTTCTATCGTTGATTCATGTGAAATTTTAACACAATAGTCGCGTCTATTACAAATTGCATGAAAAAAGGACCATTTCAGTGGACTGATGAAGTTGACAAGAGCTTTCATGAGATCAAGCATCATTTATCCACAACACCGGTCTTAGTGCTTCCTAATTTTGACAAGCTGTTTAAAGTTGAGTGTGACACTTCATACGTCGGAATTTGAGGAGTATTATCACAAGAAGGCAGGCCGGTAGCCTTCTACAGCGAGAAGCTTAGTGAAGCCCGAAAGAAGTAGTCGACGTATGAGCTTGAGTTGTATGCAGTTGTTCAGGTGCTGCGACATTGGTGGCATTATTTGATTTAAAGAGAGTTTGTTCTATACACTAACCATCAAGCATTAAAGTTTAGTAATAGTCATATTAACGTGAATCATGCGCATGCTAGATGGGTTATATTTTTACAGGAATTCACGTTCGTTCTAAAGCACAAGTCAGGGCATTAGAACAAGGTGACTGATGCACTTAGCCGTCATGCATCACTACTTGTTACGATGAGCAATGAGGTGGTCAGCTTCGACTGTCTCAAAGAGCTGTATACCGAGGACGAGGACTTTAAAGATTCTTAGATTAAGTGTCAAGAAGGTCACCCCAGTGACCTTCATATACAGGATAGTTTCCTCTTCAACGAGAATCGATTGTGCATCCCCCAAAGTTCTTTGAGAAAGCAGATTATTTAGGAGTTACATGGAGGTGACTTCGGTGGACACCTTGGGCGAGATATGACGCGAGCTCTTGTGGAAGAGCGGTATTACTGGCCGTAATTAGTACGTGATGTGGGAAGATCCGTACAACATTGTCATGTTTGTCAGACCTCCAAGGGGAAATCTTAGAATATTGGCCTCTGCATTTTGTTACTTGTGCCTGACGATCCTTGGGAGGATTTATCTATGAATTTCGTGCTTGGTTCCCGTGAACACAACATGGCATAGATTCAGTGTTCGTGGTGGTAGATCGTTTCTTCAAGATAGCGCACTTTATCCCATGTAAAAGACCCTCGATGCAACACACGTGATGAATCTATTCTTCAGGGAGGTCATACGGCTACACGGGGGTCTCCAAGACCATTACTTCTGATCATTACACGAAGATCATTAGCCACTTTTGGTGGACTTTATGGACTCGATTCGATACAGGACTTCAATTCAGCAGCGCCTACCATCCACAGACTGATGGGCAGACTGAAGTTGTAAATCGCACATTAGAAAACCCCATTCACTGTATTTCAGGAGAAAAACCGAAGCAGTGAGATTTAGCCTTGTCTCAAGTAGAATTTGCATTCAACAACATGGTGAACCGCTCGACAGAGAAATCATCGTTTCAGATTATCTACGGACGAGTGTCTCGCTACATACTTGACTTGGTCCCTCTACCCAAGCTCTCAGGCACGAGCATTGCAACAGAACATATGACAGACAGGATCATGAGCATCCACGCAGAGGTACAGACCAAGCTACATGCCTCGAATAAGAAATATAAGGAACAAACGAATAAGCATCGGCGACAAAAAGTGTTCGAAGTGGGCGACCGCATTATGGTTTATCTACGTAAAGAGAGATTTTCGAACGGGACATACAACAAGTTGAAGAATAAGAAGATTGAACCCGTACCAATCATCCGAAAGATCAATGACCACACTTATGTTGTTAATCTTCCAGATGACATGGTGATCTCACGGACTTTCAATATTGCAGACATGATCGAGTATTATGAATTAGAGCAGGACGAGAACTCGAGGGCGAGTTCTTTTGAAGTGGAGAGGACTGATGTAGAGTGAGTCGCAGATAGTTTCATGGCCAAGATGGATCAGAAAAGGCCCGATCAACGACAGAAGTGATCCGGACCGTCGGACCTTAGATCAGGCATATCTCACAATCCAGAATGAGTTATTAGGCGTAAAATGTATGATTTTAGGGTCAAACAAGCTACTTTAGCCAATCAACCCCGCCATGTCGGGTTACGTAAGTCGAATTTATGAAATACCCCTAGATCGACGATCGTTTCCTTATTTTAATTCTGCTTTTACTATAAATAGTAAGTTTTAGTTTAATTATAACTCTTCATCCGTTGGGCTTTAGGAGTTGTGTCCAACATGAAAAGGGTTTAGAATAATTAGGAGAATATCTTAGTGAAGCCAAATAGGATACTTACTATTTTTGGCCGAAAACCTTGCACACTAGTAGACATCACGACTGTTTATAAATAGCAAGTTTACTATTTATAGTAAGTTACAAATTCTAAGGGTTTTAGTTGTAGTTTGCTTCTGATTTCTCTCTCATTGCTTGCTACCCCTATTTAAAGGGTTGTGAACTTGTTTATTTAATTAATTAATCAATTTCAAATTTTATAGAATTTATTTTCTATTTAGTTTGCTTTCTTTCTCGTGGATTCGAGCTCGTGGATTCGAGAAGCCTCTGTGAGGAGTCCAAAGAAGTTCCGTGGATTTAGAATAATTATCCTTGAGGAAGACGGTGCTTGATCTTATCGCGTTCATCCCAGCGTCAGCATGTCAGTCAGATTCACTCTTCTATGGATCTTTTCTAGAGTCACGGCTCATTCCTCAAGCACTTATCGGATAAAATGATGATGAATATTAATATGTTTAGGACGTGAGAGATAAACAAAGTTCTTTGCCAAATTAATCGTACTTTCGCTATCACAATTAACTGGCACGGTCTCCTGCTGAAGCCAAGTTGATTTATCATTCCTCTCATCCAAACACTTTCTTTGAATGCTTCCTTTACTATCATATACTTTACTTCGGTTATGAAAAGAGCCATCACAGATTGAAGCTTTGACATCCAATTGATCATTCCACCCGCTAGCACAAACAAGTAACCAGAAGTCTCTCTTGCTATCTACATTTCCTGTGTAATTGACATCCATATAGCATATCAACTTGTCCTCTGCCTTTTCAAACATTAAGAAGTAATTTACTATACCTCGAATATACTGAAGTAACCATTTCATTGCCTCCCAGTGTTTCTTGCCGAGATTAGCCATATATTTGCTCACAACACCCACTGCATATGAAATATCTGGTCTTGTAGAGACCAGGACATACATTAAATTGCCAACAATGCTTGAATAGGGAATATGAGACATCACCTGCTTTTCTTCAGCTGTAGTAGGATATAGTTCAGAAGAAAGTTTAAAGTGAGCAACATGGGGTGTGCTAAACGGTTTCACCTTATTGATACTGAACTTTATTAATACCTTCGCAAGGTATTCAAATAGTGATAATCGTAACTTGCTCCTCTGTTTGTCTCTATAAATATCTATGTCGAGAATCTTCTTTGCAGCCCCCATATCTTTCATTTCAAATATCCCTGATAACTGAGTATTCAATGTATCAATGTCAAATATGTTATGGCTGGTGATAAGCATGTCATCTACATATAATACTAGTACAATGAACTATTCATCATCTAATATCACAATGACCATACTCACTTCTAATAAATCGTTGACCCATCTTGAAAGTATCAAACCTTTTGTACCACTACCTAGGCGACTATTTTAGGCCATATAATAACTTCCTCAACCTACAAACTTTATTCTTAGCGTCTTTTACTTTGAATTATTCTGGTTGCTTCATGTAAATCTGCTTCTCTAACTCCCCATGTAAGAAATCAATCTTCACATCTACCTTTTCTAATTCCAGGTTGTATTGGCCAACTAATGCCAATACAAATATAATATACTCCTGCTTGACTATAAGGGTGAAAATCTCGTTGAAGTCAACACCCTTCTTCTGCGCATACCCTTTCACGACTAATCTTACCTTATATCTATCATGTTTCTTCTTATAAATCTACTTACACCTGGTCGATTTTTGCCCCATTAGAAGCTCTATTAGCTCCTATATTTTATTTTTATAAAGAGAGTCCATCTTGTCATGCATGACTGTTATCTACTTCTCAATATCAGAACCATCTAATACTTCCTGGAAGGTAGACGAATCTCCCTCATATATAATGAGGGTGAATAAGACAGTCGAGTCATCCCTGTATTTGACCGACAATCTACGATCTCTCGACAGATTTTTTTCTTAGAGGTGGCTACTCCACCTGCTCTTGTACCTCTCATGTGTCTCAGGCTTTGCCCGTGTATCTTCTTTTTCAATCTCGACATCAATGACTGTTGATTTCTCTAGTTTCTTTTGTTCATCCTTGCAGAACAAGGAATCTTTATCAAAACTGACATCTCGGTTAATTATGATATTTTGTGTGACTCGGACGTACAACATGTACCCTTTCATACCACCACCATAGCCCACAAAAATACACTTTTTAGCCTTTTTGTCCATCTCATCTCTTTCAACTGACGGTACATGAGAGTAAGCATCATAACAAAATACCTATTACTATGAGTAGTCTACCTCATGACCGCTCCACACTTCTTCAGAAATCTTGCAGTCTATTAGCGTATATGGGGACCGATTCACAAGGTGACAACCCATGTTAATAACCTCATTCCATAATTCCTTG
Source organism: Magnolia changhungtana (assembly GCA_030180095.1). Taxonomy (NCBI): domain Eukaryota; kingdom Viridiplantae; phylum Streptophyta; class Magnoliopsida; order Magnoliales; family Magnoliaceae; genus Magnolia; species Magnolia changhungtana. The sequence continues at coordinate 7,508,229 of JASAUF010000653.1, read as the reverse complement.
CCCAATCTGGCATTGCTCAACATGCTTCGGGCTCTCTCCAAGCGAGTTTAATTCATCCGTTCCGCCATGCCATTTTACTCTGGTGTGTACCTAATTGTATTATGTCACATAATCCCCTCATTCTTGCAAAACTAGTTGAATTCCTTTGAAGTGAATTCACCACCGTTATCTGCACTTGGAACCTTCAGTTTCTACTCTGTCTATTTCTTAACCCTTACCTTCAACACCTTGTGTAACGCCCCGAACTTTTCGGTACTTGAGCATCGAAAGTCCTCGAGCGTTACCAAGAATTTAACATAACATATACGTGTGTACGATACCAATCTGGCTATTCTAGCCTTATATCATTGCCCTGACACTGTCCTAACTGTTGGGGATGATCTCCATTCATAGATCAAGTCATCTGACCCTTGATTTTGGAGACAAGACCATCCATCATATGATTGGACATACGTACCTTCCTTCAAATGAATCGTTGAGTAACTCCATATCCATAATGATTTAGATGTACATTCTTTTGTAGAAATTGTTTAGAAACATTTCTACAACCATCTAGAACCAATAGATTTCCCAAAACTCTTAGATGAGCAGTAATTATGATAATGCCATTAACCTAGACCCCTGATGTCACGCCCCGAACCCGGAAATCGAGCTCACAAAATTTTCAATTGCCGAATCCGGTATCGACAGCCTCCGTAGTACCCCATTCTCGGCTCCCAGTGCCCATACGCCAAGTTTCGATCCTGGGATCCTATAAGGAGGATTTTTCAATGTATATTTGTCTCATGAGAAGAATAACCATAAGTATACCCAAATCACAAAGGCAACATCATCATCACATATCTACTAATATAAACATTTGAATACAATGCTAAAAGGGAAATACATATATCAAAAATCAAAGCTCCAAAAGACGTTGTGTGCTCCAAGCTCCACGCTGCTGCAACCTAATGCCACCTGCATGCATCTATCGTGCATAAGCTTATAGAAAGCTTAGTGGGTGGTGAAAGTGTCTACGCAAGATAAGTGCTGAGTATGCAATACAATGACATAAATCATACAATATCGAAATAGGTGGAAATACTGATAAGATCATGAATCATATGATATTAGAGTAAACGAAAATATACTAATAAGATCACGAGTTCCATCAGCCGTACCAAGGCTATGCGATGCAATGCATGAATGCGAACGACCATATTAATGCAGAAACATGACAACCCAAAATGCTAAATACTGCGGATGCAATACAATATGCGATGCGAATGAAATGAACAAGCTGGAGTGAATTTAGGATGATAATACATAGTATCGCAGGCTATGGGGTCCATCACAAGGGACTTCTATCCAAACTAATCCCATACTTAAATTTGGATAGTTAAACTCAATGTGGTAAACTCCTGATCTCAGGTTAGTCGCACGCCCCAACCGAAATCCTGACCGTTGTGAAGGTACACGTAACAAATAGTTGTGCCCACCAGCCCGAGTGAATAGTAAATGAATGAATGAGTATACAACTCCTGCTTAATAAGTCCACATATCAGCACCGTACATCTCTGGAATCATCACCGGGGTCTAGTATACTCCAAGCTGACTACCGCCCCAGCCGGCCGTGTAGCCCAGCAAGTGAAAATGACCTCACTACCCGTCTGCCAGTAGTATACCAATGCTTACCCAGCTCATCGATAGCGGACCCATTTGGGAGCTGGTCAAACTTAGTCTAGCTTACAGCCCCCTCACTCGGGCAGATAAGGCCGCACCCCCTCCCAACCGACCATGACACAGTGGGAGATGTAGCCTACTGGTATTCGGCGCTCGGGCGCTCATGTATCCACTCGGTCTAGAGTCGGGGGGTCTCCTGGCCACGGAGGTTTAGGGACTTTCACCCACGGACATCCAAAGTGCCCAGATGCTCGAACCAAATATTTTCGGTGTCCCATCTAGTCATCCACGACATGCCTGTGGAGGTTATAACCCTGATGTCGCTAGGGCGTATAGTAATTACAATCACACAATGCAAGATGTATGAGTCATGTAGTCTAATCATGCATCAATCCTGCACATGTCGTACGCTCATGTGGGAAACTCCACCTATCAGGGAGTCCCATAAACCATCTGTACTATGGCATATACAATGGTTAATCACATCTCACAATAAACATGTAGATGATGCGTATAGGCATGTAACATGATGCTATACTGTCACATACTCATAATCAGTATCAATAACTGGCATCAACAATCGGCCTCAACAATGTGGACATTTAACTAACATTGCCCCCAAGGAATGACCCACATAGAGCCTAACATATAGTGGACCCATGGCCTCACACAAGGACCTAATATACAACACCATGGGCCTCACTCAAGAGCTTAATACACATCACGATGGGCCTCTCACATGGGCCCAATATACATCACAATGGACTCCATCGCCTGGCCCTCGAATGCATCACAATGAGCCTCATCACATAGACCTCATATTCATCACATTAGGCCTTAAATAAGGGCTGAATACACATCACAATGGGCCTCAAATATGGCCACATATACATCACATTGGGCTGAATACACATCACAATGGGCCTTAACTATAGGTCGTATATACATCATATAGGTCTCGACAATTGGCCTCTACAATCAAAATCGACCTCGACAATCGAAATCAGCCTTAACAATTGGAATCGACACTTAGAATCAGTCTCGATACTTGGCCTTGACAATCGGAATCAACCTATACAATCGGCCTCGATAATCAGAATCGGCCTCGATACTTGGCCTCGACAATCGAAATCGGCCTATACAATCAGCCTCTACAAATCAGAATCGGCCTTGATACTCGACCTCAACAATCGGAATCGGCCTATACAATCGGCCTCAACAATCGGAATTGGCCTTAATACTCGACCTCGACAATCGGAATCATCCTATACAATTGGCCTCATCAAATCGGAATCGGCCTCAATAAATCGGAATCAGCCTCGATACTCGGCCTCGACAATCAGAATCAGCCTCGATATTCGACCTCGACAATCGGAATCGGCATATACAATCGGCCTCAACAATCAGAATCGGCCTCGACAATCGAAATCAGCCTATACAATCGGCTTCGACAAATTGGAATCGGCCTTGATACTTGGCCTCGACAATCAGAATTGACCTATACAATCGGCCTTGACAATCGGAATCGGCCTATTCAATTAGCCTCGATTTAATTGGCCTCGACAATTGAAATCGGCCTATACAGTCGGCCTCGACAATCGGAGTCGGCCTCAACACTCGGCCTCAACAATCAGAATCGACCTTGATACTCAGCCTCGACAATTAGAGTCGGCCTCGATAAATTAGAATCAGCCTCGATACTCGGCCTCGATAATCGAAATTAGCCTCAATACTCGGCCTCGACAATGGAATCGGCCTCGATACTTGGACTCGACAATCGGAATAACGTATATAATCAGCCTCAACAATCGGAATCAGCCTCGACACTCGGCCTCGACAATCGAAATCGGCCTATACAATCGGCCTCGACAAATAGGAATTGACCATGATACTCAGCCTCGACAATCAAAATCGGCTTCAACAATCGAAATCAGCGAGAATGGGCCTAACAAGGCCTAAGGGAAGGTCACAACATGGACATTCAACCATCATTGCCCATCAACGTGGCCATTTAACTAACATTGCTCCCAAGGAGTGGCCCTCATAGGGCCAAACATATAGTGGGCACATCGCCTCACACAATGGCTCAATATACAATCCAATGGGCCTCATACAAGGGCTACATACACATCACTATAGGCCACATCACATGGGCCTCAAATACATCACAATAGGCCTCAGATATATCACAATGAGCCACGTCTCATGGGCCTAACAATACAAACAGGTGGGCCCCGTACATGGGCTAAAGTACATCATGATGGACCTCATGGATGGGTCGCACCAATGGGCCTCCAGTGGGCTTGGACCACACCAAAAATCATTTCAATAGTTGTAGGTGTAACATGTTTACCATGTACCCTATTATTTCATGGGGTACATGGCCCACTAATGATGATCAGCATGTCCAAACATTGGATAGCACCATCCAAACATTGTCCAGCACCATCCAGTATTATCTGGACGGTGTGGATGAGACACATCAGGTTAAGGTGGGACCGACAGAAAGACGGTGTGGACATAAAATACATACATCATGGTGAAGTCCTCATCACCGTTCAAAACACGTCCAGCACCGTCCAGATCATCTGGACGGTGTGGATAAACAAATGCATCGGGGGAGCACAACACCGTCCAAACTGCACAGCACAGATGGACGGCGTGAATACGATACATGTATCAAGGTGGGGTCCTACAGTGGGATGACTTGGATAAAACCCATACTTCATGGTGGGGTCCACACGTGTGGCCCACCAGATGAAATGGACGGACGGTTTGGATTTCTCACGTCCCGGTCCCACCGTCCAGAGCACATGGACAGTGAGGATATAGGCCACATACAGCAAGGTGGGTTTCCACATGGGGTCCACCATATATGATATACATATATATAATATATTATATAATATATTTACACCATCTGGAAGCCAGATGTGTGTGTGTGTGTGTGTGTATAGTTGTTCACGAGTCGAGCTAGCTCGAATAACTTGCTCGACTCGGCTTGAGTCAGCTCGGATTGACTCGGCTTAAATGGTCGACTCGGGCCAAGTCAACCTAATTTTTTGTAGCTCGAGTTGAGTTCAATCCGAGTGCGACCAAGGGGCATTTCAACTTGACTCGACTTGAACTCGACTCAACTCAAAGCTCGAACTTGAGCTCGACTCGGCTCGATTAATAAGTATATTATTTTCAAGAGAGAGAGTTTTTACCTTACTTTTCTTATAACCCATCTGGTGAAATTTTTTTATTTCTTCTTTTCATTTCAGCTCTACAATAGTATGATTTCAATATCTTGAGATCTACTTCTTGGGTGAGAAACCCAAGAAATCTTAGATGGGTTCTTCTTAGATTTGTTAGAGCTTCAAGGAAATCCAATTATCTGATTGGCTAGAGCTCTTTATTTGGATTTCTGCTTTGTGTTCTGCTCTGTTTCTTTTTTAGTACTTGGATTTCTGCTGGTGGAAAAAGATCAAGAACATATCGGTTCTTACAGGTTTCCTCATCCGATTCGAAGCTTTATTTAGTTTTCTTCATCGGGTTTTGCTTTGATTCACCTAAGATTTTTGAATTTTTCATCAATGGAGAAGGATCAAGAACAGAATCCATTACTCTCTCACCCAACAAGCTCGAGCTCGAGCTCGACTCGAGGTAAACTCGACTTGACTCGAACCACTAGCTCGACTCGAACTCGACTCGACAGCTTTGGCAAATAAGCCAAGCTTCAATGTTGAGCTCGAGGCTGAGCTCAAGCTTGAGCTCAAACTCGAGTATAGCATGGACAAGCCGAGCTGAGCTTGGCCCACCTCGACTTGACTCGGCTCGATGCCCACCTCTAATATTATATATAATATAAACAACACCTGCAGCCTGCACACATCCAGCGACCACCATCCATTTGGACTGGACGGTGTGGATGCAAGACACATGCATCACTGTGGGGTCCACAGGATCTGATGATGTCAATATAGTAGCCATCTGGCTGGGCTGATGGCCCACCAGCAGATGAACTGAACGATCTGGATTTAACTCATACAGCATGATCAGACCCTTTGAACTTGCTGACGTCTAGCTGCTGTGGACGGCTTGGATTTCACATTTACATCACGTGGGACCCACAGAACCTGCTGACGTCAGTCAGTAGATGGGTCCCACCATCTGGACAGCCTGATTAAAACATAGATCATGGTGGGCTCCACGGTGATGGATGAGACACACACGCCATGGTGGGGACCCATCGTCCAAGTTGCTGGATGGTGCGAATGCACCACATACATCAAGTGGGCTCCACCGTGATGGATAACATGGATACACCACACGCATCAGGTGGGCCGCACGTCATCAAGAGAGAGAGAGAGATATCGGTGGTGATGGAGGGGCCCCGCTACTATGGGCCCCTCTTTGATACAAAGAATTCATCAAGGTGGGTCCCATTACTAGTGGGCCCTAAATCCAAAAATCTAGATGACGAACACCCACCTTTGATCTTCTACTCCTCCTTTCGCCAAAGCATCCTAGAGCTCCAAAGGACGAACTTCAATGGTTGAGATTGGTTTTGGAGGGTGGGGATGAGAGATAGGAAGTGGGCCACATAAAGCTCTCTCATGAAGCTTGCTTGGACGTGGGTTGCCTGGGAGGAAATGAGAAAGAGAGATGAGAGAGAGAGAGGTGTAAGAGAGAGAGGGATGGGTGAGTGATGGGGTGTGATGGGTGAGTGATGGACGTGTACTTGTGTAAGAGAGAGTGTTGACTTTTGGGGAGGGTGGTTGTACTTGGGGATGGGATGGAGTGATGGGTTGACTTTAATTGACTCGTAGAGATTCTCTTAGAATTGCAACGTACGGTATTTTCCTCGAACTGAACGTGAGCCCACATCTCATGGCACGGGTATCGCCTCTGTGCGCGAGCCGCGGCATCGAAACCATGGCGACAGCGCGGTCGTAAGGGTACAAGTCTCTGGTCGAGCCAACTCTGATATACGGGACATGACTCAGGATCACGCGCAAACGCCGATAACAGATCGTGGGTCACCGAAATTTAACCGGGAGGACCGCGAAGGCCTATGGAACGGTACGGGCTAGGATACGGGTCTTACACCTGAGTTCTAGATCACTTGGCTCCCATGGTCCGTTTGATGAAAAATCCTATATCATGTCTATAAATCCTAAATTAACCGTACACATTAAATATCAGCCCTTAGATCTTTGTAAAAGTGGCCCAACAGATAGATTAGCCATTAACTCGAGATCTTGGGGTCCACCTGATGTTAGTATATGCTTCAAATTTGGGCCCAACTCCTTAAATTAGATGGAAAAACAGAGGGACGAAGTAGATCTTGATGATCATCACTGTGGGCTCCACATGAGAGCTCGGGCGTGCACCATACAACTGCACAGGCAGTGCACCACACCTGGAATCGGTCAAACCAGGTTTGACCCGACCGATTTTAAAATTTTCTCCCACGTGAGCAGCAGCTGCGAACGAGTGCCACTGTGAAGATGCTGGGCCACCATTATCATCTATACGGATGATCCAAGCTGTCCATCCTTCATCTGGGTCAAAATCATGCGGACCCTAGGCTTCTTGCACGCTATCTGGGCTTTCCGGTGCGAACACAGTCCGACGCAAATCATCAGGCTACGATCGAATGGTGATCTGTTAATCTAAGTGGCCCCACTTCATCAAGAACCGGGGAATCTGAACTGTCTAAAAAGCCTGGTTTTCGACCCCGACCAAGAATGTAGAATTCGTGAAGGTCATGCAAACAGATGCGTACGCAATTTGTTCCTGTTGAGACATATGAGTCGGTAGGAAAACGAGCGCACCAGGATTAACCGCTCGACCCTTCATAAAATCAGGGCCGTCTAAGGCCATCCCCGGGTGATTTCGATCACACCCAAGAAGGCGGTTTGGAAAGTCCCATGTATCAGCCAATGCAGTTCATGCTGATCTCGTTACGCAGAAACAGGGACTGCGGAAGTCATACGCAGTCCTGTTGCGGAAGGACGCACAGAAGCTTCCAGATCTGCCTAGGAAATCCTGGGTTCGAAATGGCTAAAAAGAGCCTTGTCCCTCCCACCAAAAAGAAAAAAAAAAAAAACAAGGAGGCCAGATTTTGAAGGAGAGAGAGAGAGAGAGAGAGTAGGGTTCGGTTCTCTGAACTGATTTGAATTGCTGACCCTAGAGTCCATCAGCTGGACGTTGTTGTGAGGCATAAAGAAGAAAGAGAAAGAGAAAGAAAAGGAACTAGAAAGAGAAGAGAAAGGGAAGAGAAAGAGAAAGAAAAGGAAAGAGAAAGAGAAGAGAAAGGGAAGAGCAGGAAAGGAAGAAGGAAAGAAAAGGAAGGAAGAAAGGAAGAAAGGAAGGAAAGAAAGAAAGAAAGCGAGTTGACTCGTCGAGTTCGAGTCGAGGCTAAGTGAGGGTTTTATCCTTTAAGTTTACACTAATTTAAGTTATTATATTTATCCTGCCTTTCCATGCCTTAAAGATGTGAATTATCCTGCCTTTTTATGCCTTTAGTGATTTGAATTATCCTACCTTTCCATACCTTCAATGATGCTAATTATTCCGCCTTTCGTGTTTATATTTTTTTGGGAATTATCATATTAATTGATTTGGTTAATATCATTACAACTATTGATCCTTTTGGGATTATGACGTGATGTCAAAACAAGTGATTTATCTGAATTTATGTGAGGCCATGGATGCAAGCTTTACCCCTGCCTTATCAAATTTATTGAGTTGGCCCTGCCACTCGTCTCTTTATTTGAGTTAGCTCTGCCACTCGTCTACTTGTTGAGTTAGCCATTGCTGCTCTTCTCTTATTATGTTGGTCATTGCCACTTTTGTTGAGTTGACATTATCACTCTTCTCTTTATTATGTTGGCCTCGTGCCGTCTATCTTTAAGGGCATGGGCATGTGTCTTGTTATTTCATAACCTCCATGATTCAATTTATATCCCTATGATTTAGTTTATATTTTTCGTGATTCATATTCAGTTTATATTCTTCATGATTCAGATTCAGTTATATTCTTTATGAATCACTTTATATTCTCTATAAGTGCAAGTGATGTGTAAAATGTATCACAACTAGTGATTTAAATAAATCTATCATAGACGTAATGTGTTATGGGTAGAGACTCTCTTGGTCGTCAGGTAATTCCATGAGTTTTTGGTAGTGGTGCACAAATCGATATGTGTAATTTGTAAGTGCAGTGTCACATCACTTCCGGGATTGGATGTTGCAAATATTCCCACCATGAACAAATCATTGTACGTAATTCATCCGACTCATGTGTTGTGCGCCTTGAGGTGTCCACGTAAATCCACGGTAACGTTGGCTATGCCGACGAATATTTGTAGTTATGAGATGCGGGTCGAGCCGAGTTTTCTATGAATCGTATTCCACATTGTGATGATCACTATATATGATGAGCCCCACATATTTTCTAGGCATGCATCTCATGTAGGTTGTTTGCGCATTCTGATATCCTCGTATTAGTGGACTACGGGACATATCAGAACCTTTACATTACTTGTATGAATCTCTTGAATTAATGTTAATCTTAAAGGATAACCATCACTATGAGTAGGGTACTGACCCTTTCTCAATCGTACAGATGATACAGGTGACATACAGATTGAAGACTTAGAGGACTACTTCCCTAAAGAAGATTATACTGAAAGGATGAGAAGATAGCTCTATGAATTAGTTTTGTACTTCCGCTGCGAGCTTTGATAATGTAATAAACTCCCATTGAGAGGGCTCTTGATATCTTATTGAATTCTTTTAATAAAAGTGACAGTTAATTTTATTCTTGTGAATATTACCTTCATGAATGTAACTGGATGTGAACCAAATGATATATATATGATACTATTTTTAAAGTATCCAAGTTTCACATAATTGACACCTGGTTTCCTCGGGCACGAGTATAAACTTAGGTTGTAAAAATTTGGGATGTTACACCTTGAATGTGGCGAATATATCAGATTTATTTTTAGAAAATAAACTCAAACTTTCCTGAAGTAGTTATCTATGAATGAGACAGAGAATGATGACCCTCAACGAAAACAACAAGCATATGAAACCTCATATACTTGAATGCACATATTCTAGCACCCCTTTACATACATGCATTCTAGTGTTAAAAAGTAGCTAAGATTGTTTACCATATATACAATGTTCACATATACAAAAATATAACGCCCTGAAAATTGGGGGTTGAGCTGGAGCCCAACTCCCGAGTTCCAACGCATCACTTATGCAACATAGATAATTATGATTAAATGTTGTCTGTATTAGCACATTAAACATGAATGAGATTATACTAAATCAATATATCATACTCTAGAGACAGTTAAATTACGCAAGAGGAAGACTGTGATAAGTATATAGAACGTATGAGTGGTTGTAAGTCCCCAAAGTATGAACATGATACCAGGTTAAATAATTACATGCTTGGCTCCAAAATATACAAAATGATGAGGTATAATGTCGTCTAATCCATATCCCTGTAGCCCTGGTGACGCAACTCCAGGTCTACATAGACCCGCCAAAGAGTTGTAAATAGGAGAACTCCTCCTTGTCGTCGTAGAAGTCATGCTCCTCCTCGTATGCCTCAACATCACCTGAAACTATAACAAAGTCTGGTTGGTGTTTTAAAACACCGTCCCAGAGTGGGAGTGAGTGATCAACTCAATGGAGCTATAAGGCAAAGGTTAATATGTTATCAATTCAGTCAAGCAGTAATGATAAAGCAATACAATAAGCATTCTTAAGTACTCTGGTTAATGCAAGGATGATATGTATTAATGGTGTATGCCCTCGCCTGCACTCCCTCAGCGACATCATCTCACGATAGCGCATGCAACACTCCCGGTAAACATGCGCTTCCTCGCCAAAGCACATGCAATGCGGTGCATGGTCGTGTTTAGCCAAGTTCTTAATTAGACCTATTCATATAGCAGGTTTGGAAAGCTAAGGCACCTTCCTTTATATCATTTATTCAAATAATGATCCATCTAGAGTAATCAATCCTAGTTAATCTCATACGATAGCAATTCTAGGTCATTAAGGAGAGGCTTGTCACCTCAGCGCATGCCTAGTTTATACTCGAAGTCACTATGGAAAGGCTCGTCACTTAGTGTAGTCCTAGTATATACTCGAGGTCACTACGAGAGGCTTGTCACCTGATCGTAGGCTGACAGCTCGAATACAGTATCCCATACTACCGTATTCGGCTCACGAGTTACTGGACACTAAGGGGAGGCTCATCACCCCAGCGTAGGCTGACAACTCGACCACGATGTCCCATACCACCCTGCTCGGCTCATGAGTCTTGGCGGATCGTGGTACCAAGGTTAAACGGGCTTTTCACTGGTAAGTTGGTACCTTAGATTCAAACAGTAGCGTCCATACATAGTGAACATACCTTAGGCCAATCGGGTTGCTTAACAAGCTCGACTGGTACGAGCGTATGTTGAATTGATCGACATGGAGTGTATAAGCATTCCGCGTGGCCTAACCACTGTCGATAAGCAATGTATGACCCGGATTCATCGAACGTGTCTTATGTGGTGTAACGACCTCGACCGCTAATTAGAGAATCATTACCGATTGCCTGGACTACATCGTAGCCCCAATCATACTCCAAACAATAACATTCACATGTGATAGTCAAAGACAACATATGACAACCAATCTATAGATATAAATCTCATTTGAGCATTTCAACAAACAAATAGTACACATGTTAGCATACATAGGCATTTCATCAATAAATCACGTAGTTGTAAGATAAGTTACATGAAGGAAATTGTAATCATAGATAAGGGAATTGAGAATCCTATCTCAACGCCCTCATTAAATATATTACAACAAGCATTTTCTCATTCAGGCATTTTATCAAACACTTAGACTACACATATCAGCATACATGTAATATAGTAGTTATACAAGGTATTATAGCCAATCCTTCCACAAGGGAGTTGCTACATGTACAACAATCATGTATTTTCAAACATCAATCATAACGAGCACAAATCATATTTCCATATTCAATCAAACTTTTTAACGAACACATAGAATGCATTAAAATCAACATAATACACACACATATATATATATATATGTAATATATGGAAAACATAGTATCTAAGAAGATGTGATAGCAATCAAGTCAGTCATAAATCATTAACTGACATTGAAAGCCTTGAAAACCATAACCTAAACATTTATGGTCCGCACCTTTCACCGGTAAACTCGTATCGAACTCAGTTTGAACGCTATGCCTTCGTCTATGGCACAACGACTACCTGAATCACGAAATAGGATAGCTATTTCGATGATTCATCTACTCAGATACCTAAAACATATTAGGGTTAGGGTTTCTTATCCCAAAATGGAATCGGAATCGCCGCTGTAGCGACACGGGAGAGGCGATTCAGCACATGGGGTGGTGGATCGAATCCCAGCAACTATCTCTCAGATCTCTCGCACTTCTACTCACTTTCTCCTTCTCTTTTCTCTCCTCTCTCTTAGGGTTTAGAAATTCGTATGGAATAAGAGAGGGGTGAGTTTAGGGCTTTAATAGGCTCAAAAGTGAACTCAATGGCCCCAGGGCCATGGTATACTTAGGTTATAGCCAAAAGTCGACTGTTTCGATCAAACGGGGCTCATCTGGAGGTCCATTTCCCACGTACGGTCCGGGAAAAGCTCCTTGACATCGGATCTAGGTCAGGTTAAGATATGTCACGCCCCAAACCCGAAGATCGAATTCACAGGAATCCTGATCGCCGAATCCGGTGCCAACAGCCTCCATAGTACCCCATTCTCGGCTCCTAGCGTCCATACGCCAGATTTTGAGAATGGGATCCTACAAGGAGGATTTTTCAATGTACATTTAACTCATAATAAGCATAACCACAAGATTACCCAATTCACAAAGGCAACATCATCATCACATTTCCACTAATATAATCATTTGAGTACAATGCTGAAAGGGAAATACATGATATCGAAAATCAAGTTCTAGAAGACCGCCGCATGCTCCAAGCTCAACACTTCTGCCATCTAACATCGCCTACATGCATCTATCGTGCATAAGCTTATAGAAAGCTTAGAGGGTGGTGTAAGTGTGTGCATAAGGTAAGTGGCAAGTACTCAACACAATAATCATCATACAGGACCGAAAATACTGGTAATCCATAAATGGTACAATATCAAAATAAACAGAATCATTAACAAGATCATGAATTACCAGAGTAAGCAGAAATACTGATAAGAGTAGGAATTATCAGAGTAAACATAAATACTAGCAAGATCATAAATTATACGATAACAGAGTAAGCGGAAATACGGACAAGTCCATGAATTAATCAATATCAAAATACACAATATAGAACAGCTATGCAGATGATGAGTCATAAAGAGCCAATTATCAAATGCCGAGGATGTGATGCAGTGTGTAATTCCTGATGAGTCCACGACTAGCATCAATCGTATCTAGACAATATAAATGCAGAAACACAGTAACCCAAAATACCATATGCCGTGGATGTAATGTCATATGCGGTGTGAATGGAATGACCATGCCGGAGTGTGAAGTCGGGATGATAGTACGTAGTATCGCAGGCTATGGGGTCTATCACAAGGGACTTTTATCCAAACCAGTCTCATAGCTAAATTTGGATAGTCAGACTCAATGTGGTAAACTCCTGATCTCAGGTTAGTCGCGCCTTCAACCGAAATCCTAGCCATGCGAAGGTACACGTAACAAATAGTTGCGCGCCACCAGCCTAAGTGGATAGTAAATGAATGAGTGAATGAGTATGCAAATCATGGTCAATAAATTCACATATCAGTATGGTTCCTCTCTGAAAAATCACGGGGGTCTATTACACTTCAAACCAGATTGCCGCCCCATTGCGCGCAACAAGGTGAGTGGAAGAGACCTCACTATTCGCCTGTCAATATCGGGCCCGGCTCATCGATAGCGGACCCATTCCTAGAGCTGGTCAGACTCAGCCTAACATTACCCCCTCCTCTTAGGCAGGTAAGGTTGTACCCCCTTCCAACTGACCACGACATAGTGGGAGACGCGGCCTAACGGTATATGGCTCTCATGCACTCATGCATCCACTCGGTCTAGACGTTGGAGCAACCTCTGGAACCAAGAGGGTTTAGGGACTTTCACCCAGGGATATCTATAGCACCCCATGTAGAACAGATTTTCGGTGTCCCGTCTAGCCATCCACGATATGCCTGTGGAGGCTACAGCCCAGATGTCATTAGGGCACACAATGCAAGATGCATGAGCCATACAATTCAGTTATGCATCAATCATGCGCATACCGTGTGCTCATGTGAGATAACCTCTGCCTATCAGGAAGTCTCATAACAATCTGCCTAATGACATATGCAATGGTCAACCACATCTCATAACAAACATGCAGATGATGCGTATGAGCATGTATCATGATGCTATGTAGTCATATACTCATAATCGGTATCAACAATCGGCCTCGACAATGTAGACATTTAACCAACATGCCCCCAAGGAATGGCTCACACAAAGCCAAACATATAATGGGTCCACGGCCTCACACAAAGGCCTAATATACAACATAATGAGCCTTACTTGAGGGTCATATATACACAACGGGTGAGCCCTACTCATGGGCTTTAAATACATGACATGTGGACCCTACACATGGGTCTCGAATACATCAAATGCGTCATGCATCATGGGCCTAATACATATCACAATGGGCCTTACCCATAGGCCACGAATATTTCACAGTGGGCCCCAACTACAGGTCGCATATACATCATATAGGTCTCGACAATCGACCTCGGCCTCAACAATCAAATTGACACTCGGAATCGGCCTCGATACGCGGCCTCGACAATTGAAATCAGCCTCGATACTTGACTTCGACAATCGGAATCGGCCTCGATAATCAGAATCGTAATCAGCCTCAATTGGCCTCGACAATCAGAATCTGAATCGACAATCGGCATCAACATTGATAATCGGCCTCAATACTCGGCCTCGATAATCAGAATTGACCTTGATACTCGGTCTTGGACAGATCAGAATTAACCTCGATACTTAGCCTCTTCAATTAGAATCGGCATATACAATCGGCCTCGACAAATCGAAATCATCGGAATTGGCCTTGATACTCGAAATCGATCAATAATCGGAATCAGTAAATCGGTCACGTCAATCGGAATCGGCAAACGGTCAAGATAATCAGAATCAACAAATCGGTTACGACAATCGCACCGATCAATAGTCAAAATCGGTAAATCAGTCACGTCAATCGAAATCTACAATCGATCAAGGCAATCAAAATCGATCGATAATCAGCGTTGGCAAATCAATCACGTCAATCGGAATCGGCAATCGATCAAGATAATCAGAATTAGCAAATCGGTCACGACAATCGCATCGATCAATAGTCGAAATCGGCAAATCGGTCACGTTAATCGAAATCGGTAATCGGTCAAGGTAATCAGAATCAGCAAATCGGTCACGACAATCGCACCGATCGATAGTCAGAATCGGCAAATCGGTTACGTTAATCGAAATCGGTAATCGGTCAAGGTAATCAGAATTAGTAAATCGGTCACGACAATCGCACCGATCGATAGTCGGAATCGGAAAATCGGTCACGTTAATCGAAATCGGTAATCGGTCAAGGTAATCAGAATCAGTAAATCGGTCACAACAATTGCACCGATCGATAGTCGGAATCGGTAAATCGGTCACGTAAATCAAAATCGGCAATTGGTCAAGGCAATCAGAATCGATCGATAATCAACCTAACCAAAAGCCTAAGTGAAGGTCATATAAGGACTTTCAACCGTCATTGCCCATCAATGCGGTTCCCAATGAGTAGCCCATACAAGGGATTTATACACAACGTAATAGGCCATACATACATCGCATTGGGCCTCAAATACAGCAAGTGGGCCACATCAATGGGCCGCACTAATGGGCCTTATATATATTGCATTGGGTTTCATACAAGGGCCTCAAGTGTATCACAATGGCCACACCCACGGGCCTCAAATACATCACAATGGGCCCTAACCCATGGGCCTCAAACATACCATAACGGGCCTCATATACATCAAGTGAGCCACATCACATGGGCCGTACGACATGGGCCTAATACACATCACCAAGGACCACGACATATGGGCCGGAATACATCTCATCGAGCCTTACTAAATGGGCTTCAAATACACAATAGGTGGGCCCTACATATGGGCCCAATATACATCACAGGTGACCCACAGAACTTGTTGTCACCAATTACATAAACTGTGTAGCTGGTGTGCAATCCACCAGCCAAACCGTTCCTCATCAGGTGGGTCCCACGTGGGACCCACCACAATATAATATTAAATTATACAATATAATATATAATATATCATGTGGGGTCCACCATTCATCAGTGCAGGACCCACAAACACGCGGCAGGTGGAACTCCACCGTCCAACAATCTGGACGGTGGCAATACAACAAATACATCAGGAGGGGTGGCCCACTAGATATTTGAATCCAACCCAATGCTGGGGTGGATGCACCACAAGTGTAGATGGGTGTCACGTCCAGACCCTGGATGGTCTGGACGTAACATAAACATCACTGTGCAACCCATCGTCCATCAACTGGACGGTGGAGATAAAACACATATATCAAGGTGGGGTGATACAGGGCTTGGACGGTCCAGATTTGACCGTCATCAAGGTGGCCCCATTGATGAACGGCGTGAATAAGGCACATACATCAGGGTGTCATCCCACTGTCCCAATCAAATGGACGGTGGGGATGGAGAACATGCTCATCAAGGTGGGTCCATATCTGATGCATGGACGACGTAGATGAAATATGCACAAACAAGGCGGCCCCACCCCTCACACATGCAGCACGTGTGGGGTGGGCCCACGGTTGCCAAACTGATGGACAACACTAATAAAATACATAAATCATGGGGGGTTCACCCACCACCGTCCAAACAAATAGACAGCTGAGATGAAACAAATCAACTTAGGTGGTCCACCGTCCAGATGCTGGACGCGTGGACAGAGCACATACATCATATCAGGGCCCCACCGTCCCTTGCTGGACAGTGGTGGATGGCACGCACATGATAGGTGCGTCCAACACTGATGGACGGTGTAGGTATAACACCTACCTCATGCTGGGATCCACGGAACTCGCTGACGCCTTCAGCACTGGCCACCATCCAAACGGACGGAGTGGATTTAACGCATGCATCAAGGGGTCCCACCCCACACGTGTCACACGTGTGGGTGGTCCCACGTCATAGGGAAAATGAATAGACGGTATGTATACAATACATACATCAGGGCGGCCCTACGACCCTTGTTGCGTTAGGTCAACAGTTGTAGGCTGCTGACTGTCCAATCAGATGGACAGCCCAGATGGAAGGTAGATGGACGGTGTGCAAGCATCACGGCAAGTTCCACCGTTCGAGGGGGGTCTGGACGGTGGATGGCACGGGTGGAACATATACATCAGGTGGGGCTACGTGGTGTGGCCCACCAACAGTTTTGAATGAAGTTAAAACTTGTGCTTACCGTCCGATCTGGGCCTATGTGGCCGTCCGGCCACACCGGTCCAAACAGTCCAGCAAGGTGGACCATCTGGTGGACAGCAACACGGCCCCAAGGCTTGGTCAACGTGTGTACAACCCATTCATCAGGTGGGCCCCAAAACATGAGAAAGAATGAGGGAGAGAGAGAGATAGAGATTGGAAGAGCGGAGGGACCCCGCCACTATGGGTCCCTCTTACAAATCATACATCAAGATGGGTCCCACCATGTGTGGGCCCTCAATCACAAATCAAATAATAAAAAATCACCCACCTCAAGATCTTCTTAGTCCTCCACTTCCATCAACACATCCTAAAGCTCCAAGGGACGCATTTCAACGGTGGAGATGATCATTGGAGGGTGGAGATGGGAGGTAGAAGGGTGGGCCACACTTGCTCTCCATGGAAGCCATAGACGATTGCTCCATAGGAGTTACTTAAAAAAAATAAGAGAGAAATGAGAGAGAGAGAGAGAGAGTGATGGGAGAGAAGTGATGGTGAGTGATTTAAGTATGTACTTTATTGTAAGAAAATGTTGACTTTAAGGGAAAGGTGGTTGTACTTGGGGATGGGTGTGAATGATGGGAGTGATGTGTACTTGATTGATGTGATTGATAGGATTGATGTGATGTTTTCTAGGATTGCAACGCGTGATATTTATCCTCGAACTGGACGTGGGCCCACATCTCCTGGCCTGGGTATCGCCTCGGCGCACGAGTCGCGGCATCGGAACCGCGGCGACGGTGCAGTTGCTAAGGTACCAGTCTTAGGTTGAGTCGACTCGGGTTGACGGCGTGTGAATCAGGGTGGCACGCAAACGCCGATTAATGGTCGAAGGTTGCCGAAATTCGACCGGGAAGACCGTAGAAGCCTATGAAATGGTACGGTCTAGGATACGGGTCTTACAAGATCTCAGTCCAATCGAATTTACGGATCGACCACGGAGGACCTGTTTCAGTTCAACGGTCATCGTTACTCGATCAGGGCCACAAGTACACTAACCTTTGTAGGAAAATTTCTCTGATCTAAGGGTGTAATTGGGTCAGAATCTGACGGTCTGAAACCTTAAATTCGGCCTGCAAGCGAACGACCCAATTCACTTAAATCTAAGTTTATTTTCTAAAGATATTCGCGTTTTTCACACACTTTGCTTCGGGCTCTAGTTGTGCATTTTTAGATACTATTTGGACTTGATTTGCGAGGTGGTTGTCAAGCCCAGTAAGGCAGTCATAATCGTATAGCTTTGCGGTAATCGAACTTTCGATGTGCAGTCCAGGTTCGAAATGGAGTTTCAAGCTGCTCCCGAGAGCAACTGGGTTTTGAGATTGATCCTAAGTTTTTAGGTAATGTAGAGTTAACGATTCTACTGGTTTTGGGTCTTGCAGTTCGTATTGAAAGCAGTTCAAGCTAATCTACTAATTAATTTAATTTAGTACTTAATTAATTTTTGTCCAATTTCTAAAGGATTTGGTCCTTAGTGATTTTTGCTTGAGGTGGTACTCGAGTCTTTGTACGGATTTTTTCGAGACGTTATAGAAAATCAATGCTTTTAAAAATAAGAATAAACTACGATCAGAAAGTACCTTCATATTGCGCTTGCTCATGTGGCCTAAACGCGCATGCCACAAATATGCCAATGTGGACTCCGTTATAGATGTTGCAGCTTCACTCGATATGGTATTCCCAATCAACTTGTAAAGGTTGTTATTCCATTGTACTTTCATTACTACAAGTGCCCATTACTACAAGTGCCTCTTTTGAAACTTTAATGACCATATCATTTCCAGTGAATTTGTAACCAAGTGCCTTAAGAGTCCTAAGAGAGATAAGATTATTCCTAATGTTAGGAATGTGTCTCACATTCGTTGGGATACGCTCCATTATATCAAATATCCTGATGTACACTGAACTGATACTAATTACCTTACATGTAATGCCATTGCCTATAAAAACATGTCCACCTTCATACTTGTTGTAGCTGGTGAACCAATCTCTGCGAGAAGTCATGTGGTATGAGGTCCCTGAATCTAAGATCCAATTGTTACTAAGGTAACCAGATTTGGATTGGATCAAGACATCACCACCATCCACCTCCTTATATGATTGCGCCGTGTTGGCCTATTTAAGCGCATTCTCATATTTTTATCCTTTTTGAGCCTTACGGTTCCTGTAGTCATTCATGTCCCATAATATCACAATTCCATCACTTAATCTTACCATTCCCTTTTGATTTGGATCACGATAAAGAATTACCATTCTCCCGTTCAGAATTTATTCTCCTGGCAGCCAACGCATTTGTAGAGGTACCCTCGCTACTTTCTTTCATTCTCAGTCGTTTCTCCTGAAGGGTTAAGATGACAGTTTTTGCATCGATGGTATCCATATCATGGATTAGAGTGTCTACGAGATTCTCGTAGGATGGTTGAAGCGAATTCAATATAATTAAGGCTTGATCTTCATCTCTGATTTAAGCTCTGCATTCGTCAGTTTTTAGAGCAATTCATTGAATGTACTCATGTGTTCATTAATATCAAATCCTTCTATCATATTAAGATTGTATAATTGTTTCTTAAAATATAGACGACTGCCCAATGATTTCTTTATATAAAAGCTATCCAGTTTTATCCATACATCTGTGACAGTCTTTTAATCTTTTGATCCAGGACATTATCTAGGACATTGTCCACTAGACACAATTGTATTGAGGTTGTAATAATCCCGTCTAGTTTATCCTACTCTTCATTTGTCATAGATACAGGATGCTTCGCCTTGTCGAGCGTGTTGCAATTCTTATTGAAATAGGTGGCCTCTCATCTTAACCTTCCACAGTTCAAAGTTATTTCTCCTAATAAACTTCTGCATTTCATACTTAATTTTAGATCCCTTAGAAGACATGCTTTTAGATTCAATAAACTTGAAAAATAAATCCCAACGTTAGCTCTGATATCATTTATTGGGGAGACGCGCAGAAGCAACCTCGAGTTATAATCAAACGATAGGAGATCAATCAAACCAAGTACAAATGGAATACGAGGTTTTACATGGAAAAATCATCTTGGAAAAAAAACTATGGCACAAAGCGACAATGAATCTACTATGAAATCAATGTTTACAAAAGCTAAAAGAGCTTACTGATCGAGAATACAACCTTGAATATCACAAAACCATAGCTTTGAACTCCCTTTACTCCACAAAAGCCATAGACACATATTTTCTTACCTTACTCCCCAATTACAAACCCTTTAATTTATTAAAAACCAAAATATGAAATAAAACCTATGATTTTGCAAACTTGCACAAGTCAGTCGATGTGAGCTTTGATCATATCGAGTGCCATTGACGTTTGTCAATGGGATCGAAGCCACCTTCGATCATATCGATTTGGACCTAGAAACTATTTAGCAAGTAAAGACCAAGAAGCACGATTTTCTCGATGCGATCGAGTGTCTGTTAATGGGATCGACAACTACTCGATAGGATTGAGCGGGATATCGATGCCATTGACAGACCCATTACAAACATATTTAAGATATTAGACAACATTTTTTTCGATCATTTTAATATATGAACCTAAAAATAGACAAATCTAGGCCTCAAGTGAACCACATCTTAGGAAGAGTGGTGATAATAAAATGGACCGTTGAAAGCTTTTTAGTGCCCAACCTATTCATAAGATCACATGGACCTGGAAGGGAAAAGACAAATGTAAGCTTGATCATCCAAAACTTCCTGGCCTTTACGAGTTTTTAAGTTTCACATTCAATCCCCACTGTGTGGCCCACTTGAGTATTGGATCTGCGTCATTTTTTTTTGTCCCATGCCTAATGATCTGGAAAAATGGATGCGTGGATAAAACCAAACATCATGGTGGGCCCCAACAGAGCCCCTGCCTGGACCGATTCCGTCCAGGCTGGGGTAGGATGCAATCTGACCAAGATCCATTAAATTTGAGTTGGGTCGATCGGGTACTCGGGGTCTGGGTACCCATTAACAGACTTACACACGTATGCCATGTTGTCCCGTATGAAGCAGATCGAATAGTCGGGATCTTTATCGCGCCAATCTCCCCAGCCGTTCTCCGTTGAAAATTCTCACTCTGTCGTTTTCGACCTCGGACTATGTCTGGCGCCAGGCGGTAATATAATTGCTCCTTGTACGACGGGGATGCTCTTTATCCTGCGCACGCATGCTCTAGCTAATCGCCGCCCCTTCACCTCTCTCTGTTTCGATTCTGCTGCAGTTCTTTGATCTGTGAGTTATTTTCAGGTAATTTCCTTTCTGGGTTTTCTTCAACATATAATTTCACGCTGAATATACTTTTTTTTTTTTTTCAACAATAACAGTGATAATAGAAATGTTTTTATTTTAGTTTCTTTTATTTTGAAGTTTGGTTTTGAGAACAGATTCCAGCATCAGATTCTAATCATGAACGGAATATATATATATATATATATATATATATATATATATATATATATATATATATATATATTCTTTGAATTATGTGGGTTTGTTTTGTGGAATTGATAGCTAGAAACAAGCCGCCACCTTGTATACACCCATTTTTCATTTCGGAATTGAAAATGCGTGCGAGTTCAATTCCAAAAAATGGAAACTGGGTGTATGCAAGTAAAAAAGGTGGGGGTAGATATTTGCTGAATCCCTTCGATTGTTATGTGATTGGGAAGTGTTGGATCGTGATAATTGCAGCTGATTTTTTTTTTTTTTCTCCCAACTTCTTTGTGTAGAATTTTATTTCTTTTTCATATATTTATTTAGTAATTTAGGCGTGTTTGGATGTCCACATTAATCAGGATTTGGGCAGATGCAGCTGCTTTTTTAGTTAAAATATGAGGAAACATGTCAGTTTTTCTCACTCCCTTTATTTTTATTTTATTTTATTTTTTTAATTAATTAATTAACTTATTTTTTCTGAATTTGGAGAAAGGTGCATTTCCAGGCATTGTTTCAAGTCCTACTTAATCGATGGTATCTATTTTTTTTATTATTTTTATTTTTTGGGTGGAAAGCATCCGTTCCACTTGAAGTTTCAACTCTGGCACAACTGCACCCTTAGTATTTTAATTCTTCTTTTTATTCTTTGGTTAGGTACTGAGGATGGAGTTGGGTCTAGAAAGTTGACTTCAATTTGAGGAATTCCCAAGTGGGGATTTGTTAATGGGGTTTCGTTTATTGGGAACTCTCTTAAATGGAAGAAAATGAGCCTAGAATTCAATTCAGAACGAAACCTCAATGGGTATTAATAATTGTGTCACATTCTAAACAGAATTGGGTGATTTTAAAATTCAATTCAAGAGAAACCCAAATTGGGATTTGGTTGGGTTCTTTTGCCAACATAAGAATATAAGACAATAATTCAAGAAAAACCAGAATGGATTTTTCTTCAATTCCAAGCCTATTTCCAAACAAAAGCCTATTTAAGAGAAACCCAAATCGTAATTTGATAATTGGATGATATTCTAAACAGAAGATGAGACTAGAGTTCAACCTGAGTAAAGCCTAGATGACAATTTGATAATTGGGTTATATTCCAAAGAAACTCTCTTTACTCTTTATGAACTGTTTTGTGTTCAACCTGAGTAAAACCCAGATGACAATTTGATAATTGGGTCATTCTCTAAACAATTGCTTTTTTAAGGTATCGTTACATGTTTATAGGGAACATGGGTTTTAATGTTTTTTTTTTTTTTTCATGATTTAGAACTCGGCCAAAGAAATGGGGATTTTATTAGGATTATAGGCTCAATTTGGGTAGGGATCCTGAAAAATCAGGATGGTGGGCACCAAATTAGGATTTTATTAGGATTATAAGCCGAAATTTCATGATATTTTGTACCAAATTACTGATTAATTTTATAATAGTTTGCACCAAATTACTGATTAATAATAAAATTTCATGATATTTGGTACAACCAAATGCAGCCTAAAATAACAGGAAAATAGGGTAAAGATTAAGTATAAAGATAATGAAAGGGCAAAGGAATTGATTTAACATTGTTACTTGTATTATTTTACTAAAATCATTGAAAAGATTAACTAATTTTATTGAAAATAGAAAAAATGTCAGAAATCATTGAAAATAGCCTTAACACTATGTAGCTCATGAAAATAGCCTACACTACATGCCAATTTGCATACGCTATACGCTACATAATGCACACTACACAATACTTAGCTTGTGCTAAAAGTTGTTTCAGTGAACTACAGGGCGTTAAGGCTTACATAGCATCTTAAGCTATTTTCATGAGCCATATAGCGTTAAGGCTAAGCCATGTTATGTAGTGTAAGCTACACTCTACACACTGTAACCTATTTAAAACACTGGTTAGGATTATTCAATCAATCAGAATTTTGGGGTTGTGATTTAGAGGCAATGGGTGTCAGGTATACAAGTTTTAACTGCCCGCCTGCATGATTAAGGGTCATACACTGCCAGAATATCAAATAACTCCCATACCCAAAAAGTGGTTGTGCAGATACTATACAGAGGAGGAACTTGAATATCTTCGACCCATGATTCTTTGGTCCAAATGGCATATTTGTCTACTAATCCGGTTCATTCATTTCTTAGGTCCTGTTATGGATGGCACATGTGTAAAAGATTATATCGGTTAGACATTCCTATCTAGCTGACTGTTGGCAATTAAAGCAATAGTAAAAGAAGAAAATAGTTAATAGTCAGAAACAAATGATCGATAGGATTGTCTGGTAAGCTTGATTTTTGAAACACAAGCCCCTTATTATGACTCCATAGATGGATGCACCCAATTAGTAATTCATCCTACCATGTGCACTGGGAATAGTGAGGTTCCCTACTCGTAGAGATGGTAAAGGAATCATCCTTCCAACAAGGGTCTGCCACTATAATTCATCCTGCCATGTGCACTAAGAATAGTGAGGTTCCCTACTTGTAGAGATGGTAAAGGAATAGTCCTTCCAACATGGGGTGGTTTGTTTTTTTCCAACATTTTGTAACTGCTTCTCTTGCTGTTTATAATGTTCGCCACCACATTGACTTTTGGTACTTCGATGGATTATTCAAAGAATGGTATTCTAACAACTAGGGGTATGACATGTGCAACGCATGCGGAGAGCATAGGGGAGAGAGATGGAGGGAAAGGGTGTCGCTATACGCATGCAGGTTACACTCAGAGAGAGAAAGAGAAGGGTTTCGATGATGGGCGACCCCTGCCCACTTTTTCTAGTGTTGTGACCCACTTGAGCTTTAGATATGCCTTTTTTTTTTTTGGGGTCGACATCTTGACATGAGATGACACAAAAGATATATGGTGTGGATGTTGTAGATTTATCATAGTGGGCCCCATGGAGCCTTTCTTGCATGGGCTTTCTTCCACTTCATCTTTTATGTGGGCTGCAAGTGCCTCTAATCTGCTTGAAATGGGAAATAAGCTAAAGTGCCCAAATTGAGCACAATGGCTATTTCATTCATGGAAATATAGTAACTTCTAGACACATGATGTAACGCCTTGGTTTTTGGAACCTGAGTATACTATTCATTTCCCGAAAACCTGAGTGTTAACCTTTAAAGATAGCCAAATTTTGTTGGGGATTTGACGGCGGAATCACACAAAGATGAATCTAGGATAACAATCCAAGAGCACCAAGCAAACACAACAGAACACAAAGATTTAACGTGGAAAACCCTTTCGGGAAAAAACCACGGAACAAAGCGACAGTCTTCACTATGAAAGCAGAAATTACAAAGAGAAAGGACTTACCGAACTTGAGCAATCCTCAAATCTCACATTGCTCCACCCTTTTGATAACCCTAGAACCCTTTTAGAAACCCTAAGAATAATTTCTAAAGCCTTAAAATCCCTTAGAATACTTCTCAGTCCCGTATACATCCCTTTATATAGGTTTAGAAAGAAACCTAAATAAAATTGGAAGGAAAAATCGCAGAATCTGCGTTTCTGCAGAAAATTTGCGTAAACCTTCGATGAAATCGAGCAACCTTCAATGTCATCGAAGAATGAAACTGTCAAGCGACTGGAGGTAGAAATACAAAAAATACCCGATGACATCGAGCTGGCTTCGATGTCATCGAGCCAAGGCAGACAGATTTAAGACACCTGTTAGCAACAATCTCCACCATGTCTTCAATTTTTAAACGTATAGCTTTTTGTCATCTTCTCTTATCTCTGTCTCGTATCATAGCTTCATCAATGCTTCTCGTGCACACTTCGTCCTTCTTTTACGCCATCGCCAAGCCTAGAGAAGTTGCACAAAACTTGAACTTCTCTGTAGGAACGACCTTGGTGAGCATGTTTGTTGGATTCACATTGGTGTGAATCTTTTCTAGTGTTACGCCTCCTTCCTTAAGCACCTGTCGGGTAAAATGGTGAAGAACATCAATATGTTTAGTGCATGAGTGATAAGCATAATCTTTAGCCAAATTGATAGCGCTCTTGCTATCATAATTAATTGGCACGACCTCCTGCTGAAGTCCCAACTGATTTATCATGCCTCTTAACTAAACACATTCTTTAAAGGCTTCTGTCACTGCCATATATTCTGCTTCGGTCGTGGAAAGAGCCACCACGGACTGAAGTTTTGACATCCAACTAATTGCTCCACCCACTAGTACATACGAGTAACCTGAAGTCGACTTTCTAGAATCCACACTGCCTGCGTAATCTGAATCCACATAGCCTACCAACTTTGCCCCTCTTCTCAAAAGTTAAGATGTAGTCTTTTGTACCTTGAATGTATCGAAGTAGCCATTTCACTGCTTCTTAATGTTGCTTGCCGGGGTTTGACATGTATTTGCTCACAACACCGACTGCCTGTGAAATATCTGATTCGTACAGACCATTACATACATTAAACTGTCAACCGTATTTGAATAAGGCACATGAGACATAATCTGCTTTTCCTCATTTGGTTTAAGACATTGTTCTAAGGAAAGCTTAAAGTGAGCCACGTGGGGAACGCTCACTGGCTTTGCTTAGTCCATCCTATACTTGATTAGCACATTTTCAAGGTATTTTGCCTGTGATAACCAAAGCCTGCTCCTCTTACTATCTCTATGAATATTTATGTCGAGAATCCTCTTTGCAGCCCCCAGATCTGTCATCTCGAATGTCCTTAATAACTGAGTCTTCAGTACGTTGATTTCAGACATATCATGACAGGCGATCAACATATCATCAACATACAATACTAGGATGATGAATTTACCATCAGTGTCTTATAATAGACACGGTGATTGTATTCACTCTGAGTAAATTTTTGACTTAACATGAAAGAATCAAATTTTTTTATACCACTGCCTAGGCGACTGTTTCAGGCCATACAACGACCTCATTAACCTGTAAACCTTTTTCTGTCCCTTTAACTTCGTAACCCTCTGGTTGCTTCATGTAGATCTGCTCTTCCAACTCCCCGTCCAGGAATGCAGTCTTGACACCCATCTGTTCCAGCTCGAGATCGTATTGGGCAACCAGCACCAACACGAATTTGATAGATACTTGCTTAACTACAGGCTCGAATATCTTTGTAAAGTCGATTCCTTCTCTCTGAGCATACCCTTTCGCTACCAACCTTGCTTTATATCTATCCTGTTTCTTTTTGAATAACCATTTGCAACCGATCGCTTTTCGGCACACTGGAAGCTCCACCAGCTCTCATGTGTGATTTTCGTGCAACGAGTTCATCCCATCGTCCATAGTCGCCTTCCATTTTTTTTGCATCAGGCTCATTAAGAGCCTCTTGAATAGTAAATGGGTCCCCTTCATCTGTAATAAGGGCGTATGTAATATTAGAGTCGTCCCTGTATCTTGTCGGTAATCTGCGATCACGCAGTGGGTTTTTTCTCACAGGTGGCTGCTCTACCTGCTCCTGTACCTCTGTCTGCGCATCTGTCTCTGCTTAAGTATTATCCGTATCAATTTGGACATCTACGATCAACCTTTCTAGTTCCTCTTACTCCTCCCAATCATTCTTGTGGAATGGGGAGCTTTCATCAAACCTGAAGTCACGGTTAGTGATGACCTTGCATGTGACTTTGTCGAATAATTTGTAACCTTTCACACCAATACCATAGCTAACAAAGATGTACTTTTTATCTCTATGGTCTAGCTTATCTCTCTCAATTGACGGTACATGAGAGTAAGCCGCACAACCAAATATACGCAAATCTGAGTAGTCTAGGTAATGACCACTCCACACTTCCTCTGAGATTTTATATTCAATTGCCGTAGACGGGGATCGGTTCACCAAGTAGCAAGCTGTGTTAATGGCCTCAGTCCATAAGTCCTTACCCAACGCAGCATTACTTGACATGCATCAGGCCATCTCCAAGAGGGTCTGATTCATCAGCTTAGCCACACCATTTTGTTCAGGCATATGGCGCACTGTGTTGTGCCTAATGATCCCTTCATCTTTGCAATATTCATTAAACTCAGTGGAAGTGAATTCTTCACCATCGTCAGTCCTTAAAACCTTTATTTTTTACCGTGACTGTTTTTCTTACATTGCCTTCCATTTTTTGAATATGGTGAAAACTTAGGATTTACGTTTCATGAAGTAAACTCAAACTTTTCTGGAGTAGTCGTCAATGAATGAAACAAACCATGACGACCCCCCAATGGAAACTTCTGGCGATTGCCCCCATATGTCAGAGTGCACATAATCATGCACTCCCTTACATACATGTTTCCCAGATTTAAAAGATAATCTAGATTGTTTACCATATATACAATGCTCACATATATCTAAATCAAAATTCTTAAAAGCTGGAATCAAACAATGATCGGATAGTACCTCCATGCCTTGCTCGCTCGTGTGGCCCAGATGAGCATGCCACATACGTACAGACGTGAAATCTACAACAGCTGCTGCCGCTCCAATTGCTGAAGTATTCCCGATCAACCTATAAAGGTTTTCGTACCTTTGCGCTCTCATAACCACGAGTGCCCCTTTTGAAACTTTTAGGACACCATCAATACCAGTGAACTTGCACCATGTAGTCTTGAGTTCACCGAGAGAAATCATACTTTTCTTCATATCAGGGACGCGCCTGACATCAGTCAAGGTACGCTTCATCCCATCAAATATCTTGATGCTCACAGTACTAATAGTCATGACATTACAGGCATTGTCATTGCCCATAAAAACCTATCCACCATCGCATTCCTTGTAACTGGCGAATTGACTCCGATGAAGAATCATGTGATATGATGCTCATGTGTTAAGGATCCACTCATCTCTAAGATTGTCATGCAAGTGTCCGACCATAGACACAGACAGAACATCACCTCTACTTATTCTTCATCAGAGGTGACAACATTGGCCTCCCTGGAAGAAGCCTATGGGTTTTCTTTCTTTGCTTTAAGATTTGTGCAATCCTTCTTCATGTGTCCATTCAACCTACAGTTCCAGCACTTTAGTTTTCCTTTGCCCCTGCCCTCGAATTTGGATCTAGGTCTTGAAGATCCTGTACCTCGCTTAGTATTTCTTCTCCTCGTAAACAATGCATCGGAAGATGTCCCCATGTCGCTGTTTAACTTTCTCATAGCCTTCCCTTGAAGGGCTGAGATAACGGTGTCGACATTCAGGGTTTTATTTGCGGTGCACATTGTGTCCTTGAATGACTCATATGATGCTGAATGAGAATTCAACAACATATATGCTTGTTCCTCATCTTTGATTACTTTCTCCATATCCAGCAATTTGCAAACCAATTTATTAAAGTTGCTGATATGGGCCTCTAGATTTCCATCCTCTGTCATCTTGAAGGTATACTACTGTAGCTTCAAGTGTAGGCGATTTTCAGAGGATTTTTTCGAATAGATATCCTCTAACTTTGCACATAAACTAGCCGCAATTTTTTTCCTCAAAACATTGTAGAGAACCTCATCCGTGAGGCATAAACGGATGGAAGCTAAACCATTCATGTCAAGAGTATTCCAGTCTTCGTCATTCATAGTCGATTTTTGCTCCTCAAGAGCCTTAACTTTGCTTTGCTTGGTTAATAAACTAATCATCTTGATCTTCCATAACTCAAAATTATTTTTGCCTGAGTACTTCTCAATATCAAACTTGGTGTTTCCCATTGATTCTAATCCTGTAGATTCAAATCTGTGCCCCAACGATTTCTCTGATACCACTTATTGGGGATTTAATGGCAGAATCACACAGAGATGAATCTAGGATAGCAATCCAAGAGCATCAAGCAAACACAACAGAACACAGATTTAACGTGTATAACCTTTTCGGGAAAAAATCATGGCACAAAGCGACAGATCTTTACTATGAAAGTAGAAATTACAAAGAGAAAGGACTTACCGGACTTGAGCAATCCTCAAATCTCACCTTGCTCCACCCTTTTAATAACCCTAGAACCCTTTTAGAAATCCTAGGAATAGTTTCTAAAGCCTTAGAATCCCTTAGAATACTTCCTAGTCTCGTATACATCCCTTTATATAGGTTTAGAAAGAAACCTAAACAAAATCAGAAGGAAAATCGCAGAATCTGCGTTTCCATAGAAAATCTGAGTAAAATTTCGATGACATTGAGCAACCTATGATGTCATCGAAGAATGACAAAAGCTGTTTAGTGACCGGATGTAGAAAAACAAAAAATACCCGATGACATCGAGCTGGCTTCAATGTCATCGAACTGGCTTCGATGACATCGAAGCATGCTTCATGTCATCGAGCCAAGGTAGACAGATTTAAGACATTTGTCAGCAACAAATTTCATGCGTGTGTGTGTGTGTGTGTGTGTGTGTGTGTGTGTGTGTGTGTGTGTGTGTGTATTCAAAGTGAGCGGTTTGGCAGAAGAGAAACAAATCAAGTAGGAAGGAAATTTGCATACACATTTAAAATATATGAGTGACTGCACATAAGGTTCATACAAACCAATGTCTCAATTCTAACAATTACAGGAAGGAAATAATTTAACATATGAAAATGAATAAAATGCAACTAAAGTTGAGCTGCAAGATCATGCAGCTCCTCTTGGGCAGATACAATCATACATCCTTGGTATTTATATCCTGCTCCTCATCAACTTGAACATGAGTATCATTTAAACAACCTGTACTACCTGTACGATTATATATTCAAAGGATGAGTGGCCTGCTCATTGTGAATTCCCCTCAAGATTTCACACCACTGCATTAGTTAAACATAGTTTAAATAATAAAGCATATAAAACAATCCACGATGCAATCTTATTTAAATGCATGGATGCGTGAATGCATGTCAACTGGGGATGCACATCCAGTTGGACAAATGAATGAACCTTTCAAATAGTCGATCCATTCATGCAAGAGATGAACCTTTCAAACAGTCAGCTCGTTCATACACGGTAATGGGTCTTTCAAACAGTTGACTCATTCATGATAAGAGAAGGGAACGAGTCTTTTAAACAGTCGACCCATTCATGATAAGATAATGGACCTTTTAAACAGTCGTACCATTTAGGCAAGAGAATGGGTCTTTCAAATAGTCGACTTATTCAACTTGCAAAAGTGGTCGTTCGAGCAGTACTGGTCTTTCAAACAGTCAACCAGGCGTTGATAATGCCCACGTGTCAAATGAATGGACCATTCAAACAGTCAGCCCATTCATGCACGAGAATGAGTCTTCCAAATAATCGACCCGTTCAAAATGCAAAAAGGGTTGTTGGAATGGTGCACTGATCTTTCAAACAGTCAACCAGGCACCCAATAATGCCCAAGTGCCATAAATGCATGATTAGCCCAACCATTATTATTCCAATTGTAAACAACCAATTTAAGAAAGCTCAAATGTCACTATGGGGGGTCGTCACCCAACATAGGCCGACAGCTCAGGCATAGCGTCCTATACCACCATCCCAGGTTAATGAGACTCCAACATTAGGATGTTTAATGGTAATCTCCTCAATTAGTGGTCAATCATAGTTTAATAAGTGGGATTTACTATCGCATGGTTATATAAAAATAATCCATCAAGCCACTTAGGGCAATATTCAATCGAAGCCACATGGGGCAAATATCAAATCAAAGCAACATGGGGCAAATGTCAAATTAAAGCCACATAGGGTAAATAGTTCTCAAGGAATGCGATGAAAATGGGTTATCCCCAAAAGCCACCTAGGCACAACGATCCACAAGATGGTAAGTCCACACAATATTCCATATAATCCATTAGTCAAAATGGTCACTAGGTCGAGGGTCCATTATAATAACAATCAATCAAGTTATATCCCAAGTCCGGATGTACATATATAAGTGGGGTTTTCCACTAATAGATTTAGCAATTCAAGTTCCACTACCAATCCATAAGTATGAGAATATGTTCAAGTACATCATATAGATGTTTATATAAGATAAATGTTAAGCATATAATTTGAGGATCAATTCCAGTAACTAGCACAAGTAATTATGAAATAGAGATATCAATTATCAGCCGAAATTAAAATAGAAACTATCGCTTAAGCTAACATGAAAGTGGAAAGCCCAAGGGGAAGAAGTCATCAATTTACGAGTCGAATCACCTACCGATGCTGCTAGGGAATGTGTGCGCCCTTAGAGTCGAATCCTATGACAACTCGAACTTGACTTAGTTCCGATTTGGATGGGATCGACTCAACCCAAGTTAACAACCAAAATCCCCAAACCAACCTTAAGCCATCCCACAAACTTGGTGACCCAACTTACTCTAACTCGGTCCCATCGAAGGATGCCTACACATGGAATTCAAGTCTATCTATAAGAATCAACTAACATAGACCTAATTACAACTGAAACCCCAAAATTTTTAGGGTTAACTCACCTTACCCGACTGAGTTGGCTTGGTTTCAACTCTACCAAAATCAACTTTGCCCCAAAATCGAGCCTACCCTCAAATCCAGCCTCCACACTGCAATCCTCTCAAACACGACTCCTAGTAAAACTTCCAGACGATGCCGGACCAAAGTAAACCCCAAATCTAGACCCTTATGATGCTAGACTCAGTACAAATTACTGAGCCATTTGGTAGTGAGTTGAATTGTCCAACTTTGGTTTTAACTGAGTCAACTCGTACTAGATGATGATGCAACGTATTTTTTACAGAGCCAGAAATCAACCTAAACCAGGATGATTGGTCAGGATCACACCAGAACCTGCCCATCACGGATCTGGACCAAGTCGACTCACAGGCTCAACTCGGTAATGAGTCGATGTAAATCGACATCTCTCTCTCTTCTACTTCTTCTTCCTTTGACTTCCAGTTTCTTTCTTCTCTCTTAGACTTCTAGAACCCACCAGCAGTGCCCTAGACTGGATCAAACTCGACCCGAACTTGGTTCAAGTTTGAACCGAGTCGACTCAATGCCAACATGATGACAACCCCACTCTCTTGCTCCTTTATTTCTTCTTCTTCCTTTTTTCCCTCTCCCTCTTTTCCCTCTCCCTCTTTTCCCTGGGATGACCTGGACCGAACCAGGCCCGCCCCAAACCTGAACCGAGTCAGCAACTCGTTCCAGCCGACTCAGCAGTAACCAACACTCTCTTCTTCGTTACCTTTCTCTTCATCCCTTCCTTCTTCTCTTGCTGGATTCCCAAACTAGCTCTGGATGTGTTAGAACATGGGTCAGCGGGTCGATGAACTCGGATAGACTCGAACCGAGTCCAAAACTCGCCAGCATCTCGGTGGGCAGGACAACAATGCTACATCCGCGCCACCCCTACTCCCATCTCTCTCGTTTCTTCTTCCATGCTCTTTCTCTCTTTCTTTTCTTCCTTTGCAGCATCCAGAAGCTCGGCCCGATGTGCCTAGATGCACCAGACTCAACCCGTGACTCGGGCGAGTCGAGTCGGTGCAACGACCTACTCGAACTCTCTCTTTCCCTTTCTTTTCTCCATTTCTTTCTTCCTTTCTTCTTCCTTCTCTCTTTCTCTACTTCAACTATGGCCAGCAAGAGTTCTCACTCGACCAAAACTTGCCTCGACTTGAGATGACTCGGCACGGCTTGAACGGGGAAGAAGAAGGCAACCATATATGGCGTCTTTGAAACCACAGCTCCTTCCTCCAATCCAATCCCTTAGGACAGTTCGTATAGACCCTACGAAGCTTATAGATAATATTTTTCGAAGCTTGGAGGAGATTTGCCTAGTGGATTCACTTACGGAAGGTTTTGGCTTGATCTTGGAAAAATGGGAAGAAGTGACTGCGGCTGCGATTTCTCTTATTGCAGCTAGGGTTTTGGGCTATTTGGGATGTTATATCTTGATTCAGACACCTTGGATTGCTTCGGAGTGGCTTTTAGAAGCTCGTGAGCGGCTGGGATTAAGCCAATGTATGAATATTCTCTCCGCACTTAGCTTGTGGGAGCCCTAAAATGGAGGGTGGGGATGTGCCAAGGTGGATGGCTAAGATGAAAAGGGAAGAGGGTGCGCGGATTGCCAACCTGGCAGCAAAAATTGGATTTTTGTTTTTAGAAAACACCACGTGCGAGGTTTGCCTTGCACATGAGTCCGTGCGCACACACATGCACGTTAATGTGTGGGATGACCTGGGGTTTGATCGGATTTGTATGCCCGGCATGATGAAGGGCTCAGATACTTGAGATGATCGGTGATGGTGGACCACTGATCAAAGCAACGGATAGTCTGCTTGAATTATCGTCGGGCGGGAGAAAACTCTCTCTCTCTCTTCATCGGGTCAGCGCTCGATTTGACCGTGTTGACAGTCCAGTGCATCGCAGGTGCACCCACCCCTGGTGGACACACACTACTTTGGGGTCCACCGTGATGAAATTGACAAATCCACTCCGTTCATTCGTTTTGTCAGCTCAAATTAGGGCCCCAACCCAAAGGATGAGGCAGATCCATGGCCTAGGTGGGCTCTAATTCATGATTTTTGTGGGCTTATTGACGATTTCCGACATACCATCGGTCAGATAGCTTTTAACTCTGATCACCACTGATCCGAAGGGTCCCAGGGACTCACAGTAAAGCATCCCGACATCCACTCCGTCCACCGACTTCCATTGCTCCTAATAGGACATCTGTCTCGTGTTAAGGCGAATCCATAGCTTAGGTGGGCCACCCTAAGTGAATCTTTGCCTTGTATTGTTAATTCCCGTCAATCCGACGGCCGGATCGATTCACAATTGCTCGTCAATGACCATAAGGAACCGTAGGTGCCAGTGTCCAGTTAATTAACTATTTATTACTACATTGGATGGTTTTAATGGTAGATTGTCCATCGGAGCATCATAGGCCTGATGAACAGTGGATTTGCTTAGTTAGGTTCTGAAACTGACGATGCATGGTTCGATTGTTCTAATAGAGCATTATGTAAAATTTCGTCGTGATCAGATTCCCATAATTAGGTCCTTTGAGGTTTGGCATCGATTCCACCAAGGTGTGATGGTCCATTTTTAAAATTAATGGATGGATCACTTGATTTAAGGATGAAGATTTCTTCCAACGGTCCTTAGGGTCATAGGGTCTGCCTGGATTAAAAATCAACGGTTGGATTGGCGGTATGATGTGTAATGTAAGCTACGTGTGTTCCCATACATGTGCAAACTAATTTAGACTCCATGGTAACACTCGAGTACTGAAAAGTACTGGGTGTTACACATGATGAGTAAGTAAAATGGATTAACATATTCCCTAACATTAGTGATTTAAATACCAATATCAATGCATGTATGCACCTTTGGAATACAAAAACATATAGGGGTATCGCATGGGAAACATGGCATATATAGGGAAATGTATTGCTGTTTGAGGGAAACATTTGGAAAACGGTGGAAATTTTCAAACTTCATGTTGAAGGAGACATGATTTCACACTTGTAACTCAAAAGATCATTAAAAAACAAGTATGCATAATAAGTTCCCTTTGTATAGGGTCCTAAACTATGCGTGTTTTGACAGAAGTGACATAATTATATCCAAAACGAGTTCATATAATTTATAAATCATAGAATACAAGGGAATGGATTCCCCAAACAAATTTGAGAGAAAGTGGAGTTGTGAATTTTTTTTTTTTTTTTTTCGAATTTCTTGGGGGAATGTGTTGCTATGTATCAACGATACACATCACAATGTATCGATGATATGTGGAATTTTCATAAAGGGTTTTTGGCAAAATATCGCAAGTTGTTGACATATCATGATATACGAGCAGTACATTGTCGTTTTTTTTTGGAAATCAGGGAATTTGATAACTTCACCTATATTTTGCACCAACCCCATGCAATATTGATGGTATCGGCCAATGCCTGATATTTAAATCACTACCCGTCATCAATCCTAACATGCGTTGTATTATTTCCATATTCTCGTGGTATATGTATAACATGTTTACCCCATCATGGTTTTTGTTGGGCAGGGTTGGACTTGATATTGTACTAAGTGTTCAACGGCATAAAAAAAGCTGTGGTCATTGGTATACCATACAGTAATGCCTTGTTTTCCTTGCTTATTTAGAAAGAATGTGGCTTCTCCTGTGCAACGATCTGTTGAAGTTGATGAAGGTAAAAAGAGAAGAAATTAATTATCGCAAGTTTGGGATAAAGCTATGATGATGATATGTTTGAAAGTCGGTGTAAAATGCATAGTAAAGGTTATTGACATTGTTAATCAGTGCCCTTCACACAATCTGCATAAATCAAAATGAGTGTTGCTAATTCTACTCGCAAGAGTAGGATTTCTGATTTTAATATCCTTGAAGTGCCAATGTGTAATGAATGTGCATGATCATGGCTGTTCATCAGGTACGTCCATTAACCGTGCCTCATGACCTGAAAATCAGCTAGGTTCAGTCATCAAGTGGCCCACAGGTGTACCTATGAATTTGAACCATTGGAAATTCTTTTTGATTATTTATCTTTTCGCAACACGTGTTGCATGATCGGCCTGATTTCTAGCCATGACACAGACATGGTGGGCTGATCTGATGAAGGGATTGGATTTAGGATGTGTGGGAGAGTACCACAGGTCCATACAAAATTGTATTCATGCAAGTAGCCTTTTCATTTCTCAAAAACAAAACAAATGACTTTGTGATGTATATTTATTTAATTTACCAATCTTTACTTCATGGATGTTTGTAAATTACTGATTTTATTGAACTTGACTGCAGAGGTTTCAGGCATCCATCCAAAGGTCAGAATTTTCAGTTACCAGGATTTGAGAATTGCCACTGATGATTTTAGTCTTGCTAATAAAATTGGGCAAGGAGGTTTTGGTTCTGTCTACAAGGTAAGCTGCATTTTTAGCTTTACATCTTTGTAAAGATGTGTCCATATATGTATATCTGTATGCGCGCACACACGCGCCACAGGTGATATGATCACCCATGAGCAGTACCACACGAAGGCATTTCTCATATTTGAGCCGACCATCAGATGCATCACCCCCTGTTAGGCCTAGGGCCCAAAAATCAGTCCAATCCGTGATTGAGGGGGTCACACAATAGAAAACAGTTGGTAGGGGTCATCCACCCTAGATTTTTCACAGGCCTATTGTATTGTGCATGTGGCATCTACTTCAAGCATTGGATGCGCACCCCGTTTTAGGCCTAGGGCCTAAAAATCAGCCCTATCCAATCCATACATATGATTCATCCGGGGCTTTGGATCGACTAAAATTTTGGGCCCATGGCTAAACGAGCTAGGGTGCATTGGATGGATGAGTCAGATGTCATCAACACATCACGATGGACCCCACAAAAAGGTTTTCACCAAACTTCCCATGAAAATGTTATCATGGAATTGTCCATCCAAAAAGTGCATCATGCTAACCAAATTTCCATCAGCATGGGGCCACTTCAAGGACAGGCCGCACACCAAGATAGTAAGATTTTTGAAGCCCACACCAGGCTAATAACAGTTGGTGTGAGGCATGTTCTCCACGAGCGTCGGTTGACCAGTTGGCTAGTTCGACGGAACCTTTAATCCAATATGAAGGCTCCATGTAGACTGACTAATGGTAGCAAGTCCTGACCAATTGGAGTGTGCCACGTGTCCATAATAATTTTGGGTGGGAAATAAGTGCCATTTGAGCAGGAAATCACCCCCTGGCGACTATAAATACCTCCAAGGGTCTTCCTTTCAAACACGTCCTTCTGTCCATGATATGTACAAGAACAAGATCTAGCTCCTTCTCATTGCCCAACCTAGTGAGAAAAGGTGAGCATAGAAGGAGTTTCAGTTTCTAATGCCTGAGGGACATTACTCATAGCACCCTCTCTGAAGTGTGGAGGCAAAATCCTTGAAACACCTCAGAAGAGAGTGGCATAAGGTGGCTCCAAACCTAGTGCGATACCACATGTGGCTCAATGCAACATCAACAATACCTGACCCTAACTTTCGACACCCTATGCACTGAGGTTCGGTGCCAAATGAATAGTTCCTGTCCCTGATGGTCAGTGTTGAGGCACATGCCGTCTCACACTGACACTAATCTAAACTAGTTTTATTCCTCATTGACATGTTAGGTCCATGGTAATGCCAAGATATTGAAGTCCTAACTGAAACACTATTATAAGAAATTGGCTGATGGGGTAATTGCAGCTTGTAACTAAGTAGGACATGAACACTACATAGCTACATGACTATTTGATGCCTTGCTGGCTACATGGCAACACGACTATCTGATGCCTTGCTGGCTACATGGCAACATGACTATCTAATGCCTTGCTACCTACATGGCCATTTGAAGCATATGCGTCTTTAGTTTTGAAACATGTGACCTAATATAGTATCCTAAATTCCTAATGCCCAATTGGTTATATGAGATGAAAGAAATTAAATTAGGACAATTTATGCATCATTTGTATTTGCTTTCTTTTGTATCATCCATACTAATTTTCTTGATTTTTACCTTTTAATCAAGGGTTGTAATTAAAGGCTTGTGGTATGTCATGGCCTAGAATGTACTTTTTCATAGATCAATGGAAGCCTTCTGATAAGGCATTTTTGGATCTTCACATGATGTTTCTCATAAACATAACAAATAAACAAAGTAGAACAAAGAAAAGACATTTGTTTAGAAACAATATGGAGAATATTCACATGCGATTGACCCTATGGGAGCTTCTAGCAGTGTGGGTCTGCCGTGATGTAATTCAGACATCCAGCCTGTCCATAAGTTCGGCATCCTAGGGCCATAGCCCAAAAACTAGCCAGATCCATGACTTAGGTGGGCCACACCACAAGACACAGTTGAGAGTAGATGCTCACAGGTGTGTGTGCACCATGATGTGTTCCAGACATCTTAACCGTCCATAAGTCATGCCCCACTTGGATGAGGGGCCTAACCAATTTTCAGGTGATTCCAAAACTCAAGTGGACGCCACAAGTGATCTGAGAGGTTTTAGGTATAAATTCACATTGTTGTTGATGGTGTGGCCCACCTGAGTTCATGATATGGTTAATTTTTGGGGCTTCCCATTTTCTGGAGGGGACTCACCAGATGCATGTTTCAGATGCCACATATTCATCATGGTGGGGCCCACAAAAATTTGTGTACATACACTCGATGCTATTTGTAACTCCCCTAATATATGCATTGAAACAGACAAGCACTCACACACAGAATGTTCCCCACAATCTAATAATGTCAACATGACCATATGTTATAGTGTTGTTCAAAATGGGATTCACCTTGATGCATGCATGATATCTCTACTTGGACCACTAGGTGTGCCATCCCATGTTTGGCCTAGAGCCCCAAAAGCATATTGATGGAAACTCAGGTGGGCCACAACACAGAACAATTGGGAGGGGAACCCCAGCCCCATTAAAACTTTCCAGTTGGTGTGTGGGGCTCATCGTGGTCTTATATGCCATCTAACCATTCATTAGAGGCACCCCGCCAAGGTGAAGGGACACACCAAAAATCAGACCATTCCAAATGGGCCACAACATGTGAATTTTGAGGTTTCAGGCTTGAGTTTACATTGTTCCCAGTCACCCTTAATTGACTGAGTGGTTTTTATAACACATCATGGTGTGGCCGACGGAGCTCAACATTGTTGTAAATTATGGTAGTTTTGACGCTCTGTGATCAAACACTGGAGATTTGTGTATGTGTTTGTGTACATGCACGCATATATGTAGAGGTATTTTAATAAGTCCTATTGAAACAGAATGTCTTTTCCTAATCCGGCATTGGAGGTGGGTTCCACCTTTTTAAGCAATCTGATATGTCAATCTGGTGGATGAAAATGAACAAGACCAGTGGGACATTTAGTGGGGACTGATCAGATGGTTAGAATCATCCATGAAGCAGTTTATTATTATTATTATTATTATTATTATTATTATTATTATTTTTTTTTTTTAAAAGCATATCCCATGCACTAGTGGCACCATATGGATTTTTTAGATCACCAAATGCGGCCCCATATGTATAGTTTGCTGGCCCTAGCGAATGCTTGATCAGATAATGTGAAATTTCTCTGTGAATGAATGCAGGTGCCATTAGCTTCAATACGATAATGTTGTGATGACTGACACAAATTTTCAACACTTTGGATGGGCAGGGAAGGCTTGCAGGAGGCAGTCTTGCTGCTATAAAGGTGCTTTCGGCTGAATCAAGACAAGGGGTGCGGGAGTTTTTGACTGAGATAGATGTGATTTCAAATTTAGAGCATGAAAACCTTGTTAAGCTGCATGGTTGCTGCATTGAAGGGCATCGTAGGATATTGGTGTATGGCTATCTTGAGAATAACAGCCTTGCTCAAACCCTCCTAGGTAATACCATTAACATATGGTTTTGTTCTTGATATTTGTTGTCCCTTTATTGTTTGGAGTCCTTCCCTACTAATCATTTTGGAGGAATGTTAATGCCCCCCATCGTGCACACACTAATCACACCAAAATATCGCAATAGATGGGAACTCGTGGGAAGAATTTGTGATATCAGTGGTCCTCATCATAGATGGGCCATATCACAAAAGAGGAGTTATATGATACTCTGCCTGTGCATGACACTAGATACGCAGGCACTTGAAACGTACAAGTTAAATGTATCAACTCAAATTAAGCAGACTAGATTGTGGAGTTCAGTGTCGTGAAGTTACAGTGTGAAAATCAGACTGCTTGGACAACCCTAACCTCTGATTTGTGGAGAGTTGTTTTTTGGAAATAAGACCATTGGATATTTATCGTTCTGATCATCCAATAGATGTCTAGCAATCTAATAATTAGATGACCAAGTGAAAGTAACTTTTAGTTCATGATACGTCTAATCCGGTACCTCTAGTATGGACAGTTTATTTTGAATTATTTGCATGCCATGTTTGCAATTTTTCAGTAATTTCTAATGTCCAACGTATCATCCATCACACTCAGCATTTCACATCCAAAAAATCACATTGTTTTGATCGTCCTAATTGCTAGATGGAGAACTTATGTCTAGTGGTCGTGATTGTTGGTTGACTTTTATTTAACCCATTCCTCTCTTCCTTCAAAATTCCTCTATTCCAATGGTGAGGATCATTCTACTAGTGTGATTATTGGACTATGTCCCATCCTTGATGGGATTTCCCGTGAGCAGTCCAGTTGATATTAGCATGTGTTCTCATCGTCTATATGTGATGTTAGCACTCATCATCATCATCATCATCTTGATAATGAGTCAGTATCTATCTCAGAGTTTGGGTTTGAATTAGTGGTGGGCTGTGCCTACTTTCAGGTGGAAGGCCCAGTAGCATTGAATTCAGCTGGAATACACGATTAAAAATCTGCATCGGTGTTGCACGCGGGCTTGCATATCTTCATGAGGAGGTCCAGCCACATATAGTGCATCGAGATATCAAAGCAAGCAATATCCTTCTTGATAAAGATCTTAACCCTAAAATTGCAGATTTTGGTCTAGCAAAGCTTCTCCCACCAAATATGACTCATGTCAGTACCCGTGTGGCCGGAACAGTGTGAGTTTTATGGTTTTTCTCCATTATCCACCACTTCTCTTTTCACCATGTCTGAGAAACCATGGTTTTTGCAAGCTTGTGAGACCATAGAATTTGAAACGAAGACGATGTTATGAGGCACTACATGATGCTTGGTCTGAATGAGCGGCATCTCTTATCCGAGGCAGCACTCTTTACTGGTTGCTAACCTTTCAGTGAACCAGATCGTTCATCTGGAAAGGCCAGCATGGATGGGTGATGGACTAGAGTTTCCTCTATGGAACAATCCCAACCATCCAATATGACCTTTCCCGGTCGCGTATGGACTGCTGGGAAGAGTTCTCTCTAAACCATCCATTTTCAAGCCAGCAATTGAATGGATAGAATCATCCATCAGGATTTCTTTTTTCTTTTTCCCTGCATTGTTCATCCATGGTAAAACCCAACAGATGAATGATCTGGATGACAGGACCACATGTATGAAATGCTGTCCTGGGATAAAAAATGCCAGTAATTCATGCTGATCATTGTATATTTGCTATGGGCTATGGATATGAAGCTTGACCTTTCTACTGCAATTCGCTACTTCCTGTTTTCTAACATGTGTTTGTGCATGTTCTTTAAGAGGTTACTTGGCACCCGAATATGCAATCCGGGGACAGCTTACACGAAAAGCAGACATTTACGCCTTCGGTATTCTCATTATGGAAATAGTCAGTGGCAGATGCAATACCAACAAGATGTTACCTTCTGAAGAACAATACCTTCTTGAAAGGGTAAGCAGTCTTTTACTTCCATGTACACTCAAAACATTCTACATTTTTCTCCAATGCTTTAGGACTGTTAATTGCGTTCAATTGCATAGACCTCTAAAGTTCTGTTCTCATTTTCCCATTTTTATGTCTTTTGATGCCAATTACAATATTTAAAATTTCAGAACTCGTTTTGAGTTTACGCCGGACCACTAGTCAAATCAAAAGTTAACTAATTATTTGAATGAGTTTAAAAGCATGTGTACGCCATTTACTTCAACCTTTCAAGGGAGTATTCAGCTGAATTTTTTAAGGTTCTGATGGAAGTGAGGATGATGAATCCATTTGGGCTTCTTTCCCTCATGGGCTTTTCTTGTTCAGAGGCCTTCTTCAGTCACTTTGTTTGGTGGACTTTCTAAACCTCCTTGCTCTAAGCTGTGGGAATCTCTATCTCTGCATCTGTGTTAAGTGTTTTTTGTTGGAAGATGATGGGCTAATAATTTCCTAACGTTAGATAATATTGAGAAGAAAAATTAGGTGCTTCTAAACATTTCTTACACGTTGGAATGGAACGGTGTCAGTAGACCATCCATTAATCCATTTTTGAGGTGGCTGTGGAGATGCTGTTCTTTTTCTTTCACTTCTTCAGTGTCAATTGGGTCCTCTGAAGTTGCTCTTGGACATGGTGGGTGGTTGGATTACGTGTCCCTTTAAGCCAAGAGGTAATTCTTTGGAGCATGCTACCGCACAAAATCATGTTGGTGTTTGGAAGGAAAAAAGATGAGAATATTCTATAATCATACATTCTTCTGTCTTGAGTGAAAGAGAAACTTATGGCTCTCCATACGAGTTGGGGCCTCGCTTTGAAGGCCTTTAAGGGAGTGTTTGCTTCCAATCTTTTGCTAGATTGGTTTGAGGTTATTAATGATATGCACAAATCCTAGAGAAAATCGAACTTGGATGAAGCCCCTTAGCGGGTGGTGAAAACTAAATGTTGTTGGAGCTCCTTCGCCAATCGCTATGCTTTCATATCAGTCGTGTGATTAGACATGGTACTGGAGCTATTGGATTGCTTTTATCTGACCTTTTTGTGGGTCTTGTATTATCTGAAGGAGATTTGCACAATGCAATTATGTGGCTGTCCGGTTCTTCTTTGACCCCTTCATGTTCCTTGGACATCATGTTCAATCATGCCTCTAGAGAAGCCGATTCCATTGCTGATTTGTTAGCTGAGGGGACCTCAAGGCACTCGCTTCATTTGGGTGATTCCTATCCACTGTCTTGATGCATCTT
Source organism: Magnolia changhungtana (assembly GCA_030180095.1). Taxonomy (NCBI): domain Eukaryota; kingdom Viridiplantae; phylum Streptophyta; class Magnoliopsida; order Magnoliales; family Magnoliaceae; genus Magnolia; species Magnolia changhungtana. Next base: position 7,465,000 of record JASAUF010000653.1, on the reverse strand, counting down.
TGTATGCCTTTTGGACAATTTTTGTCATTATTGATAGAACAATCAACAAGTTTTACCTCTCTCACTTGACTGGAATATTGATCGAGTCAAGTTGGATCTTTCAAGTACTTGAGGTTTTAAACACTTCCATGTAGTTGGATCTAATAAGGTCTTGGAGTTGATAAGCAAATGTAATTAGATTATTAGTGGAAGGAAAAATGGCCTCTCCAATAAACAGGAGAAAGAGACATATTTAGAGAAGGCTAGGTCAGCATATTCTTGTCATCAGATAATTCAGTGAAAGATATGATGGTGATGAGGACAACGATGGTGGACATGATTTTTGTGATTCCCTCATGGGAGCGGTCGGCTTTGAATTTGGTGAGCCTTCGAGGAAGGGAGTGGAGAAGTGAGGTGGACTTCCAAAATGCTATGTCCCATGTTCTCACATGCCCAACTCTTCCTACTTAAATATAGATTTCTGGTTCAGCTTGAAACTCTTTAAGACCTCACCTAGTTTTTGCCTCTCTGTTGTCACTCTTACTCCTATATCAAACTTTGTGATAAATGGTCAACTTGTCTAACCCTTACTACATTTCAATTTTAGGACTTCAACTTGATCAAGGTCCACTGATGTTTTGAATAGCGTCTGTAGCGTATCTATGAATCTATGAAGCTACATAATATTAGCAAATAGCGTAAATCCCTTATAGCGTATGCTACATGGGTCGTAGCATGTGTCGCGTATGGTACTTATTATTATTATTATTGTTATTATTATTAGTATTATTATTATTTATAAATGACAATTGTATTTTGTACTTTGTACTTAATACTCTCTACCTGTGGGATTTTAATTTCTTTTCATACTTATAACTTGTGGTTTCGATTAGACATTATTAATTAAAGTGATTTTCTTAGAAAGTTGTCGATGTGATAATGATTTGATTTGGTTTATTTATATGGATTGGCTTTTGATAAATGATAATTAATAACTTGTTTGAAGTTTGAACATGCTTATACTTGGAAAAATGAATAATTGTTTAGGCATTATATACACATATATAATGTACATATATGTTGTTATTTTTCTTACTATTTATCATATTTTTCTTATTTTTGAATTAAAAAAATATGATTATTGTGTAGCTTATGCTACACACTAGAGAGGGCTGAACGCAATGCAACACACTACCACTATTGAAAACACTGATGTCCACCTTGAAATGCTAAGTATTGGCTGGTTGTGCTGCTATCAAACTGCTAATTTGACTATTCGGTACTTGGGAGTGCTATGAATCTTTTGCTTTTTACTTGATTATCCAAATAAAGATGGTCAAATTTCCTCCTTGATGGAGGTTTTATTCTTTTGGTAAAACCAAAGGATCCTATGGGACTAATTGAAGAGTTAGAAGACAAATTGGAAGAGAGACTGCATTTTTTTAAAGGATTCAAGTCCTTTGAGTGGACACCTGTTAAACGGTGTAGGAACTTCCTTTCGAGAAGTGATGATCATGACCCAATCTCTTCTAAAGGAATGGAATCATTTAAGGAGGGAGTAAATATCCTCTAAAAAGAGATGCTGTGGGTTAAGTCACTCTTGGGTTCCTTAAGAGACCCTTTTTAACGACGAGCTCATGAACATGATCGAGAGGATCATTGCAACTTCTGTCATTTCTACATCCTTGTCTCTAGGCATTGGTAAACTGTTGTTTAGCACACAGCTGTGGACTATAAAGCCTACTAGACTGCAGTCTTTGAATGTGTGAACTATGAAGCCCACAAGACTGCAGTCTTTGAAAGTGTGGCTCTAAGCGACAAGGTGTAAGGTTGGAAGAATTTTCGAGTCGACCGGTGACTTGCCTGAGTCGATTCTGTTTTGATGCATCACCAAGTAAAGAAAGGGACCATATGAGGGTATAAAAAAATGTCTCCGGCGAGTTTTTCCAGGTTCTTTTTAATTTTTAATACACGCACACACACATTTGCGACTCGGTGACCTGGCTGAGTCAAATGGAACTCAGCTGAGTCATTTTAAGTGTGTTTTTAGTTAAAAAAGACACATGAAAGTTGCATAAACGGTATTAATATCATGTTATGACTATTAACATATAATATTTTGATATATCATTCTAAAATTATAAAGAGGCTTCTTTTATCTAGAATTTCTCTCATTTCATATCTCACATTCACCTCTTTTTCTTTTTTTCTTTTTTCAGTTGGGGCTCACAACTCAAGTCACAAATATAGGCACAGTTTAGGCATCAAAGGAGAAATGATGAACAACCATAAACTTGACAATTAGGAAAATAAAGATGAAAGACTACAAACATGACTAATTTTTAGGATTTGACATGTTTGCTAGAGGCCTGCTTGATAAATGTCTTGGATCTCGTATGCATCGGTGCATATAGGGTCTCTACTTTATTATTCTTGTAAAACTTTAAAATTTATTCTTATAAAGCTCAAATCACATCAGCTACAGATTCAAAACATGAATCATGAAATCTGTAAGTAATAGGTACTTCTTTAATACTTATATACTTCTTTTTTTTTTTCCATAATAATAAGAAAGAGTTTAATTAGGAAAACATGACTCGCTCAAATTACTATGTCAACCTGCCAAGTCAAATGTCATAGGTGGACCAAGTCCGGTCCAAGTCTGAGTCCTGAGTTTGCCAACATCTGCTGTGGATAGTTAGCTTGAGCAGGCTGTGATGCCCATGAGATCACATCCATCTGAAATCCATGCTGGTTTATGAAAGTGAAACCAATGTTGGTCACAGTTTGGAAGGCAGTAGGGTTCATAAAACCAATGTTGGTCACATTTTGGAAGACATTAGGGTTCATGAAACCAATGTTGGACACGTTTTTTAAGTGGTGATCAAACAGGCGTAAAAATGAGGTCAGAATCTCAAATGCATAATTACTGTTAAATAAAATGAGATGAGCTCATTTTTAGGTGTCAACCAAACAAGGCCTAAGGGAGCATATGTAATGCACTGAAAACTTTGTAAAAAAATGCATTTTTGACATAAAGCCACAATCAATTACAACTGTAATACAATGATAGTAGAAATGATTTTTATGAAAAGGCAATTTTACAGTTAGGAGTATTACTTTTAACTCCGAACAATTTTGCTGTGTTCTTGTGATTATTAGTTTCAGAATGCTAAACTCCTAGGGCTGTCGATGGTCCGTGCCTGGGCTGAGCCACTAGGGCCAGCATGACCCGACCAGATAAAGAGCCAGGCCAAAACCAGCTAATGCCTGGTCCTCTGATAACCTTAAATGATGCTAGGTGTTCACATGTTGCAGGCGTGGAACCTGCATGAGTGCTGTGAGCTGGAGACACTTGTGGACCCATCACTAAATGGTGATTATGATGTTGATGAGGTCTGCAGGTTCCTAAAGATTGGTCTCCTATGCACCCAAGAAATGCCGAAGCTTCGGCCCCCCATGTCGACTGTTCTGAAGATGTTGACGGGCGAGATGGAGGTGGACGGTGAGAAGATCACAGAACCGGGTTTCATTTCAGATTTGATGGACGTTAAAGTCAGAGACAAAAAAAAGAAATCCAAAACAAAGAACACATTGGACACAGCATCCTCTGGAACGTCACAACAAGAAAATTCATCAGTGTTGTCAGAAAACACCACCACATATGCATCCATTACATTCACTGCAATAAGCGACCGGAGCCCTTGAGAAGTTACCTTAGGATTGATTTTTTTTGTTTTCTGATTTTTGAGCCTCATTTGATGTAAATATCGTGTAACGTCTCTTTTGGGAAAAAAAAAAATAAAAATAAAAAGTGGTTTGGTTGCACATATTTGCATCAAATTATACTAATTAATCATGAATTATAGTGAAACTTCTTTAAATGGTGCAACCAAACACCCTAGGCAGTTTTTCTTTTCGAAAATTTCAATGTAACATTCACTGTACTTGAAGGAGTTTTGCTAAAAACCCACTTGCACCTATAGGTGGGCATATGTGGCAACCTGGCAATGCTTTTGGGACATTAAATCTGTTCATCAGGTTGGCCACATGAACATTGAATGCAGATGGTTGGAGATTCTTTACTTTTTTTAACCATCAATTGTTCTTGTATATGTGGAGCCCACCTGTTTAACTGGTCTGATTTGCATGGTTGGATGTCCAAAACATGCTATGTTGGAGCCGTGTTTAGTTTCATGTGGCCCAGCAAAGCCCTTTGTTCTTGCTTATTTTGATAATCATTTACCATTTAGTTTGGGTGTTTGGATGTACCATAAAATTGAGCTGCAATTATTAATCTGCAGGGCCCCACGATGATGAAGGATGCCCTAGAAATTTCTTAGGTGGATGATCCTAATCCTTTGTGACATTCTATCAATTTAGTGAATTGTTGCTGTATCAATTTTTATTTTTATTTTTATTCTTCTCTTAACAATTCATTTGTTGGCCAGCAATAGAATGGTTGACATGGTCCAAATTGGGAGGTTTCAAGGTATCAGTCTTCCAAGTTGATGCCCATCAGATCAACGGTTCAGATCACTGAACCATGGGCCCCATATGTAGCAAATTGTATGTTTTTGATGATGGACACACAACCTTTCTCATGACTAGGTCGGGTCAGTTCTCTTTCAGGTCTGACTCTTTCGTCCAGGGTCGAGTTGTGGCTCGACGAGTCGGGCTGATTCACCCCTATTTTCAGTGAGCTTGTGGTGCTGAACCAGATTGGACTTGACCTTGTCTAAGTCGACTTGGGCGAGCCGCTTATCCATGGCTCTTGCAATGAAGGGTTAGAAGAAAGATGAGATAAGAAAGTTTGAAAAGGGGCTGTGTGTTTGGACCTTGTAAGATTCACCATGATATTATTGAGAAATCTCAGACACTTTCCTAAAGGGCCTGTTTGGATGGCAGGGAATCTGAGGGAATTGGATACCAGGGACAAAACAATCCAGTGACATTTTGAATAAACTGCACACTAGACTTGTATCATATCCTCATGGAGAAGAAACAAATCCAAAAAGATTGAGATTCAGTGCCTGTCCAAACAGGCCCTAAGCTTCTTGTTTTCGGTTGATGGGTTCGTTATTTGAAGAATAGATGAAATTATGGGCAGCAAATCGGGTGGGGTGGTCAAGATGATGTCCAAGGTCAGCCCATGAGATGAGGACCAGACTCTAGGTCCATCCCAGCCCATAAGCAATGCAGTGCAGTTTGGGTACCGCCAGCGCCACCAAGCCCACCAATGAAAAATGTTGTCTCAGACCGTCCGTTTTCCTGGCCATCATGCTGATGCAAGCCCAAGTCAAGTCCAATTGGACCTAAAATCAGGCCCACTTCCAGCCAATGGGACTTGATGCTTAGCTGCTGGACTCTAGATGATGGAACTTTGCTCTATGCAACCTACCAGCTACAATGTACTGGACAAGAATATATTATATTATATTATATTATATTATATATATACGATACTTGATAGAATGATTGTAATAAGTCCATTGATATATATACTTTGGTAAAAAAATGAGGAGATTCTGAGCCTTGACTGACCCATAAAGGCAAGGATCACAAAGTAGCTCACATATGTTTTTTTAACTGTCCATTTAGATGTCCAACATTTGAATGGTTTAGATAATTTTATTGATGTGATTTTACTGTTGCAGCCATTAATAGCATTGTTTTGGGTATCATTAGTGTGTCTCCTACCTTTAAAAAAGATCCAAAAATGGCATTTCATTTGGATTTCACTTAAATCCTAACATTTTACTGAGATTTCAAAATACATAAAAATAAATAAATAAATTGTGTATTTGAAATATTCCTGATTCCATTTACCTCTAATTCCATGGTTCTCAAAGGCAAAAAGTGGCTACTTGGATTTGAAATCCACCCGTTTATCTTCATATCCAAGGTGCTAAATGGACCATAGTATACTTGATCTGATGAGATGGACTAAGAAGGTAGCAGAAGATGACCTGGCTAATGTGCAATAGGTATAGAAGATCTAGGCCATTCAATAGGTGCGTCCCGGCATGAACATGCCATAGCCTAAAAATAGGGAGAGACATTCTTATACTAGAACAATTGATGGCTAGAAAAATGGCCAATAGTTCACATTTATGTAGATGCGTGGCTCACCCGATAATTGGCCATTTTTCTAAGCCTCATTCAAAGATGTTGTGCTCCGCTTTAATAATAATAATAATAAGTTAGGATTTATATGAAAAGTTGTGGCAGAAGATTTATGCTAACTGCCAACCTCATTACCAATTTCTATCATTTTTTTTAATAACTCTTTTAAAGAGGAACAAAGCACAAGGAGAAAAAAATGGTGCTCTCAGCCGCCAATTTAGACCAAACACATGGGTGCATTTTCCACCTATTCCGTCAGCCTTTGAAGTAGGGCTATAGTCCTAGAACTAGATTACTACAGTTGAGTCTCCACGAAACTCATTCTTCAGTTTGACTTGATGGCGACTTGGGAAGAATTGTTGACTCTACAGGTGGTTTGAATCATATTATTAGCAATTGTTTTAAAGATGAATATTTATGTTGGTACTAGCATAAACACGTAGAGAGAAATCAAATAAAGTAATCACAATCGCACAAGCAAGTTTAATAAAGAATACTCTAAATTTATGTGGAAAAACTTTTGCAGGAAAAAATCACGACACAAAACAATAACGCTTTATAAATAACAAAGTTACAATAAATGAAACCTTACCGATTCGAAGCTCCAAGAGAAAACCACTAGTTTTTTCTTTATCCAAAACTCTCTCAAATCCTTAAGCATGCCTAGCATTAACCCTAATCCCATTTAGGCTCGTATATTTAAGGAAAAATGTAAATAGAAACAAATCGCACAAAAACATGCAAAACTGTGCAACCCGTCGACTTGTCGAGTCGACCGGTTGAAACGCTTCAATCGGTCAGATCGACTTATTGACCAGAGTTTTCGACTTGTCGAAAACTCCAAAAACTATTTAGAGAATTTTGCCAAAAAACTAATTTTTCTCAATAACCGTCGACCTATTGACTAAACTTTCGACCTGTTGATAGACCCTGTTTCAGCATAGATTTGAGGTATTTGATTTTTAACAATCTCTACCATAACTCTAATCTTTATGTTGCAACACGTCATGTTCGATCATCCATCGCTACTTCATATCCATTAAAATTCTACAATCATCGCTTCTTGTGTACACTATGTTTTCACTCTATCTTTACCAGACTCAGATAACTTACATAGAACTTGAATTTCTCTATAAAAATTACCTTAGTACGCATATATATTAGATTTATGCTTGTATGTATCATCTTGAGAGTCACACTACTTTCCTCTAGCACTTGTCAGATAAAATGATGACGCGCATCAATATGTTTAGTTGTAGAATGGTAAACTGAGTTTTTTGCCAAATTGATCACGCTTTCGCTATGGCAATTAACCGGCATAACCTCCTACTAAAGCCTCAATTGATTTATCATTCTCCTCAAACAAACTGCTTTCTTAAATGATTTCGTTATTGTCATATACTTAGCTTCAGTTGTGAAAAGAGTCATCACAAACTAAAGTTTCAGCATCCAACTGATTAATCCCTCGATAACATAAATAAGTAACCAGAAGTCGATCTTCTATTATCCACACTGCCCACGTAATCTGAATCTACATAGCCTACTAACTTATCTCTTGAGTTTTTGAATATCAAAACGTAGTCTTGTGTACTTCGAATAAACGAAGTAATCATTTCACTGCCTCATAGTGTTACTTGTTGGGGTTAAACATGTATCTGCTAACAACACTTACCGTATGTTAAATATCCAGTTTTTTATAAACCATGGTATACATCAAGCTGCCAACCGCACTTGAATAAAACACACAAGACATAACCCTTTTTTTTTTTCATTCATTTCAGGACACTATTCAAAAGAAAGCCGAAAATGAGTCGTGTGGAGGAATGCTGATTGACTTTGCCTTGTCCATCCCATACTTCTCCAATACTTTCTCAATGTATTCAGCTTAAGATAACCATAGCTTACTCTTCTTCCTGTTTTTGTATATATAAATGCTAAGAACCTTCTTTGCAGCCACCCAGATCTTTCATCTCAAATGTCTCCGATGATTGAGCCTTCAGTCTGTCGATCTCAGACATACTATGTCTAGCGATAAGTATGTTATCAATATATAATACCAAAATAATGAACTTCCTGTCGCTAACATCTTGAAATATGCACAATGATCATACCCACTCTCTGTAAATCTCCGACTCATCATGAAATGATCAAATTTCTTATACCATTACCCAGGCGATTGTTTCAGGCCGTACACCGACTTCTTCAACCTGCAAACCTTGTTTTATGCCCCTTATATTTCAAATCCTTCTAATTGCTTCATATAAATATGCTCTTATAATTCTTTATGTAGGAAAATAGTTTTCACATTCATCTATTCCAGCACGAGACTATATTGGGTAATCAACACCGATATGAATTTGATAGATACTTCCTCACCACAGGTGCGAAAATCTTAGTGAAGTCGGTACCTTCTATCTAAGTATATCCATTTGCTACCAACCTCGCCTTATACCTATTATGTTTTTTCTTGAAGATCCACTTGTACTTGATTTCTTTACGGCCAAGGGGAAGCTCCACCAGCTCCCAGATCTCATTCTTATATAAGGAGTCCATCTCGTCATGCATCACTGCTTTCCACTTTCGACATCTACCTTGCCAATAGCCTTCTAAAAAGTAGACGGATCTCCTTATCCGTAATGAGAGCAAATGTAACACTTGAGTTATCCCTGTATTTCACCGGTAACCTACGATCCCTTAGTGGATTCTTTCTCACAGGTGGCTATTTTACCTTCTCTTGTACCTCTGTTCGCATCTTAGTATCAGCCTGTGTCTCATTTCTGTTTATTTGAATGTCCACAACCGACTTTTTCGCTTCCTTGTGTTCATCCTTAGGGAATAAGGATCCCTCGTTGAATTTGACGTCACGACTAAGGATGATTTTCCATGTAACCCGGTTATATAGCCTGTACCCCTTCACACCATTACCGGAGTTGACAAAGATGTAATTTTTTTAGCCCTTTGGTCTAGCTTATCTCTCTCAACTGACCACGCCACACTTTTTCTAAAATTTTATAATTTATAGCTATAGAAGGGGACCAATTTACCATGTAACAAGTCATGTTAACGGCCTCAGTCCACATTTTTTTGCCCAACCTAGCATTACTCATCACGTATTAGGCCATCTCTAAGAGAGTTTGATTCATCTGCTCAGCCACATCATTCTACTCTGGTGTGTGGCACAATTTTTTGTACCTCATGATCCATTCATCTTTACAAAAATGATTGAATTCCCCATAAGTGAATTCTTAACCATTATTTATTCTCGGCACTTTCACCTTTCGCCCTGACTGTTTTTCCACCACCACCTTCCGTTGTTTGAAGTTGGTAAAAACCTCGGATTTATTTTTTTATAAAATAAACCCACACCTTTCTGGAATAGTTATCAATAAATGTAACGAACTATGACGACCCTTCACCAGAAACTACAGGCGACGACCCTCATCTATCAAAATGCACATAATTTAGAACTCTCTTACAAACATGTTTCTCAAATTTAAAAGATAACCTTAATTGTTTACCATATATACAATACTCATATATACTAAAATCAATACTTTTAAAAGATTGAATCAAACAACACTCAGAAAGTACCTTCATGCCTCGATCATTCATGTGTCCTAGGTGAGCATACCACATATGTGCAGACATCGAATCCGTTATAGATGTTGCAGCTCTACCCAATGAAGTATTCCTGATCAACCTGTGAAGGTTATCATTCATTTGTGCTCCCATGACTACGAGTGCTTTCTTTCAAAGCTTAAGGACATAATCGAACCCGAAAAATTTGCACCCAAGTGTCTCGAGTGCATCTAGAAATATCATACTCTTCCTTAACTCAGGAACATGTCTCACATTGGTCAAGATACGCTCTATGACATCAAACGTCTTGATGCATACCAATCCAACATCAACCATATTACAAACATTGTCATTGCTCATAAACACCTGGACATCATCGTGCTCACTTTAACTAGTAAGCCAACTCTTATGAGGGGTCATGTGATACGAAGCCCCCATATCTAAAATCTATTCATCGTCGAAATACTTATATTTTGATGTGGTCAGTATGTCATTACCACTCGCCTCCTCACTGATTCTTCAGTGTTAGTATCTCTAAAAGAACCCTATAATATTTCCTTCCTAGACTTAGAATTCTAACAATCCTTCTTTATGTTCCCTGTCATGCCACAATTTTAGGACTTTAGCTTACCTTTGCTATCGCCCTTGGATTTGGATCTCGATCATAAAGATTCACTATCCCGCTCAGAATTTCTCCTCCTTGTAACCAATACATCTGTAGAAGAACCGACGTCACCACTTTTCCTTCTTATCACATTCGACTGAAGAGGTGAGATAACGGTTTCAACGTTAATGGTCGTCTTACCAGCACACAAAGAGTTCTTGAATGACTCATACGACTCTAAAAGAGAATTCAACAGAATACATGCTCGATATCCATCCTTCATCACCTCATCCGCATCTAACAATTTGCAAACAAGCCTATTAAAGTTACTAATATGGGTCTTAATGTCAGTCTCCTTCAATCATCTTTAGATTGAATAACTATAAGTTCAGATACAAATGATTCTTAAGAGACTTCTTCGCATAAATGTTCTCTAGCTTCACCCATGTGTCAGTTGCAGTCTTCTCTCATAACATTGTAGAGGATTTTGATATAACTTGTTTCACTCTTCTTCTTTCATAGTTTATAGTCACTTTCCAATGAGTGCGTCTTCCAATCCTTGCTGAACTAGAAGGCCCTCATCTTCACCTTCTATAGTTTAAAGTTATTTTTACCGAAATACTTATTTACATCGAACTTCATGTTAGATCCCATAGATACTTTATCTTCAGATTCGATATCCTTCTCAACATTAGCTTTGATACCACTTGTTGAGACTAGAGGAAGCACACAAAGATGAATCAAACGAAGTAATCACAATCGCATAAGTAAGTCCAATATAAAATACTCCAAACTTACTTGAAAAAACACATGTGGGAAAAAACCACAACACAAAGCGACAATTCACTATGAATAACAAGTTATAAGAGATGAAACCTTAACGATTTGTAGCCCCAAGAAAAAATCCCTAGCTTTTTCTGTCTCCAAAACTCTCTCAAACCCTTAAATATGTCTGACATTAACTCTAATCTTGTTTACACCCATATATTTAAGTAAAAATGGAAATAGAAACAAATTGCATAAAAAAGCACAAACTTGCGCAACCCATTGACATGTCGAGTCGACCAGTCGAAATGCTTCAATCAATTGGGTTGCCCTGTCGACCAGAGTTTTTGATCAGTTGAAAACTCCAAAAACTATCTAGAGAATTTTGCAAGAAATAAAAAATCAAAATCAAAATTTTTCAATAACCTTCGACTTGTTGACCAAACCGTCAACCGGTCAATGGCCCCCCTATTTTAGCATAGAGTTGAGGTATCCAATTTTCAACAATTTAATGGCTTATATTGATCAAATTAGAAGAGTCGACGATTATAAGAATGTAGCTTCTATGTAGTGGTATTCAAGACATCAATAGTTGATATCAATTTAAGAATGCAATGCATTCATGGAAACCAACCACCTTACCACACCCAAAATTCCTAGAGGCATTTAAACTCCACTTAAAATTCTTAAAGGCAATTATTCAAGTCAAAATCAGGCTTAGAACAACATTCTCATACCATATTTTTATTTATAATGTGAGAATGAAATCCTAAAGGCTTTTCTTCATTGCTGCGATTCTTCTAAAATAGCCTCCATTCTCCGATCAAGATTAACTTTCAAAGTCTTATAAATACTCTTTCGGACTGAATACAATAAATCTTATAAAACAACAAGCTACTACATTTTCTTCTTCATAAATTGAGATATTCTTCAGACACTTTAGGATTGGTGTTGAGGTATACTAGGGGAGAAATAAATTGAGTCAACCCAACATCCAACCGTGTCAACTCAGCCAGTCGCAATGACCTTATGATTATAATTGGGTCTAAATCATAAGTTAGAGTTAGGCTCAATAGATTTAGCCCATCAAAATGGGGATTGGGCCTATGTTTTCTACAACCATCCATCCATACAATTAGTTAACTTACACACAATTTCGATGTTTTAAAAGTCGAATTGAGTAGTTCAAACACCATGCAATTGAAATCCAACGCGATTCTTATGTAACAAAATTTCATTTTAATAAACGATGAGAAAATGACAGTGTACCTTTTGACAATTCTTCAATTGAGAGGTGGCAATGGGTCAGATCTGGTTGAGCTGAGATTGGGACAAAATTACCTCCGTGCCGGCCTATTTAGTAAGTAGGCTGGAATTATTGGGACTGTGTGTGACCCATATGGTTAATAAAACAAGCCAGGATGGGCTTCAATAGAAAGTGACCTAATCCTATTTACCATTCGAGGCGAAAATTTAGGCCTGGATCCAAACTTAGTACCTATATCCAAGGCCCAAGTTCGGTTCATCATCAATCAAGCCTAAAAGCTTTAGTGGCACACATGGTTAACATATATAATATTACTATTAAAACTAACTGAATTGGACTTCGACCTGACCGAACTGGGTTTTAGCTAGGTCGAAGTTAATGGACTTGGCCTGAACCGAGCTAGACCCAGCTTTTAACCAAGTTCGAAAGTTGAGACCCAAACCTTGACTTGGTTTTGTAATGGGTCCAAAAGATTGGACCTGGACCTAGCCCATTAAAATCAGGTATTTTTGAACTGGTACCCTTGGGTCCTTCATTAATAATCTCGCTCTCTACCGGATTTCATTGGTAAATTTTAATTATTACGTGAGAGTCATATTGTTGTTAAGTACAAACTAAGAGGATTGAACTAGCCTCATTTGTGCAGTCATATGTTGGGCATGCCTACAACTAATAGAGCACCATGTGGTGGTGAATGTGAATCAGAACCGCCTTATCCAACAGGTGCACTGCAACAATTTCACCACGACTCCTAAAACAGTCTAATCCAACATTTTTATGGGTCACACCATAAAGAATGGTGTAAAACCATGCCTAAAACCTATAAACTCATGGGCAGTGGCCCATGCTATTTTTAGAATATCCTAATTTTTAGGGAATCCATTTATCCTTGTGTGGAATGTCAAATGGGTGGATGATGGCCACTCCTTGAATGACTGTATATACAATTTAAATGATTTTAATGGTGAGACTTTAATTACATCTTAATTGTTTCCAAGTTGATGTAGAGCGGGCCTTGGCCCAGACTTATTCCTAGCTTAGATGGAATAAAAAAAGCCCAAATAGAAGCGGACGTAATCCATCAGATCTGGGACCAGTCTTATGTGGGGCATGATGTTATTGGGCTCTAGGCATGTCCGGATTAGAGAAAATCATTTTGGATTGAGAAAAAATGCCATTCAAAGTCCAAATCGTAAATCAACCATAACTTTTGATCCAGAATGAGTTAGGGACACACGATCGATGATTTTTTTACTGAAACTTCATTCCGGGGCCAATTGGCACCTTAAGCGCATCACGTCACTCCATTTCACGAGAAAAGGACTCATCCTTACTCAAGTCTCATGTTTTTCGAAAAACTTACTATATTTAGTAAGTTTTAGGTTAGACATAACTTTTTATTCTTAGAGTTTTAGTATCCGGTGTCTTATCAGGGTTTGCTTTTTATTATGCCAAGAATAATCCTATGTAGTTATATTAGAAATTTTTATTTTTAATAAGTTTTATTATTAAATTTTTTTTTTTCATTTATTTGCATTAGTACTCTTAATTAGATTTTCGTTTTATTATTTAAAGCTTTGTAATTTCAGTTGAGAGGCAGATTTCAATAAAGTATTTCAAATTTTCTTAACTCTTATGGATTTGAGAGCTATTATGCCTTTGTGGACTCAAGGTCTTATTCACTTGATGAAGACAGTGATATTTCTCTATCCCTTCACGATGTTCCCAGCGTCACAATAACCCACCTGAGGTTTGAATAGCTTAATTTTTGGGCCTTGGTCTAAACCCAAGCTAGCTCTCCTTATGGATGGGGTAGATCTCATCCACATGAAGTCTTGCATTTATGTAGCTAATAGTCACGCCCTCACATGACTGGTGAAAGGCGGTCTGAATGGGTGGGCCCATAGGATTTGACAGCGTGCATAATTTTGTGACTTTTGCAAAAGTCGAATATGGACGGTGCACATCTAGTAGCCTACTTAATCTCTATGGGAGCATAAAGGTCTTATCACCCTTCTAATTTATGGTCAAGATTATTCAGATTATGATCAACAATATAAATTGCCTATAGGGTGGGCCAAAGGGATAATGGGTAGAACTTCTTTATGCTTTTTCTCTTTTCAATTTTCTCTGTAGTTCTGATGCTTTCACTATGATCATTCCTCTCCTTTTATAAGGAAGGATCGGGAATCTATGCTTCCTCCTAATTGAATTTTAAAATTTCAATTTCAAATCTTGGAGGGAAGACATGAAGAGTGAAATTAGAGAAAACAAGTATGGAACCTATACACTAATGGTTGCTCACAAGTGGTCTCTGGGCCCATATCCAACAACTTGTGCACATAATCAAGCAAGCGTTTTTGAAACCAAAATGCCCAACCAATCTACTACCATTAAATAAGATGCCTCCTACTCTCATATAGGTGATTTGGACCATAAAATTGTTGGGGGCCTTGCGCAAAACCTTAGGATCTAACCCCTCGAAACAAACCAGAATTATAGAACAATAATGTAATGAAAAAAAAATCAAAGCATAAATCACATCACACTAGGGATTTTACGTGGAAAACCCTCAAAGAGGTAAAAACCACGGGACCTCGTCCAGATTAACAATCCACTATAAAGCAGAACATTACAACTGATCACAAGCACACACCGCTTGGATCAAACCTTCTTCACTCATGCAGGAGTGGATAAACAATAAGAGAAACAAAAGAAAATGAAGAGATCTCACTGATCACGAGGATGTAGAAGCGCTGAGACATGGACTGCGAAGTAGATCACCTCTACGAGCAGAATCTCCCTTCTACAAGTTTCCTCTCTTTTTTTTTTTTTTCTCTCTCTCTCACCTTTGATAGCCCTAAGCCCTCTTAGAGCACCTTTAGGAAACCCTAGAATCCCTGGAATACACCCTAATCCTGGATACACTCATATATATAAGAATAGAAAGAGGTGTAACCTAAATAGGAAACAAAATCCGCAAAACCTATGTTTTCGCAATCATATCTGCGGAACTCGTCGATGATATCGAAGGTCTCTTGATAACAGCTTCAATATCATCTGAAGGTCTCTTGATGATATCGAGATGGGATAAAAACTGTCCAGCGACCATGGGTGGAAATTTCAACAATTATCGATGTCATTGAGCCACTCTCAATGACAGCCTCGATATGATCTGAAAGTCTCTCGATCATATCGACAGGACCAAAAAACTGTCCAGCAACCAGCAGTGAAAAATTCTACAATTATCGATGATATCGAAACTTATTTGATTTCATCAATACCAACAATGAGGAGAAAAATCTCCATCAAATCTCTCCCTTTTTGACTCAGGAGAAGTTCACCTTCTTCAAGCCAGTCTGGTTTCTACAAACCTCAAACTTGACCTTGAGCAAAGCCTTAGTCATAATGTCTGACCCATTATTGTTCGTGTGGACCTTCTCAAGCTGTAACACCTTCTGTTCTAAAATATCCGTGATCCAGTGATACCGAACCTCTATGTGCTTCGACTTGGAGTGCTGACTTGGATTCTTGCTCAAGTGTATAGCACTTTGACTATCGCAATAGACCATGTGCTGCTCCTGCTTCAGGCTAAGTTCCTGTAGGAACCTCTTTGTCCAAAGCATCTCTTTACATGCCTATGTGACTGCAATATACTCGGCCTCTGTCGTCGATAATGCTACGACCTTCTGTAGCTTGCTCTGCCAAGAAACCGCTCCCCCTGTAAACGTGAACATGAACCTCGATGTAGACTTCCTGGAGTCTATGTCGCCCACCGTATCTGCATCTGTATAGCCCTCTAACACAGGTTTTTTGTCACCATAACATAAGCTCAACTTGGAAGAGCCTCTTAGATACCGCAGTATCTATTTCACCGCTGCCCATACTCTTTACCAAGATTGACAAGATACCGGCTAACAACACCAACCATATATATTATGTCTGGGCGTGTACACATCATAGCATACATCAAACTTCTTACAGCTGACGCGTAAGGTATCTTTTGCATCTCATCCACCTCTGCCTTCGTCTTGGGACACTGCCTGTCGCTCAATCTGAAGTGACCATCCAGTGGAGTACTGATCGGCTTCGCTGCATTCATATTGAATCACTCTAGGACTTTCTCAATATACTGCTCTTATGACAGCCAAAGCTTCTTGCTGCTTCTGTCACGGGTTATCTCCATTCCTAGGATCTGTTTAGCAGGGCCCAAGTCTTTCATCACAAAAGACTTACCCAACTCCTGTTTTAGTCTGTCGATCTTCTTGATGTCTTTTCCCATGATGAGCATGTCATTAACGTATAAGAGCAGAACTAAGAAATCACCATCTGAGAACTTGCACGTGAACACACAGTTGTCTAACTCCGTTCTGTCATATCCATGTTTCAACATAAACGAGTCGAACTTCTTGTACCATTGCCGTGGAGCTTGTTTCAGCCCATACAAGCTCTTCCTCAGCCTACATACCATATGCTCCTTGCCCTTGACTTCGAACCCTTCTGGTTGGTGCATGTAGATCTCTTCTTCCAGGTCACTATGGAGAAAGACAGTTTTAACATCTAATTGCTCTATCTCTAGATCCATGCTAGCCACCAACCCAAGCAACATCCGTATGGATGTCATCTTCACCACTGGTGAGAATATCTCTTCGAAGTCTATGCCTTTCCTCTGACCAAACCCTTTCACCACAAGTCTGGCCTTGAAGCTCATCTGTGAATTCTTTTGCTCAATCTTCTTTCTGAACACCCACTTGTTGTTCAAAGCTTTCTTACCCTTAGGCAGTTTCACTATGTCATAGGTGTGGTTCTTATGCAAGGATTCCGTCTTCTCTTATATAGCTTTTAACCACTCCCCCTTATGCTCGTCGGCTAGGGCCTCAGAATAATCTTTTGGCTCTCCTCCATCGGTTAGCATAATGTACTCATGCGGCGAGTACCTCTTCGACGGCTGTCTATCCCTAGATGACCTCTATCTTCTGAAGAAACTCCCTCGTCCTCTGCACCTTGCTGTACTCCCCCGTCATCAGGCACTAAGGGAGGAGTAATTGGATCCATGTCTTTTAGCTCACCTGAACTAGGCTGATTCTTCTCTGGCTTACCAATGTCTTATATACACTGATCTTCAAAGAAAACCACATCTCTGCTCCTGACGAGCTTCTTCTAGGTCGGATCCCACAATCTGTAATCGAACTTTTCATCACCGTACCCTAATAACACACACTGCCTCATCTTCATATCGAGTTTGGACCTCTCGTCCTTTGGTACGTGAACGGATGCCCTGCATCCAAACACCCTGAGATGACTGTATGATAGATCCTGTCCAGTCCACACCTTCTCAAGTACTTCTCCATTCAATGGAGCTGATGGAGACCTGTTTATCAAATACACCGCCGTGTGCATTGCTTCTCCCCAGAACGTCTTGAGAAATTTCGCATAGGATAACATACATCTGATTCTCTCAACAGTAGTGCGATTCATTCGCTCAGCTACACCATTATGCTGGGGGGTCTTGGGAACCGTCTGTTCATGTCGTATACCCAGGGACTTGAAGTACTCATGAAAGTCGCCAATGTATTCACCACAATTGTCAGTGCGGATGCATTTCAATAGTCTACCTGTCTCTCTCTCGACCATAGCATGAAATAATTTAAATACATTAAAGACCTCATCCTTGGATTTCAAAGTATAAACCCAAACCCTCCTAGATGCATCATCTATAAAAGTAACAAAATACAATGCCCTACCCAAGGTTTTTGTCCTCATAGGACCACAAACATCAGAATAAACCAAATCTAATGCATGCACTTTATTAACATGAGAAACAGATTTAACAAATGAAACTCTATGCTATTTCCCTGATAAACAATCAAGACAGGTTTTGAGAGACGTACCTGTCACGTTTGGAAGGAGCCACTTCCTCGCTAGTAGTTGAAGCCCTTTTTCACTCATGTGGCCTAGACGCCTGTGCCACATGTCAATAGCTAAATCTTCCGCTGCGTTCAACCTACCCTTGTACATACTGACACTTGCCTTGTAAAGGGTGCAACACTTATTTCCTCTGGCCACGATCAACGAACCCTTGATGAGCTTTCATCGCCCACAAGCAAACTGGCTTTCATAGCCATCATCATCCAACCTTCCCGTCGACATCAAGTTGAGGCGAAGGTCTGGGATATGCCTCACATCCCTGAGAACCAATGTGCAGCCCACATCGGTCTTCACACAAATATCACCGACCCCTATGATCTTTGATACGCCAGAATTTTCCATCTTCATAGTCCCATAGTCACTTGACTTGTAGCTTGTAAAGAAATCCCTGCGTGGAGTCGCATGAAAAGAAGCTCCCGAGTCTATCACCCAGTTGGTGTCCTGACTCGTAGCCGTGAGACATACATCATGATTTGTAGAAAGAATAACTATAACGTCGTCATCTGAAGCGACGGCAGTGGAATCTGATTCATCTTCCTTCTCTTTTCTTTTCTTGTCGTTCTTCTTACCACGACATTCATGCTTGTAGTGGCCGTTCTTGTCATAATTTCAGCAATCAAAATCTTTTTTGTTACTCGACTTGCCTCTTGATCTATCTCAGGCCTTCCTGCCCTTCCTTTTCTTTCCTCTCCCCCGTTCCTATGTCACAAGGGCCTCTTGCTGAGTAGACCCCTGAGACTTCCTCCTTGTCTCTTCATTGAAGAGACAGCTAGTTACCTATTCCATGGATATCTTTCTGTCTGGCGTGGAGTTACTTATAGACACCACTAATGTCTCCCAACTGTCAGGCAATGAACTAAGCAATAGTAAAGCCTGCAATTCATCATCCAGAACCATCTTCATAGAGGAGAGTTGGTTCACTATATTACTGACCTCATTCATGTGCTCGGCCACAGAACCACCATCTTTGAACTTGAGATTCATAAATCGTCTTATCAGAAAGATCTTATTACCGGTTGTCTTCCTCTCATACAGCCCTTATAATTTCAGTTATAGGCTAGCGGCTGAGGTTTCTGTAGACACATGGTGGAACACAGAATCATCCAACCATTGTCTAATAAACCCCACCGCCTTTCGGTCCATCTTCCAATCATCATCAGTCATATCCTTGAATTTTGCTGATGCCTAAAATTGGAGAATATAGGTCCTTGCAATAAAGCAAGTCCTCCATCTTAGCCTTCCATATGGTCCAATTATAACCATTGAGGCTGATCATCCTTGATGAGCCACCTTCCATAATTCAAAACCGATCCTACCCGTTCAATGAACTTAGCTTTGATACCACTTTGTTGGGGGCCTTGCACAAAACCTTAGGATCTAGCCCCTCGAAACAAACCAGAATTATAGAAAAATAATGCAATAAAAAACAATCAAAGCATAAACTATAAACTACATCACACCAGAGATTTTACGTGGAAAACCCTTAAAGAGGTAAAAACCATGGGACCTCGTCCAGATTAACAATCCACTATAAAGCAGAACGTTACAACCGATCACAAGCATACATCGCTTGGATCAAACCTTCTTTACTCATGCAGGAGTGGATAAACAATAAGAGAAATAAAAGAAAACGAAGAGATCTCACCGATCACGAGGACGTAAAAGCGCTGAGATGTGGACTATGAAGTTGATCACCTCTACGAGCAGAATCTCCCTTCTACAAGTTTCTTCTCTTTCTCTCTCTTTCTCTCTCACCTTTGATAGCCCTAAGCCCTCTTAGAGCACCTTTAGGAAACCCTAGAATCTCTGAAATACACCCCAATCCCGGATATACCCATATATATAAGAATAGAAAGAGGTGTAACCCAAATAGGAAACAAAATCTGCAAAACTTGCGTTTTCGCAATCGCATCTGCGGAACTCGTCGATGATTTCGAAGGTCTCTCGATAATAGCTTCGATATCATCTGAAGGTCTCTCGATGATATCAAGACGGGACAAAAACTGTCCGGCAACCAGAGTGGAAATTCTAACAATTATCGATGTCATCGAGCCACTTTCGATGATAGCCTCGATATGATCTGAAAGTCTCTCGATCATATCGATAGGACCAAAAAACTGTCCAGCAACTAGCAGTGAAAAATTCTGCAATTATCGATGATATCGAAACCTGTTTGATTTTATCGATACCAACAATGAGGAGAAAAATCCCCATTAAAATTACATATATTTTTTAAAGATGATCAAATACAATCCCTGCATGTAAACTTACATACACCTCCGTTGTTCTTGCCAATGTGTCACTTATCGAGTACATTCAAGCCATGCCAAATATGGGCCACACCTAGATTACCGGCTGTGAAATAAACAAGAGAAAATCAGTCTCATTCACTCATTAGTTGGGTTAAACCATTACATTGAGTTAAATTCCATATATTTCACGGAATAGGAAGAGAAAGATATTTCAAAAAATTCAATTATTTTAAGATAAAGTGCCTTTTCATTGTCAACTAATTACACAAGTAAGGTAGAAATTTTTAGGGAGAGAGAGATATGGTACTCAATATCACCTGCGCACCTTAGGTGAGCACCTATGCCCATCTTTGCATACGTATCATGGGCACAAAATCCAAACAGTCCATGTGATGTGGCACCTTAGGGCCCAACTTTTGGTAGGCCACAACAAAGAGAGGCGAATCAAGGGAGGTAACTGTTTCCTTTTGTCATGGCACACCAGAAGCTGAAAGTTAGCCTTAATGGTTTCATGGGTACTGCATTATGTGGACTGTTCAGATTTTGTGCTTACATCACGTGTCAAAAAGTAGTGACGAGTCGTTATCATGAGAGCATTTTACTGTATATAAGAATTATTTACAAATCAAGGTGTAGGGCTTACCTTGATGTTCTAATGACATCCAATCCATCCATAATGTGCACCTCCTAACTTTCTCATCGGCACCCAAAAATCTGGCTGATCCAAAACTTAGGTAGGCTACACCATTGGGAATAGTTAGGATGGGGACACCATTTAAAAAAAATTTTAGATTGTATGTGGGACCACTGTATTTTGTACATGCCATCTAATCCTCATTGTAGCAGTGAACAATCTGGACTATTTGTCCTATAAATGGACAGGATTATCAAGCTGACTACTCTTAGAAATTTTATTCTATACAACTAGAGATTGTTAATAATCTTAAAATAATTAATTTCTTTGTATAAGTATACATTATGACAAGAAGAAATCAATCCAGAAAATATAACTTTTCCGATTACTTATCACGCCTCTCTTTCTTAAGATATGTTTAATTGTTGTATTTACATGGAGTTTTTATTTTATTATTATTATTTTTTTTTACACACGCGCACACACCCCACACACTCACGCAGGTGGAATTCACCTATGGGTACTCAAACCCTTGACCGGGAATTGAAACTCCTGAGAGTCTACCACCTGAGCAAGAGTAAGGACCCTATTTACATGGAGTTTGACTAGTGTTTGGCATTTTATAACTTACCTTTGTAAAATTGGATGTAAAATGTTGATATCTTTGGAAAATGAGGCCCTAATACAATAGGTGGCAAAACTCTGTACCATGCCACAAGAAATGGTGGGATAGGGACGCCTACCAATGAAACTTATGTAGGACCCACTGAA
This sequence comes from Magnolia changhungtana, assembly GCA_030180095.1. Classification (NCBI taxonomy): domain Eukaryota; kingdom Viridiplantae; phylum Streptophyta; class Magnoliopsida; order Magnoliales; family Magnoliaceae; genus Magnolia; species Magnolia changhungtana. Next base: position 7,443,095 of record JASAUF010000653.1, on the reverse strand, counting down.
ATATTTATTTGAGGTTCAACTTGTTCATAAGGTTACAAACAAATGGATGAAGGGAAAATACAAATATCAACTTAAACTTTTGTAACATTCAATCTCCCTTGTTTCCTGTGGTGTCTAGAGTTTTGAATCTACCTCATTTTTTAGCTCATGTTTTAAAATGATTTGAAAAAAATTTGAATGGACGGCATAAATATACAACACATACATTATATGGCACCCTATAGAGTTTTGGCTTTGAAACGCATCTTATTAACTTGAATTTGGTCCTGAGGTCTCTTCCAAGTCATAATTATATTTCTACCCTCAATTCACATAAATTACAACAGTTCAAACAGACTCTCAGTGGTTATATATATATATATATATATATATATATATATATATATATATATATATATATATATATATATATATATATATATATATATATATATATATATATAGTATCAGAGCATCATTTAGGCCATTAATCAGAATTTATTTTTTATTTTTTATTTCACTACATGATGCATCCAACCCAATTGAATGGACAACCAAAAACCTTTGCATTCCAAAACTAAGTGCGCCACAACATGATTTAATAGGTTTTAGACATTATTTTATGTCATGTGCCTCAGATGAGTTTTAAATTAATTCAAGTTTTTCGACCAAAGGAATATAGGATGTTGGCACGTGTTGGATAGATTGGATGTCGTCAAAACATCACAGTGAGCCCTACACATTGATTTGCATATTAGGATCTCTATACATAATTAATACACATTTATATACATATACAATCATTTTCTCTATCTATTTTTCACCAAAACCATATTCAATCTGGACTTTTGACTTACTTTTCTGGTGTCTATGTACATTGTATGGATTTTTAATGACCAAAAAAAAAAAAAAAAAAAGGAAGAAGAAGAAAGAAACATCAAGCACAAACATTGTCTATAGATTGATTTTGCAAGCTATTCTGTAGACATTCTTCTAAGTGGGATTACACTTTAATTTGAAAAGGACACATCAAAGATTTCTTTAAAGTATAAAACACTACTTTAAACAGCACATACTTAAAAGCATTCTGTCCCTTCCTTGTCCTCATCTATGCTTTAAACAGGCCGGATCTAAGCAAATATTTGTAGGATAAGCTTAACCTACAAAGAGGGACGTGGGCAACCTTGATCACTTGCGCACTTCTTATTATCTATATGTCCAAAAATTCAGGTCTATCAAAACTCAGGTGGGCCCATCATGGAAAATATAACGTCTAAACCTCCAAAATCATGTGTTGCGGCCCACCTGAGTTTTGGAATGGCCTGATTTTTTTGGGTTCATTCATCATGTTTGGATGAATCTTTTGAATGGATTAGATGGCATATATAATACAAGGTGGACACCGACCATGATCTGGAAGGTTTTTAAAGGTGAGAATCTCCATCCATATTGTTTCTTTTGGTGTTGGCCACCTGAGTTTTGGGAGACAAGGAGAATGGGATGGGGGCACACATGATGGATCGATTGCATGTGATTGAAACATCATGGTAAGCCCTACAGGTTGATTTGTAGGTTAAAGGTATTCTACAAACGTGTGTTGTGGATCTGGTCCCTTGTTATCATATGAAGCTTTTGCTAAGCCCACACGCTTGTGCAATAAAGCTCATCTACACAGCACACATGTGGCATCATAGTCTGAGCTTTGATCTATCGGTTGGAATGGCACCACTGTATACCTAAACATGCAGATGGTCGGACCAACCTGATGAATGGATTAGATCCTGCACCTATGTGTCAGACTGGCACATGCCTGGCTTGTACACCACTCTCACATCTGAAGGCTTTCTCCTTCGAAATTCACTTACAAATGTGTAGGTGCGCATGAATATGCATGTACATATGCACACATGTATACATATGCATGCGTCCGCACACATACATGAGAGATGCTCACACAGAACTAGTTGTACGGGCATGTAGGGCTCACCATGGTGTTTGTATGACATCTCGTCTGTCCAGCAAGGTTTTCCCACCATGAAAATTAAATGTCCCAAAAATCAGGTTGATCCAACCATAAGGTGAGGCACACCATAGAAAAACATGAACATTAATCACCCAAAGAGCTTCACATTCACATGAAGCATCTCATTTTCATGGTTGGGTCGACCTGATTTTTGGCTCTCATCCTATTTTCATGGTGGGAAAACCTTGTTGGATGGGAGAGATGTCATTGAAACATAACGGTGGGCCCTACATGCCAACTAGCTGAATGTCCAACTAGTTGTGCTCTCTCTCTCTAAAGTTTGAAATTTGCTTTGTCTCGAATATGAAACATTGAAAGGCTACCACAAAAGGGTCTGATTCAACACGCTTTAAACTCTACTAGCATGACAGGCCCGGAGACAAATATGAGGCAGAAATTTTACCAAAAGGAAATTCATTAAAGGGTCAGTTTGAATTATTAGACTGGAAATCATCTGTAGATAGGGATTTTTCTAAATTTCTCTTGCTTTTTTGGTTGGGCTGTGGACTTTCCGACATTGATGCAACTCTTCAAAGAAAGGTTGGAATTCCAACACCACAAGTGAAACAGTGCCTCTTTATTTTGGAAATTTGGGAATGCCTTTTTAATTTGTTATTATTATTATTTTTTAAAATCTCCTTATACATTTTAAATAAGATATTTATAAAAGAAATGAGATTCCACAAAAAAATTACCTACTTAATATAGAACTTACATTCCAGTACCTTTTTCAAAAATGTTTCCAATGATTATCATTTGAATACCTTCCCTTAAGTGTCTGTTTTTCCCTTAATACCTGTAAATGGTGGTAAAAATGGTAAATAAGTAATTATCACTTACAAAAGGAATTCATGACAACTATTGAGTTTTGACACTAATATCAAGGAGGGAAAAAAAAATTCTATAGAGCCCATCATGATGTATGTGTCTAATCCATGTTGTTCATCCATTTTACCGCTCATTTTAGGAAATGAGCTAAAAAGTGAGAAGGATCCAAAGTGCAAGTGGACCATATCACTTGAAACTTGAAACAAGGGGAATTGAACACTTATAGTTGAAAACTTCTTTGGAGCCACCAAAGTTTTGGATAAAGTTGATGTTTGTGTTTCTCGTTCATTTGATCTTATGGTTGGATGACCTGAGGCATGCCACTGTGAGCTGTGAAAGGGTTTTAGAGTTTCAACGAAGGACATCTTTATCTACCTTGTTTCATATTGTGTGGTATACTTGAGCTTATAATTCACCTCTTTTTTTGGTTCATGCACTAAAATGAACATGTTAAATGGATGAAACGCATAAATCAGACAATTACATCATGGTAGGACTCACATTTCACTCATGCAATTCCCATAAGTTTTCTTTAAAGAAGAACACGACAATGGAGGCATAAATACTCATCATTCACTATTTCTTCCAAACACTATTTAGAGGTTATCATTACTTATTTACCGCCATTTTTAGTAAATAGAAAATCAAACACTCTCTTAGAGTTCTTAAGAGATGTTGGGGTTAGTGGTGTGAGGAAAGGAGTTCCCAGCTCAATTGGGCCCTATCGTGATGTTTACGTGATCAATTCACCTCGACCACTAGGTGCTTCACTCTATGTTGGGCCAGGGACCTAAAAGGATGCTCCATTTGTGATTCAAGTGAACCACACGATTATAAATAGCATTCATAGCAACCCTCTCCCTTTAAACTATTTCCTTTGGTGTGGCCACTTAAATCACATGTGGACCTGATGCTTAAGCCCCAAGGGCAAAATTTGGTGTGATGTCTAATGGAAAGAGTGGATTTTGTATAATCATGATAGTGGACTGTATAAAAATTAAGGGTGGATTCTCCAAATTGTTTCCTTGGATGTAACCTGGCCACCTGAATCGTAGGTCAACCTAATTTATTGGCCGTTAGCCTAATGTGGGATTACACATTTAATTGTTGGAGTGAATTTTACATACACATCATGGTAACCACCAATAAAAATAAAAATAAGGTTAGCATCTCCCTAACAATCTTTGAGAGAGAGAGAGAGAGAGAGAGAGAGAGAGAGAGAGAGAGAGAGAGAGAGAGAGAGAGAGAGGGAAATTTAGGAGGTGCCCACCGTTGGTTTTTCAGTCTAACATGATGTGCAAGTGAAATATACTCGGATCATCAAATGTTTAATCTCACTTTAGGTGCAAGGCCAATAAGTTATAAGCTGACCTGTGATTAAGGTGTGCCACACTTAAGGAAGTAGAAGAGGGACTTCCACCCTTGATTTTTACAAGATCTACTATGATGATTATATGAAATCCATCAAACCATTAGATGTCACTCCAAAATTTAGGCATGGGCCCAAACATCAGCCCATCCATAATTTAGGTGGACCATGCGTGGGGAAATGGCTTAGAGGGTGAGAGTTGTCATCTTCCAAACTATGTGGTCTCCCAAAATCATGGATGGAGCTAAATTTTGGGCCGTAGGCTTAACATGGGGTGACACACCTCGTGCCCGCCGAGGTGGGTTTTACATAATTAGCATGATGGGCCCATCCAAGCTGCCGGCTCCTTTGCGAACAAAGCCCACCCTAACTTCATATTAAGAAACGTAAGAGAAGATATTCCAATAATTACTCAAATTAATGGGTAGCTTATTGAAAACTTTTTTGAGAAAGGCAGCAAAGTGTAAATTCCATATTAAGTAGGTAGTTTTTTAAAATTCCATAAAAAGTTTAGAAGACCTTGACCTTTGCATGAAGCAATCTGACCACATCCCAATTACACTGCGCACATGAGTGATTGGGATTAATCAGAGATATCTTAAAACCCTAAATGCCAAACACATATTTAGTTGCTTAAAAATGTGGGCCACACAAATGAGAGTAGGCTCTAACAAGGAAAAACAGAAATCACGTATATATCATTCCTTGGTTGGGATTGCTCCATTTCAACGGGAGACCCAAGTGGCCTGCAGATGGACGGCTACAAATACTTCTCAGTCAATTAGTACAAAGTCCCCTTGAGTGGATGGTTTAGTTCTTCCTGTAGACAATGTCCTATCCGATGGGCAATGATTATCCTAGCTAGCCTTTGAAAAGATAAAGAAAGAATACCCAGGAATCAAAGCAAAAGCACTGAAAAGGTGAAGAAAAAAAAAACAAAGAAAAAGAAAAACCTTAATACTCGGGCAATGTGTGATGATGATACACAGGCACTTAGAAATGGTAAGCTTTTTATCGATGTATCATGAACCAAAACATAAGCTTATGTTTTATTGGACGGTTAAAAATAATTATATCCAATGGTCTTATTTTGATGTATACACAAATCAGAGGTTAAGATTTTTCAAAATCGATTAGTTTTTGGATCTATGATTAAGCGAAAGTGCATTCCAATCCACAATTTAGTCGATTTATTTAAATTAATGTATGCAACATGTATAATTTCTCAGTGGCTGTGTATCAAGCACTAAGCTATGTTGGAGTATTAAAGAAGTCTTAAAAAAAGGTAAAAAATTCGGCTATTTAGTGAAGGGGTGTCGAGCTTGTAGAGGCAAACACCTACTCTGCCCATTTCCACTTATGTGGGACACCTCTGCCGATGTTTTAGACATTTTGTTCTAAGTTGTTGAGAGAATCCTGCTGAGATTTTGCTTTTGGATCACACCCTTGAGTGTCCCACTCATCTGCCACGTTGGCACGTGTGATAGAGATTCGTGAATACGGATTGCCGACTGTGTGGCCCACCATGATGTATGTGTTTTATCATGATTCAAAGCTCAAGTCGACTACACCACAGGGAAGAGTGGAATGAATGCCTACCGTTGAAAACTTTTTACAGGCTATCGAAGTTTTGGATCAAGCTGATATTTGTGTTTTCCATTCATTCACGTCTGTGTGATCTTATTAACGGGTTGGATGAAAAATGGTGGGGCTAGAAAAATTTCTACGGTGGGCATCATTATCATTGCTGTTTATCCAGGTCTCAGTAAGATTAGATGGCAAATAAACATCAATGTGGGGCCTAAGAAGGTTTCAATGGTGTGAATCATTTTGGAGTCGTCTAATCGAGCCTTGAATCTGCCTCATTTTTCTGTTTTTATCATAAAATGATATGAAAATTTTGGATGGACGGTGTGGATAATCCCATACATCACGGTGAGCTCCTCAGAATCTACTTGATCCTTGGAACATCTAAAGGGCCCACCTTGAAAAACAAAAGAAAAGACATTTGTACATGCATTGTTGCTTTAAGATGCAAAAATCACATGAATAAAAACAGGTAGTACTTTGTCTTTTCTAGACGGTACAATTTTTGGATGCTTTACACGTGCCAACGATTCGAACATGAGAGCTGATTAGGTGAGACCCCGGCCGGCCTCATCCAAGACGGTGCGGCCCTTACCGTGGGGCCCACCTTGATGTATGTATTCTTATCCACACCGTCCATCCTTTTTCCCAGATCATTTTAGGGCATGATCTAAAAAATGAAGAATATTTAAATATCAGGTGGACCATACTTTATCATGTTTCTGCAATGTTTATTTGCCATCTAATCTGTTGAGAAGGTCACGTAATCCTGAATGAAGGGAAAACCAAATATCAGCTTGATCCGAAACTTTTGTGGCCCATTAATAGTCAATCAGTACTGTTTCTTATGGTATGGTCCACCTGATAATTGGATCTGCTTCATTCTTTTTTTTTTTTTTTATATTTTTATATAATGCTCTAAAATGATTTTAAAAAACGGATGGACGGTGTGGATACAGAATACATACAGCAAGGTGGGCTCCACGGTAAGGGTTGAATCGTCCGGGGTGAGGCTGGGGTCTCACCTAATCCGCTCCCTTCGAACAGGGTCTTACTTTCAAAGTCAGTAACCAAATAATCAAGGCACTCCACTCATCCGATGAGCCAAAACCGTGCGATGAATATGGACCGTTGCTCCTGCGTCAATAGAAACATCGAAGCAATTTTCCTTTTAGGATTAGTTGAAATTGATTTTCCGTAGAAATAAAATGTTTTGCTGTAATGTTTTTTTTTTTTTTTTCAAAATTATAACCGAAATGGATTTCCAATTCATCTGTCTTTGAAAAAGAAGTCTCAAGCCTAACCAGTTGTACCACAAGTTACAGTCCACCTAGAGAATAACTTCGAATGTACGAATTGCATGAGAAATCTAACCCTTTCAATAGGCTTTTCCCACCATGAGAATCACCTGGTGCAAAAATCAGCCCCATATATTTATTAAGTGGGCCATCCCACAGAAAAATATCTAGTCATTGATGAATAGAAAAATATACCAATGTTGTCCACTCAATTAGTGGAAGTAGCTTATTTTTAAAATATTTATCACCACGATTAGGGCAACCTATTGGACGGATTGGATGTCTCACATACATGAATGATTCTAAGTTATTTCTCGGTGGACCTTAACTTGTGGTCCAACCCATTGGACTTTAAAAACAGCCCACTTTTATTTCCATTTCAAAACTAAATAAATACAATTTACTGGCTTGAAAGGAAGTCACTCCTTTCCCTTCCTTGTCTCAAACCTATTTTTGTCTTCTATATAGTTGAAATGATCCTAACCATGTCATTATCCTTTTAGCCAATCACAACCACCGGTATTTTGATATGTAACCCTCCGCGAGATGACCTTAATTAGGTTGAGTGAATCCTGTTAATCTCCATTGTCATCATTTCTCGTGGGAATCAATTAGAGCGAGTTATGTGTGATCGGGACGGATCCACGTGGTGTATTTGAAGATTTACAGAGATAGAAATAGAATTTTACGATAATACAACTAGAGCATATTAAACAATGCCACATCATTATTTAAGAGGTCGATGGAAGAACAATCATATACAAGTGGTTATAGGACATGACAAAAGAATGAGCAAAGAAGTCCAAGTAGTGCTAAACGGTTATAGCAACCATCAGAATGTAGAAATGATCTAGATGACCAGAGCAAAGTTATAAATACCAAATGAATTCAGCAAGAAAATTCATCACACACCAACCCAATCAAATCCAAACATCATCTTTCAATTATCATTTCAATTACTAATCAATTATATTTCTTAGTGTAATCACTCTACTGTTCTATCAAGTAAAATACATTTCTTAGCATAACCATTTACTTTTCACTTGATATTTTATATTTCATAGTATAATTCGTAATGTTAATCGAGTAACTGGTAATCTTAGATGTAACTTGAGTCTACACTCATATGTTGGATACAATTCTTCACTGAAAAATGTGTTCTGCAGTTGTTCTCTGCAACCCACTATAAGAATCTCTATTTTATTTTTCTTTTATATATATATATATATATATATATATATATATATATATATATATATATAAGTCCTTTCATATTGAAGGCAAATGTGTAACCCATCATTAGATAATTAACCTATCTCTACCATTAGAATATAGCCTAATCCTATTTACACATTGAAAGTGGCTGCATAGGCAGCTGATCTCATCCTATCTAAGTAATATGGTGTGTATCTACCTATCTTTGCGCCTGGGGCATAGTTGTTTGGTTTGGATTGAGCTACAAATTCAATTCTAACATGCCTGCATTCAAACTGTCGAAAACAACTAGCAACAAATCCTAAACACTTATATTTCCACATGAGACTGTAGTTTGTGATCTTAACCGTTTGCGGCCCATTATTAGCCAACCATAGATCTGTTTTCTGCTGGTCCTCACATTGCATGATCTTAAACACGTAGGGCCCATCGCTAACCGATTATAATAATCTTTATTCATGTGGGGCCCTTCCTTAATAGCTCCAAACCATGTGTATTTCCACATAGGCCATTGTTAGATGTTTTTAACCATGTGGGACCACGGCTACTCAATCATAACTGTGCTTATTTTAGTATGGGGCCCATTGTTAGACAATCTTAACCATTGCAGTCATCTGAATCATTACTGCATATTTTCACATGAGGCCCCTCTCTAGACGATCTTAAACATGTGGATCTATGGCTATTTTCCTGGATTACTTGATTCTAAATGTGTGCATTTTCCTATGGGACTTTGCATTAGTCTGTCCTAACCAATGTTCTCACATGCCACAATAAGAGACGGGTTGTGAGTTTGTGATTATAAATATGCATTTATAGGTATGCCAAGTCATAAATCTTCTATGGAAATGAGATGGGTAGCTCAAAAAACAAAAATATAAGCATATATACAACAATTTAGTTAGAAAGATTGGTAAGAAAACTAACAATGAAAATAGTATTTATTTAAGAAAATTAAATTTTCACTGTTCAATTTCAATAAATGCAAACAGCCATTCTGAAAAATTGCTTTTTAGTCTTCCTAATGATCCCTATCGAGTGAATAAGGTGGAATATGATTGCCTGCCTGCCTTTGGGTTTTGTAGCAAGTTCATGCGTTGGGAAGCTAGGTGGGCCAACCCATCATGATGTTTGTGAAACATCCACCTTGTACATTGGTTTTGTTAGATTATTTTAAGACAATGATTACCAAAATAAAAAACAAAAAAACGAGGCAGATCTCTACTTTAGTCCGGATAGAAAAAAGTGAGGGAAGAAATGCAATAACAACCATTTATAAGGTCATTCCCACTGGGATAAATTGAAAATATAAAAAAACTTAGCCTGATACAGAATTTATGTGGCCCTGTGACTGTTTCAACTGTGGTCATTCAATCCCCCATTGTTTTCTCTTGTGTGGCCCACTTGAATTTTGGCTCTACCTCATTTTTTGTCTCATATCGGAAAAATGGTTGGATGGGATGGATTTCTCACAAACATCATGTGGGCCCTACATAGCTTCCGAGCGTAGAACTTCATCCGAGAGACTTGCGGAGGCAGTCAGGGTCTGAATAAGGTGCCTACACCGTGAAAAAATAATAAGGTTGGACCAATCATCAGATGGAACAACCCTGTAAAAAAGAACGCACGGTTTAAAATATCTCCAACTGTCCAGATACAACATACACGGTGGGATCCACATTTTGCATGGCTTGGATGCTCCACAGACTAGCCAGGTTGGAACGTGTATGCTTGTAATAAAACCCCACGTATAGCTATTTTCATGTTGGATTGTAGCCGTTGGATATCTGGGATCACGTTGCAATGACCAAAGGATTTTACAATGGGCCTTCCATGGATTTGTGATACAGGAAAAAGTCTTCAAGATTGGAAGGTCCTCCGAATAGCCTACCAAACAACGGTTCGAAGAGAATAACCATATTTAGAGGAAAAGAGTTCAAAGATCTTTAGGTTGAAAATTTTCCCATTTGATAGATCCTTTGGGAATCCCTATCTAGGGAGAGGCCCACCATATACACGGTTTGGATTAGTGAAACATGGCCCAAGAATCAACGGCTGCAGTTAGAACGTAAAAATAGCAATACCTAGTATCTAGGGAGATGATAGGGTGGAGCCATTAGAACCGTAATGTGATGGGGCCATCTCTGATCTGGCCCAAGTGCACACCACCCATTGAAACCTTCAGAATACATACAGATTGGTCGCTACTAACCATCTGATTAATGGCTTCCAAATCAACGGTAGGAAACAAAAGTGTCCAACAGTCAACATCCATTGTGACAGAAGCTAGGTGGGGTCACCGTGATGTTTGTGAGAATCCACACCGTCCATCCGTTTTTTCAGCTCATGTTAGAACACAGTCCAAATTGAAGTAGATCCAAAACTTAAATGGGTCACACGACATGAAAAAGCCTTTCCTCCAAACCTTCTTGGAATCCGGATCCTCGCAACAAGCAGGATTTTCCTGATGTTTGTTTGGGAGCGTGGTTTTGGAACCTCAGGATTTGAAACTCTTCTTCTGTTTTTGGCATCTTAAATTCAGAATCTCTTGTAAACCGAAAGTAGCAATGCACAATATATTTACAGGGGTTTAAATTTCATTGCTAAATTAATTTTAATATATTTAATTAGGGTTGGTATGTGATGTTTGACACAATGGTTATAATAAGCCCGTTGAAATATATATATATATATATATATATATATATATATATATATATATATATATATATATATATATATATCTTGCCCAAAAATGATAAAATTCCAAATCTCAAACATCTGAATGACTAACCAGCGATTTTTAATCGTTGATTTACCTGGACAATGTTTGGACAATGTAGATCATTATATTAAGGTAATTATAATGATGCAATTGATAATATGAGAGTTTTGGGATATCAGTGGGCCATATGCCCAATAAATGAATAACATAGTGACACACATGTTACACATGCAACTCTTGAAAGGATTTTATATGTAATCTAAGGGTTGTTTGGCACGGCGGATTTCAAATCCCCTTGTTGTTTAGCACTATAAAGTAAATGGGGGTTTCAAATCCCCTCAAAGAGAGGGTTTGAAATACATAGCAAAAGCTTCTATTACATCTAAAATCCTTTCAAGAGTTACGTGTGTAACATGTGTGTCACTAAGCTATTAGTCTATTGGACACGTGGCCCACTAATGATATCCCAAAACAATTAGTTATCAATTGCATCACTATAATTACTTTAATATTATGATTAGCACCGTTCAAACATTTTCCATGTAAATCAAAGGTCAAAAATTATTGGTTAGTCACTCGATCTTATGCTTGTGGCCCATCCGAGGCTTGGAATTTCATCATTTTTGGGCAAAGCATATATTTAAGAGGGCTTATTACAACCATTGTGTCAAATACTACATACATTCACTAATTAGAGATATTAAAGTTGATTTAGTAATTAAATTCAAACCCTGGTAAATATACCATACGTAGCTACTTTTGGATTAAAGTTGATTCCCATTCATGGTGCCAAAAACAATAGGAGGATTTCGAATTCAGGAGGTTTCAAATCCAGGGGGTCCTAATCCAAGGGGCTCCAAATCCACACTCCCAGACAAGCCCTAATTACTTTACAGTGCCAAACATATTAGAGGATTTAAAATACCCTCAAACCCCCCAAGTCCATGGTGCCAAATGATCCTTTAACAAACTTCCGTGGCCACACGAATGTTTCAACTACGGACGTTCAATCCTCACTTACGTTCAATCCTCACTTCCTATCGTGCAACTTGCTTAAGTTTTAAATCCACCTCATTTTTGAACTCGTTTCCTAACATAGTATGACAAAACAGATGAACTGAATAAATTTCTCACAAACATCACGATGACCCCCACCCAGCTTCACGTGGGAGGGATGCATTTTGGCTACACACCAGTAGCCTGCAGCCACTAGTCGGTGCTATATATGTGGACCCACCGTGATGAATTTTTTTTTATTTTTTTTAATCCACATAGGCTACTAACTAGTAGGTGCTATGTGGACCCGGGTCCTTGCTCTTACCCGGGTGGTAGACTCTGTCGAGTTTCAACACCGGGTCAAGGGTTCGAGTACCCACGGTGGTGAAATCCCACGGTGTGTGTGTGCGTGGCGTGAGTGTGTGGGGGTGTGTGTGCGTGTGTAAAAAAAAAAAAAAAGGTGCTATGTGGACCCACCATGATGTATGTGTTTTGTAAGGGCCATTGATCTATTTTTTCATATCATTTTATGGCATGAGCCTGAAATTAAGGTAGATCCAAACCTCAAGTAGGCTACATCACATGGAACAAGGTTAATTGGATGTTCACCTTTAAAAACTTCTCAAGGGCAACAAGTTTTGGATCAAGCTATTGTCTTTTTTTTTTTTTTTTTTTTTTTTTAAACCTATCGAATGAGTAAGATGTCAAATAAACATTAAAGTGTACCCTATGAGGTTTTCAACGGTGGGCATTTAATCACTGCTGTTTTCAGTGGTGTGGTCCACTTGAGATTTAGATATACCTCATTTTTTAAATCAAGCCCTAAAATGATAAGTAAAAATGAATAAAACACATATATCACAGTGGACCCACAAAGCACCGACCTGGCTATTGGCAGCGTGAATGGCCAAACCGCGTCAATCCACGTCCGTACCAAACCACCTCAACCGAAAAGAAGCTGGTCCCATTTTTCACCAATCAGAACTAGGCGAGTCTCATAACCGGTAGTCACGCGCCAGCAAAGCGAACGAGTGTTCTGCAATCAAGTAGGAGGGTAATTTAGTCATTTATCCATCACACCTACGGAAATCACGGGCCGGAAATCTTGGATAAAGGGTCTGAAGCAAGCTTGCGTATGATTAGACACTAGTCGCATAACGCGCATGGTGGCATCTAACTTTTCATACTGACTACATTACCCTTTGTTTCGATACTCCTACTGTACCGTACATGATGCTTATCTAAGCCGCTGGTGCAAAATGTGGCATAGATGCATGTCGATCCAGAGTGATAAAATCATGGGCCCCACCTTCTATGAGTGGTACATCACAAAAACTAGATGGATGGTTGAAAACACCTGAAATTTGATGGCCAAACATCAAATGGTTGGGATCGTATTTTGTGGTCCTAATCAACAATGGGACCCACGTCCGGATGTTCAGGGATTCTACATTGATTCAACCATGAATCATGTGCGAGTATGATCTTGCATGCACGTGTAGAAAAGGAATTACTCAGTACTCTGCCGGAGCATAGTACATCATAGGAATGCATATGCGCACTATACACATTCAATGCAAGTACCTCAATCCAAACCGTCTAAACTGACCAAGGTGTACCATGGAGTGCAATCATCACAAGTTGTCAATAATCTGGTATTGGACACCAAACAGACGGCTGAAAAGAAAGAAAGAAAAAGACAAAGGAAAATGAATGGTTTTGAGGGTACAGATGAATTGGACGGTTTGGATTGAGGTTGAAGCCTGAGATGTGTAGGAATGCGACGTGAGAATGAGAGGGAAGAGATATAAAAGAAAAGGGAGAAGGGTAGAAAAGGAATAGCATGGGAAAGGGACGTATTCGGAGCATTCCCAATAAAGAAGGAAGGAGGTACGAATGAGGGGGGGTAGCTTTTGAAGAGCCGCATAAAGAAAATGATAGGTCTAAGGAAGAGAGGAGTTTTGTCTGCCGTTGATTAGTGGGGCACTGTGGGTTGCTTGTCCTTCACACAACAAGACCTTTGACAATTCCTTTCAAGGACAAGGAGATGGAGATATGGTAATAGTGAGGATAATGACATACAGAGGTCACACAGGGAATTAACAATTCTCAGATTGATTCAAAACTTCTGTGGCCCCCATGATGTTTTCAACGGTAGGAATTCAATCACTACTGTTTCCACTTGAGTTTTGGGCTCATGGATTAAATTGGATGGACGGCGTGGATAAAATACATACATCACGGTGGGCCACACAGAGTCCTGCCACCATGTAGGCCGGTGGTGGTAGGGTCACTACGCAATCTGTGTCCCAGTCGTTGATAGTAACAAAGCTGCAACCTGAAGCCCTGGTCGAGAGAGAGAGAGAGAGAGAGAGAGAGAGAGAGAGAGAGAGAGAGAGAGAGAGAGAGAGAGAGAGAGAGAGAGAGGTTGGTGTCTTTGCACAAATCAATTGATTATGGTTTTCATTTGAAAATGAAAATGAGTTGTGAGTTTGGGGGTGTGTGTGCGGATGTGTGTGTGTGTTGTGAGAGAGAGAGAGAGAGAGAGAGAGAGAGAGAGAGAGAGAGAGAGAGAGAGAGAGAGAGAGAGATTTGATATCTTTGAGAAATCAATATGGATTATGATTTTCAGTTGAATATGTGAGCGAGAGGTTAGTATTGGCACAAATCAATACATGTGTGTGTGTGTGTGTGAGAGAGAGAGAGAGAGAGAGAGAGAGAGAGAGAGAGAGAGAGAGAGAGAGAGAGAGAGATTTGATATCTTTGAGAAATCAATATGGATTATGATTTTCAGTTGAATATGTGAGCAAGAGGTTAGTGTATTGGCACAAATCAATACATGTGTGTGTGTGTGTGTGTGTGAGAGAGAGAGAGAGAGAGAGAGAGAGAGAGAGAGAGAGAGAGAGAGAGAGAGAGAGAGAGAGAGATGCTTGGCTCCTCGCACGCCACCCACAGTAGCCGATCAGTGAAGAGATAGGTCTCTACGTGTGGCATACAGGGAGCCAGGCACAACCCATTTCACCTTTTCCTTCTTCTTCTTCTTTTCCTTCTTCTTTCTTCCTCCTTCCTTCCTTCCTTCCTTCCCCCCCTTTTCTCCTCCTCTCTCATCTCTCACAGAGAGAGAGAGAGAGAGAGAGAGAGAGAGAGAGAGCGGCCAAGGAATGAGGTGATGGAGGATGCTTTTATAGACGATGAGAAGGAATGAGAATTCTTTTTTATTATAAAATAATAAAATGAAAAGCCAAACATCTCCCCAAAATCTAATTAAAAACTTATAACTTTTTTACTCCGCATGACCCTTCCAAATCGTACTCCTACATCCTTCTTCCGTACATGGGACCCACCCTCCATGATCAGAACCGTTCATCAAGTTTCTACCACTATATATATTTAAATAAAAACCATCATTTTATTGATCAAGTAAACCCCACCACTTCCAAATCTTGATGGTTAAAACTTGAAAAAGCCGTCTACTCTCATTCTTCATCAATTGGCTGGACGGCCACGATATTCCAGTCAGTGCAACTACTGAACAACAGGCCGTCGAAAATGAGACCATCCCAACAAATGGTTTTGATAGATGTGTGTGGGCACACGTAATGAGATGGACCTCGGACTACTATACCGGTCCGCTAAGAAAATCTCACAATGCACGCTCAAGAAAAACGTGACATCCCTACCACACATCTCTCTATACTTAGCAAAAGGCCCCAGCATGTGTTTGGCCGGCGTGGATTCTCTCTTGTAGGCGTGGTGAGATTCTCTAAATTTGGAGGGACTCTAACATAGGGGTTGAACTATACATCGCGTCTTATTAAATTATGATACATCACGATTTTTATTTTATTTTATTTTATTTTATTTATTTATTT
Organism: Magnolia changhungtana; assembly: GCA_030180095.1. Classification (NCBI taxonomy): domain Eukaryota; kingdom Viridiplantae; phylum Streptophyta; class Magnoliopsida; order Magnoliales; family Magnoliaceae; genus Magnolia; species Magnolia changhungtana. The sequence continues at coordinate 7,427,203 of JASAUF010000653.1, read as the reverse complement.
ATTTTTTGATACATCACGATTCTAGCCGTTGGATTTATACCTTTTCCAATGAAGAAAACCGTTTATTTGATAGGTCACCCCTTGGATGGCAGATATGCAAAAGTACTGTCATATTGAGTATTTCAACCCTTTGATTATACAAAGCACTATTTTGACCGTTCATGTTAAAAGTGAAAGAGCCAAATTACTAAGTCGACGTAATAATCCATTTTAGAGCTTTGATTTACTGAGTTTCTACCATTTAATGTTAGACTTGTCAGATCAACGGTTTCGATCATTGCAAGATAATCCAAATTCAAAGGCTGAAATCCCGACGTAGCACATTGCAATGCGTCGGGGTGTATTTGTCCAAACCTCCTCTTTTTCTTCCTACAAAAAGAGAGTGATGGATACTCGTTACACCGACTCAAGTGGAGTTTCAAACTGCACTCACCTAGCACGTGTATTTTTTCACACGTGTATGATCACATTCGCTAGGAAGCTGATCCATACAGTTCAGATACGATATGTGAAAATCTATACCTACTTTAATCATCAAATGGGCCTCGCTTGTACAGTAAAATGGACGGTTACTAGACATTAACCAACGGTTCTAATTCTATGTGCATGGGCGCTCAGCTGATGGTCGTATTAGGATGATTACAAATGCATAGAATGTGGATGGTGAGGATCACCTGAATGAACGTGTCTGATGCTTTGTACGTTTGAGCTTCCACGTGTGAGAAGAGTGCACTATGAAAGTATACTCGAGCGCATGCGGGTAGCATTCGTAATGGGAGACTCCTTTGCCTGCCGGAGTGCGGATTTGTCTGGAGCGTTTGGACGGCCTGCGATGCGATTTGCCAACGAAAGCCACCAATCAGAATCAAGAAATCTCTGACCATTTCCCTCTTTTTTAATTATTTGTATTTGAGAAATGATCCAGTGCTCTCAGAGCACTGCTAGTTATAGTGCTCCTAGTTGAATAGGGATACTTGGAAACTACAATAGTTCAATCCCAACCGTCCATTGGAGAGAATACACATTTCAAATGCTTCTTTACAAAAATGCACTTATCGAAAATTTTAATCCATGCATGGTTGGGAGTTTTTGATATCCATCCATTTCTAGCCCATGGTTCGGATGGTTAGGATTGTATCAAAATGGTGATCGTTCATGGATTTGGGGTGATTTGAGGGGATTTCAAATCCCCTAAAACAGGGTTTGAAATCCACGGTAAAAGCTTGATTACATCTAAAATTCCAGGGGGTTTTAAAATCCAGGGATTCCAAATCTACGCTTCCAAACAGGCCCTAATCAATACCTAATGGATACTAAAAAATGGATGTGTTAAATTGTTGATTATAGCTGCTTTGATATTAATGATCTCAACCGTTCTTTATATCAGGTTAATATACGGATGGAATTGTTCAATCAGTGTGAAGTTGGTCTGGCTGTCCGTGATATGTTTACTCGACCTACTGAACGGTTCAGATTAACAAATGAAATTACCCTAGTATTCTTTTCGAACTAGGCGCATTATAACCTACAGTGAGCACTGTATGATAAAGGTGGACTGCACATGAGAGCACTGGATTATTCACTTTATACATGGGAATAATAGAAATGCTAAATCAATTCGCGCGAGGATGGACTGAAAAGTCAACGTCGGCACACGTGTGAGAAATCCATGCCATGCACAACGTGGGCATCTAGCTGCATTGTCCTGTCTCGAAATCCAGCCTGACAGGGGCTCAAGGTGGACTGCACATGAATGATGAATATTGACCGTTGGTGATTTAATTTTTAACCCTCCATTTTTCTCACACTACTGTATCTCACCTAACCAGTGTATCAGATGGACGCAGTTATGTGGGTAGGCCCAACGTGATGTATCGGTTTATCTATGCCGTTCATCTCTTTTCTAAGATCATTTTTAGCTATGATCCCAAAATTGAGATAGATCCAACGCTCAAGTAGACCACACCACAGATGACTCTTGCATTTAATGCAACTCACATGCATTTAATGCAACCCAAACTTATTATCTGGTGTGGTCCACTTGACCGTTGAATCTGCCTCATTTTTGTTAACAAACCTTAAAATGATCTGAGAGAAGGGATGGACGGCGTGGATAGACAGATACATCACGGTGGACCCGCCAACAGAACTGCCCGTTCGTGGCTAAGACCGGCGGCGGTAGGACGCAATCCGCGTCCGCCTGAGATGTGGCTCAAGGTATGTTCACGGTCGATCCCACCAAAGATATAGAATGAATCTTTCACACGTATATACTATTAGCACGTGCCCCTCGGTCCACCTCTTTAGTCTTCCCTCGCATAAATCTCTATTGCATTTGGGTCCTTACTCCTGCGGAAACGGATAGGCTACTCCACCTTACACCAGCTCTGTGGCTGATGGTCGGTGCTATGTTGGGGCGACCATGATGTATTTGTTTCATCCATTCCGTTCATCCATTTTTACAGATCATTTTACGGCTTAATCCCAAAAACTAGAGGTATATGAATCTCAGGTGGTCCACACCACATGAAAACAATAGTGATTGGATATCCACCATTAAAATCCTTCTAAGGCCCACTATACTGTTTCTTTGACATCCAATCTGTTGAATAGGTCATACAGGCCCAGATGAAGAAAAAAACAAAGATCAACTTGATCCAAAACTTTTATGGCACCCACAACATTTTTAATGGTTTACCCTCATTCAACACTGTTTCCAGTAATGTGGTCCACTTGAGATTTGGATATACCTCATTTTTTGGACTTATATTGTAAAATGATCTCTAAAAATAGATGGATGGCATCAATGAAACACATACGTCATGGTGGGGCCCACATAGCACCGACCACTAGCCATTGGCTGCTGTCAGGGGCGTAGCCAATCCGTTTCCTACTCTTGCTCGGGTGGTAGACTCTCAGGAGTTTCAACTCCCGGTGAAGGGTTCGAGTACCCATCTGTGGTGAAATTCCACCAGCGGGAGTGTGTGTGAAAAAAATAATAATAATAAAATCTCTATTGCATTCTTCCTGTAGGTTACAGATTTGAATGCCTCAGCCGTTAGTTCCTGATCTCCACCTTCGTTGATTTCATCCATTCTTGAGTGGGCCCACCTTAGAATGCAAATGAACTACAAATAGCAAACAGATCATTTTCATGAGTAGAAGTCCAGTCACTGGACGGTTAGATTTTTCCGATAGGTGAAAACATTAAATACAATCCATACTTAGTGGGGCCCACAAGATGAGTGATTCTGATGGGCTTCTTTTTTCATACAATCTTCATATCCCATGGATGGATTACGGTTTCGCGTGCTCCAACGGACTACTAAATGACGGTCGTTTGCTTCTCTCTCTGCTACGAGATTTTAAACTTATCGCGACATTTTCACATATTTGAAACTTTGAATTTCGCGGGCGATAAAATCCTAAATGAACTTACCACACGGCTAAATATCTGGGACCCAATATCTCGGCAATTAAAAGAGATTTTGAGTGGATACCGTCGAAATAACGCGTAACCATTTCAGGGCATTAAATCCTCAAGATCTTATTACGCATGCGTAAGCGCGTGTATCTTGAAATGATAGGAGCGGATTAGGTTCGTTCCCGGTCTCACCCAACACAGTTCGGTCCTAAATGTGGGGCCCACCTTGATATAAGTATTGTATATCCACACCGTCCATCCGTTTTTCCAGCTCACTTTAACGTATGAACCCACAACCGAAGCAGATCCAAATCTCAGGTGGACCACACAATAGGAAATAGTGATGATTGAACGACTACCATTAAAAACTTAATAGGGTCCACCGTATTGCCCATTGTTCCGCTTATTTACCATCCAACCTGTTGATAAGGTCACGCGGACCAGATGAAGGGAAAGAACAAATATCGACTTGACTCAAAACCTTTATATCTCATAAGAAGTTTTAATTTTCACTCACCACTGTTTCTACTTCTGCGGTGTGTTCTAGCTTAGATTTGGATATGATTCAGTTTATGTGCTAAATTGAGCTGGCAAAATGGATGGACAGCGCGGGTATAACATACATGTATAAAGGTGGATCGGACGGTCAGGACTGCACCTAATCTACTCGCTTAAAGGATAATGGGGGACCCAATCCTCAGCTGGCACTGTTAAATTGCAATGGCACAGTTCATTCATTTGGCTATCATAAATGGGCCCCCAATTCGAAACTTATTTTGGACAACTATCATAAATGGCCAGAAATCAAAACTTAATTGGGACAACGTAGATACCTGACCCCTAGGCTGATAAGTTGCTATGACCAGTGGGACCCAAAACCTATCCTAAACCTGAATCTAAGCCTCAAACTAATTTAAAGCCCGTGCCCATGCCCATGCCCATGCACACTGGCATTAAGACCACAGTAAAATAATAGATGAGAACTTATATCTCACCAGGGCTCCCGGCCAAAACCGGGATCTTTTTATGTGGTTGGTGGTGCATGACGTGCCGCCCGTCACGCAGTATTTTATCGTGTGTTAGTTGAAGTAAAGAGAAATGAAACTCCCTCTCCCGATTCTTGCTCAGGCTGAAATGATCATTTTGTACTTAAATTTTTATCAAATTATGTTCCATACTAAGCCCCTTAGCTAATAAGGTGTTGCTGCGTGGTACACCCACCTTAACAGCCAATCACAACTCTTAGAGCATTCTTTAGCCTAAAAACTTCTTAAAATTTAGGAAAGCGTCATTCAAAATACCTATAAATACACTTTTCTCTTCACTTTCACACCATTACCAAGAATCCTAAGATTATCCATCTTACCGAACATAAGAAGAGGGGAAGAGTGGGACTAGCCCATCCATTTAGTAAGGAGAGAAGAGTGAAACAGATGAAGCCTTCCACCCTTAAGTTAGCCTAGCCAAGCTAAACCCAAATTCTAGCAGCCTGAGTCACCAAAAAGCCGATCCTATCTATTATAGTTAATCGTTGTGATAACCCATTTACCCACTCACCCTACTTTGATAGGATTCATTCACAATCGCATCAGCTATATGCATCATCATTTCCTCTCAACCCCTCCTGCTAATCCTGTAAATTCGAGTGTATGCTTTATGCCTCGTTAGGATACCGGATCTTGCCTATCAAAAACTCAGATTGACTGGATTTCGACTATTTCTCCAAGTAGGTGAGTTCGGATAGGAAAGTCTTTCTTGATCCATTGATTGAAGTAGGCATCGCATTGCCACATTGTATCATTTGTGCACGAGAACTCACATAATTACATTTTGCCGAGTCCTGTTAAGTAGAGACTGTATATTTGTATGGCAGATAGGGTGCTTAACACCTTCTTTTTTTGTCACTGTAATCCGTTACACAAAATTTCAAGTCTCAGATCGAGAGTCATTTTGAGGCAGGGAATCTTCCGATTATCTGGCTTAAGGTTTCTACAATGGAAATTTGAGCTAAATAGTTAGCCGTGACTTCAAGTCAAACATATACTACCCTAAGTCACAACTATATTAGGAAGCTTGAAAATGCCCCCATGAGCTAGATTCACCTGCGATGTAGTCTCTAGAGCTAATTCTCTGCCAATCTTTCACCATTGTCCACGAGGAATGTTATCAATCGTAAAGGAAATGGATTGGATATTACCCTACCTGTCCCTAGCTAGGAACGAACACTCAAAACATATAGGGGCTTTGAGGGGTACCATGATGTATGTGTTTTATCTACACCGTCCATCCAATTTTCCATATTAATTTAGGTTATCTAGGGATTATCGTGATGGTTAAAAACCTTCCAACCCGTTCATAAGGTCACATACACTTGAATGAAGGGAAAACACAAATGTTGGCTTGATCAAAGGAAGCTACTAATCTATGCGGAGGAGGGCAATAGAACAAAACTGGTTGAATGCAGCTCATTGCATGTTGCCGCTAAGAACGGTGGTGGAACCCTGCGGCTGGACAGCTGAGAAAGCGACAGTGTGGGGGCTCTAATACCTCGTGAGAAAATGGAGTTAGGGTTTTCCCTCCCTTATATCTATTTTTAAAATTAAGAACAATATGATAATTGAGGGACTACCAAAGAAAATGTACACCACACTAACATTTTGACTTAAGGATTCAAAGTATACGCTCTTTACTCAGATGCACATGTCCTTAGTATGTGCATACCCTCAATGTTACAAAGTTTAAAATTGGGAACATTCGACTAAATAATTAATCACTATTTTCTATTAGAAAAATACTTAAAAAGTTGAGTAAATATTAACGAAATTTTAAATTTTTATTCGAAAAACAATTGTAAATTATCATTTTTTTTTTCCAAAATAGACCTTAATTATATCATCGTCTAAGCTTTATTCTAATTAATTAGGGCGGCTTTCATGATGAAAAATTTTCCTGCTATATAGCTCGATTGACCTGATTTTTTAGGCATCCCGTTTTTATAGCAGGAAAACCTTAGTTGATGGGTGAGATGTCGTAAAAACTCCATGGTGGGTTCTATGTGCCAAGTAGCTGGATGTACAACTAGTTGTGTGGCAAATGGTGGGCTTCATGTGGTAACTAGTTGTGTGTGTACACACACATATTCATTCTTTCTTTTATGAAAAGGTCGTGTGAATTTAGACGATTTTCTTGATAAAGACCCAAAATCATTTTTAATAACAAATAAACGAGGTTCATTGCCTGTTTGTTGTGAACAAGGACCTAATCTACAGGTATGGTGCTCGTGTTTGGTTTAGATCCAGTCTATTAATCTAATGGTAACCTTAATTATGGATGATCCACGCCTCAAGAATTTCTTCATTTGGTCAAGGCTAACCTTTCCAATATTGTTGGGCATGTAAATACACGGTCAAGAAGAAATGCAACAACAATTCACATTCAATGGAGAAAGGATAAAAGACTTGATGATTATGAACTTTCAATTTGGGAGAGTTTTTGGCCATGGTTTCTGCACAACTGGGGATAATCGTATATATCAATGGATAAATCAATCATGGCCCCACATGTGCAGATTAGGTACCAAATAGGAACTTCCCATTCTCAATGAACAGGAAAATTGATGTAGAACGGGTCATGGATTCGTTCATGGCTAAGATGGACCGAAGCAAAGGAGAAAAAAAGGATCGACCACACTCAACATAGTTCGATCGGTCAACCTTTGTGGTTGATAAGTCGAAATTCCGCCGAAAATTCCAAATTGCTTGTTGGCTGATTTCTGTCAGTTTAGATAGGTCGAAACATAGGTCCAAATACTATTCGATAGGTCGACGAAACAGTTTAACGGGTCGAAATATTTTTCCATAGGTTGACAGAATAGTTCAAGACGTAGAAATACTATTCGACAGATCGAAAATCACAAAATTTTCGATTTAAATCTCTGGACACTTTTTGGCTATTTCGACCTGTCAACTCGATAGATCGATGATAGATCATCAGACGGCGAAAATTTACGCATTTTTTTGAATTTGTTTCCTTATTTAATTAGAACTCTTTGATTGCATTTTTAGGATATGTTTAGGGTTATTTAAATGGTGTTAAACTCATTTTTATTCATTTAATCTATCAATTAAAATTTCTTAGAAATTTTATTTCTTCTCGCGGATTTGAGATTTTCTCTTGTGGATTCAAGAGCACCTTGTGGATTCAAGGTATCTATGGATCAAGGAAGACGGCAATTGACCTCATCATGTCCTTCCCTGCGTCAGTTGGTATCAGAGTAAGGCCTTTTCCTTAGATCTATGGATCCTAATGACGGGTTGGGCAACATTCCCATTGACGGCGCTCTAAGGAATTTTCCTTTAACATCGACGGCTTTCGAAGTGGCGCAACGAGAGAATTGACAAGTCATGTAAGGGCTGCAGGCTTTCATTGATTGCACGCCGAATGCTATAGGGAAACTCCATGTTCGTGGCAATGATCCACCCTTGGTAGGTGTTGAAATTCATAATCGCACCGATCACAGGGTGTATCGGCAGTGAATCACAAGATCACATTTGAGGAGGTGGGATACAACGATGAGGAAATTGACGACCTGATCCTCCAACATTTCGGACGAGGCATGGGTAGATCGAGACTTTAGGATGAAAATCGATCTCCCTATCTTTAATGGCTAACTCCACATTGAGGACTTCGTATATTGGCTGCTCGAAGGCGATCGCTTCTTCGACTATAGGGATGTCATTGAAGAGAAGAAGGTTAAGATTGTGGCTTATAAGTTGAAGGACAGAGCTTTGGCTTAGTGGAGCAACTTCAACTCACACAGATGAGACAAATGGAAGCAAAATCTGCACATCGCTGTGGATGGAGTAGTTGCCACTCGTGTGATTCCTCCACAGTGACTACGATCATGTATTATTCCAAAAATACCAAAATATCGGTAGGGTAGTCGGTGGTGAAATATTATCAAGAAGAATTCTACCTCTTGGCAGCACAAAACGATTTGATTGAAACTGAATCATAGCAAATCGCCCAATTCAATGGCGAATTGTGTTGCAATACAGGATTGAGTTCAGATGCAACCCTTTTAGACGATGAATGAAGCAAGCTGGCCACTTGAGCAGAAGCACAGCTCAAGCGCACCAACACTCAGACCTATCTTACTATTAGGGTAGCCGCGACGGGTACTTCACAAGGAGATCCACAGACCAAGGGGAAAGAACCTTTAGGAGGACGACCTTAACCTCTTACACCCACGAACTGAGAGACAAGAAACGGACAGGTAAGTCCCCAAAGAGCAACAACGACTACTGCTGGTCTGAGTATGGTCTCGAACCCCTATGGTCAGCCATGGCCTGACCACTGCCATCGATGTGGCCAATCGGGTCACTTATCAAACATTTGCCCTTAACAACAAGTAGCAAACCTCCCCATTAATGATGGTGGCACTGGAAATACAAAGGAAGACCCGAAAGATGACGAATTGTGACACACCACGGATGACGAAGCTGATGAAATAGATTGTGTTCCGCAGGATCATGGTGAGTCGCTAGTCATGAGGTGGCTATTGTATGTACCAAGGAAGGAGGTACACCCATAATGATACAACATCTTCTGAACAACGTGTTGGGTGAATCGAAAAGTCTGCGATGTGATCATCAATAGTGGGAGTAGCAAGAACATCGTCTTAAAGGTCATGGTTGAGAAATTGTAGCCGAAAACGAAGTGTCATCCCTCCCCGTATACAATCACCTGGATTAAGAAAGTCAACAAGACAAAGGTAACTGAACAATGCATTATATCTATTTCAATTGACAAGTATTATAAAGAATAAATCGTATGTGACATTGTTGCATGGAGGCCTGTCACATTCAACTCGGTTGATCATGGAAATCCAATCATATGTCACTCATAAATGACAGGATAATGTATACATTTTCATCAATGACGACCGTAAAACCATACTAGCTCCTATGGACCCAGAGGAGTCACCCAAAACTTCTAAAGTGGAAGGGTGATTTCTCCTTATCATACGAGACTTTGTGGAGGAATCCAAGGAAATGGGACAAATCTATGCATTAATTATAAAAGGGAAAGAAATCGAGCCCATTAACATTTTCGAGAAGTTAAAACCCTTGTTAGATGAATTCAAAGAAATTTGGCTTGACGACCTTCTCGATGGATTGCCTCCCATGCGAGATATTTAACACAAGATTGACCTTATCTCAGGGTCTAGCTTATCTAATCGTCCTCACTATCAGATGAGTTCAAAGGAGTCCGATATCTTGTATGGATAAGTGGAGGAATTGATCTGTAAGGGTCTAATCTGAGAAAACATGAGCCTATGCACCGTTCCGACCCTATTAACTCGTAAGAAAGATGAGACTTACCGCATGTGTGTCATCTGTCGAGTGATTTGAGGAGTAGCTACCATAAGATCCAAATACGACCAGATGATGATTGGAAGATCACTTTTAAGACCAAGGAGGGACTGTATGAATGGTTGGTCATGCCCTTCGGCCTTTCGAACCGCCTAGTGCTTCATGAGGTTGATGAACCAAGTTCTAAAATCATTCATTAGGCGGATCGTGGTGGTCTACTTTGATGATATTTTGATATACAGCCAGGACAAAGCAAGTCATACGGAACATCTTAAATAGGTCCTTCAAGTACTCGTCAAGAATAAGCTGTATCTTAATCCCAAAAAATGCAGCTTTTAGATTGATAGCTTGTTGTTTTTGAGCTTTTTCATGACATCCACGGGCATCCGAGTGAACGATGAAAAGGTGAGAGCCATCAGAGAGTGGCCAATTCCCATAAACAATCATGAAGTGCGAAGTTTTCACGGGTTTACAACATTTTATTATTCATTCGTGAAGAATTTCAACACCATTGTGTCACCAATTATAGATTGTATGAAGAAGAGACAATTCTAGTGGATTAACGAAGTTGATAGGAGCTTCACCGAAATCAAGCAAAAGTTGTCCACAACCCTAGTTCTCGTACTTCCTAACTTCGATAAATTGTTTAAGGTCAAATGCGATGATTCCTATGTTGGAATTGGGGTAGTTTTGTCACAATAGGGCAGGCCCGTAGCCTTCTACAGTGAGGAGCTCAGTGATGTACGCAAAAAGTGGTCGATGTATAAGCTTGAATTATACGCAGTGGTCTAGGTATTGCGACATTGGCAACATTACTTGATTCAGAGGGAGTTCATTCTTTATAGAGAGCATCAGGCTCTTAAATTCATAAATAGTCAATTTAACGTGAATCATGTGCATGCTAAGTGGATTTCATTCCTGTAGGAATTCACGTTTGTGCTAAAGTATAAGTCCAAGCAACATAATAAGGTGGATGATGCACTTAGCTGATGCGCAACCTTATTACTCATCATGAGCGATGAGGTTATCGAATTTGAATGCCTCAAAGACCTATATGCTATTGACGACGATTTCAAGGACTCGTGAATTCGATGCTAGGAATGTCAGCCCGACGACCTCCATATTCAAGATGGATTTCTCTTCAAGAAAAATCAGTTGTGCATTCCACATAGTTTGTTGTGGGACTGCGTCATCCAAAACCTACATAAAGGTGGCCTCGGTGGTCATCTAGGGGGAGACATTACAATAACTCTCCTAGAAGAACATTATTATTGGTCACAACTGAAACGAGATGTAGGAAATGTGGTACAACGGTGCCAAACGTGTTAGACATCCAAGGGACAGTCATAAAACACTGCCCTATACACTCCATTACTTGTCCCTGATGACCATTGGGAGGATTTATCTATAGGCTTCGTGCTAGGACTCCCACGAACCCAGCATGGTGTGGACTTAGTGTTCATCGTGGTTGATAGATTTTCTAAGGTGACCCAATTCATACCATGCAAGAAAACTCTTAATGCTACGCATATTGCAAATATGTTTTTCCAAGAAGTTGTTTGCCTACATGGGGTCCCAAAATCCATCACCTTAGATCATGACACTAAGTCCCTCAGTCACTTTAGGAGGACATTGTGGCCACGATTTGACACCAAACTATAGTTCGGTAGTGCATATCATCTGTAAATTGATAGGCAGACTGCGGTAGTGAATCGTACACTTGAAAACCTTATACAATGTTTCTAGAGAGAATCCCAAACAATGGGACTCGGCATTGGCTCAGGCGGAATTCATGTTTAATATAACATGCTGAACCGTTCAACCGGTAAGTTTCTATTTGAAATTATATACGGACGAGTGACTCGATATACTCTCGATTTGGTTCTTCTGTCCAAATTCCCAGGCATGAGCGTTGCAGTAGAACATATGGCGGACTGAATCATAAGTGTATATGTTGATATTCAAGCCCAATTAAAGGTATCCAATGACAAGTATAAGGAAAATGATGACATGCATTGACGTATGAAGGTATTCAATATGGGCGATGATGTGATGATTCATTTACGCAAAGAGAGATTTTCAACCGGGATGTACAACGAACTGAAGAATAAGAAGATTGGACTCGTGCCTATCCTCTGTAAGATCAATGACAACACTTATATGATTGATCTTCCTGAAGATATGGAGATCTCACGCATGTTCAATGTGGCGGCCCTCTACCATCATGAGTCGAATCATGAAGATAACTCGAGGACTAGTTCTTTTGAAGTGGAGGGGACTGATGTAGAACGGGTTGCGGATTCGTTGATGGCTAAGATGGACCAAAGAAAAGAAGCCAAGAAAGATCGATCACACTTAGCATAGTTCGACCAGTCAACCTTTGTGGTTGACATGTTGAAATTCCGCCAGAAATTCCAGATTGCTTATTGGCCAATTTTTGCCAGTTTAGATAGGTTGAAATACTGTTCATAGGTCTGTTCGACAAGTGAAAATACTATTCAACAGGTTGACAAACGAGTCGACAGGTGGACACTTTTTGGTTGTTTCGACATGTCGACAGACTACAGAAATTTACACATTTTTTGGGATTAGTTTCCTTATTTGACTAGAATTATTTGATTACGATTATTTAAAAGGTATTAAACTTGTTTTTATTCATTCAATCTATCAATTCAAAGTTTTTAGAAATTTTATTTCTGATCATGGATTCGAGATTTTCTCTTATGGATTCGACAACACCTTGTAGATTCAAGGTATCTATCGATTGAGGAAGATGGTGTTCGACCGCATCACGTCCTTCCTTCAGTCAAAACTCTCCCTCTTTATGTAACAAATCAACTTCTCTTGTGATTAATTTATTTATAATTCGTAAATGATCCGTACGAATAACTATTTGAATTATTGAATAATCCAAAAACTTGTCGGTGAAACTTTCTTTCCCTTAAGAAGTTCACAAAATTTCCATAAATTCAAAAACGTAAGTGGTGGCTGAGGCTGCTGGTGATATGGTGGACCATAAAAGGGATAGCTTATAGACCAAAATATGAAGTAATTAATAGAACAGTTCAACCCTCTCCCATTATTTATTTATTTATTTTTTATTTATTTATTTTTTTTGAGTTTTACCTATTAAATGTCGAGTTTTACTGTTACAAGGGGGCAAAAAAAAAAAAAAAAAAAAAAAACCGTTCTTTTCCGGTCGCTGATCTTGGGTGGATACGGCCATCAATATCTCCTTGCCTTTTAGGATTTGTCTATTCTTTAGTAATCCAACCGTTCCTTTCGGCCACTGATCTCAGGTGGATACGGCCATCAACATCTCCTTGCCTTTTAGGATATGTTCTATTCATTTGTAATTCAATCAATAACATGCAAAATAGAGATGTTTTGGTTTAGGAAATTACATTAAAAGAGTAGGCCTTATTGGCTTACCACTTAAAAATGAGCTCATTTTAGTCAGCTACCGTATGGGAAATTTTGGTAATGACTAAAAATAACTAGTATTGATAAACCCATGATTTATATAAGCTATGATCTCCAATACATGATTACAGTTGACCAAAACGACATTAAATCATTTTCAAGTGGCAACAAAGCATGCCTCATATACTTCACGCTGCTAATTAATAGTTGAATTGTACAAAGAATCCATGACCATTGGACTCCACATGCAAAAGGAGATATTTTTGTACTTTAGGAATTATATGATATGTAGCCTGCATCTTTCCATAATTTATAATAAGGGTTTTTCGATTTTGACTATTGGGCCCCTGGTAACCTAGATGGTTGCATTATTGCATCCCACATGCTTCGATATGTTGGATATAGACCCATGGAGACCACTTATGAATAACCATCCGTGGGTGGGCCCCACCCGAGTTTCGTTATGTATCTCTTTCTCTTTATCTTTGGAATTATCTTTTGAGATTTCAATTTGAATTTCATTTTTTAACTCAATTTCAATAGGATGGACTAGGGATGTCAGGTGAGATGAGTCCCTCCCTCATCTAAACTCTGTGACCCTTCTTTTGAAAAGAGAAGGAATCCCACGTAAATGACAACCAATGACATTGATCCAAAGAAAAAATTAGGAGAGAGTATCATACCCATTGTTCATCTAGCTCATTCTATAGATGATCAAAATTGTTGATCGTAATTCGAGGTTATTTTAATCATAAAATTAATGGAGTGATTGTGCCTCTCTACTCCAAAAGTGTTTAGGTGGACCAGTAGACATGCACGAATCATCTTTAACTTTTGCGAAGGTCTCAAGATCATGTAGACCGTCAGATCCTGTGGGCCCACCTATCCAAGCCATCTTTCGCAATAAATCATCTTAATATTTCAATCTTATCCTACAAGTAGAAAATTAAGAAGCAAAACACAACAATAATTCACGTTCACATTCAACGAAGCTTTTAATATTGGTCACTAGAACCTTCTAATTGGGAGATTTTTCAGAGGATGATCCATCCAAAGAAGTTCTTAATAAACCAATGGTTTGGAAGCTTCTAAACCATGGACAACACTTTTCAAAATTTAAAACACATGTATATTGTGCAAAGATACCGGCCATGTATCATATGAATTCTCTTCTTAGGGCAATTCATGAAATACCATGGGCGTCAAAATCACTTGAGCTATGCAGATCATGGGTCAGATACTTTGAAATCTAGTCCATCATTTTGTCTAGATAAAGGCAAAATGCATCATTACCCAAGTTGGGAAATAGCACCCTTGAAACCATGAAATGGGCATAAGGGCCCCACAAAAGGCAATAAAGCGAAAAGTGGTCAAAACATCTATTCTTGAGAGAGCTTATCACCTACAGAAAATGGCACCATGAATTGTCATGCAATCCTATCTGTACAATGGCCATGCAACTTTGGCAGGACATCCGTACCATGCAAATGGTAGCATCATCATGAAAAAGACTCATTTCAAGTATCAGACAATCAGGTTAATCCACTCATTTGATAATGGTGTGGCCCACCTGATGATCTATTCCATTTTTTGCAAATACTCTTAAATTCATAGTTAATGCAATTAGGGATAAAATGTACAAATTTTCATATCTAAAATGATGGTGTTTAGGCACCCAGGACTATAGAAAAGACATTGTGGTGTTCTTCTAGGACAAGATTGCGGAAGAATCAACGGTCTGATTTACAAAATGATTAGTAGAGAGGCCAGATCGTTTTCAAATGATACACTCTTACTCACGCATTAATACCTAATTTCAAAATCTAGGTGATAAAACAACGACAAATATCACCTAGATTTTGAAAATCTCCCAACGCTTGTGAAAAAATCAAGCAAATGATGTTATGGTGCCAGTATTGCAAAATTTTCATAATATTGGGAATTATTTTTTCAATTTTGAAGATTTTATCACAAAATTTCCTGATATTAATGCAAAAATTATTTAAAATTTTAAATAATTCATTTATACACTTATATATTTAAAATTTTAAGATCATTTATACTTTATAATAAAATGTTTTTAAATTTTACTTTTAGCAAGATTTTCCTAATAATTTCACGAGGAAAACATAAAATTTTGAAAATCTCCTAAGAAATTCGTGAGTGCGACGTTTGTCGCTATTAGATAAAAGGCAGACCCAGATATTCAAGTTGTACTATTCTATTACCAAATGTAGGAAAATCAGATGTATTTGACAAAAAGGGTGAGTGTGAATAGAAACTCCTAGAAATGTTCAAAACATTGGATGCTAACTTTAACTTTCACTTAAATGGAACATCCATGCCCTGAAAAGGGTGGACAATAGCATGATGATATCCTTAGTGAAAATTGGTATCATCCACTCACCCGTGGGCCACACATAATACATTGAAATGGATCATTTTGGTTTTCGGCCCATGCGCCCTTATTATGTGGCCCACCTATTGTACGACGCACATGTTACATACAAGTGGGGCATCATAAAACAAAATAGAAATGTTGCAAGTTAATATACAACGTCACATATATATATTATATATATATATATATATATATATATATATATATATATATATATATATATATATATATATATATATTTGGGTTAGTGACACAGGGGATGAACGTGATGAGGTCGAGCACCGTCTCCTTCAAGAGGATAACTATTCCGAATCCACGAAACTTATCTGGATTCTTCACAGAGGCTTCTCGTATCCATGAGAAAGAAAGCAAGTAAAATAGAAAATAAATTCTACAAAATTTGAAATTGATTAATGAATCAAATAAACGAGTTCACAACCCTTTAAATAGGGATACCAAGAAATGAGAGAGAAATCAAAAGCAAACTACAACTAAAACTCGTAAAATTCACTACTTACTTTAAATAGTAAACTTACTATTTATAGACGGTCGTGATGTCTACTAGTACGCAAGTTTTTCGGCCAAAAATAGTGTCTTATTTGGCTTCACCAAGTTGTTCTCCTAAATTTTCTAAGCTCTTTTCGCATTGGGCGCAACTCCTAAAGCCCATTAAAATAAGGAAACGGCCGTCGATATAGGGGTAGTTCACAAATCCGGCTTGCGCATGTGGGATTCCGGTCTTTTGCAACATCACTCGTGTGCACACGTGTCCCAATTCGCACCATTGATGGACTATACACTGCACCCTAGTGCACCTAGAAAAATCACCAAAGGGATTTGTTCTGGATGACCTTGAGACATCTATCATGTGGACCGTGTCGTCGTTGCAGTCGCAATGGTGAAAACCGTCTGTCACTCCGACGCTCCGTTAGTGAGATATGACCCATCGAATGTACGACCCAAGTTATGTATCCAGTAACACAAGCAACCTTTATTATGCTGGGTCCATTGGACTTGAGCCCATGTGGGCCTAAAGCCCACTTTTAGAACATGAAAATTACTAACAAATAGGACAATTGCTACATGACAAAATAAGAAGCTAGCAAATATAGGACAAATACTATAAGACAAAATTGGATTCTCTCCCCAAACCCATCATTAGCTCTCTCCCCATGCCTTAGAAACTAATCATGACTCATGTTCACCTCATCCTATACATGCATCCAATGTATGTCTTGATTTGTGCCACATCACTTCAAATAACCAATTGCAACACTCCACTTCATCATCCACCATGCATCACCTACAACCCATAACCCTTGTCCATCCCTTCGCTAATGCATGTCTAAATTTCTTCCACCTTGGCCAATGCATGCTTAGCACCATCCACCTCATCTATCCACTACCCATTCTATACATCATATTCCACCTCACTTTTAGCACCAATAAGATCCCATAAACTTGTCACATCATCTTGCCACTTCAACCCCCAATTCCCTATATAAGAGTAGGAGCTCTCTTGCACTTATTCTTTTCCTATACTTAGAAAAATTTTGAGATTTTAAGAGAGAGTGAGAGAGCGTGGGGCCAAGGTGTGGCTCACCATCAAACCCAGAGGGAGTGAACCACACATCATCATCTAACCATCCATCTATTGAGGTGAGTCTACACCCCTCCTCCGCATCCTCATCATCCTCCTCTTTCTTTCTCTTTTTATTTTCTTGATATGTGTGGGTCCCACTAGTGTAGAGTTCTTGTGTGCATGTATTTATGGATATGGTAGTCAGTAAGGTGGCCCACGTCAGTATGGTCCATCATGATGGACATCATGTCCACACCCTTCACATGTAATCCTGTTTTTGTATCTGGACAGCAAGTTCTAAAAATTATATAAAATCAATCGTGATAAGATTGGAGTTGAAACATGAGAATTTTATGAATCACAATATGAACTAACTCTGAACCAAATTTCGTAGCCATCTAACAGTCCAATCATCCGTAACATCAAGTTTGCTTGGCTGCTGTCCAGCAGCACATGTAAGATTTTGATTTACATAAATGGACCCATTTTTAACTCTTTTAATGAATGTATTAAAAATATATCTTTTGGTGAATTCGTAGAAAATTGAACCAGCTTTCCAATGGTATATAATAAGTCTCAATCGGAGTTTAGATGACTAAGATCTTGGCCTTATATGAAAGATGTATTTGGGAGCTTGTTATGACCATTCTTGTGTGGGCCATATCCATGATTTCAACGTGTCAGATGTAATTGATATTTGTTCTTAACTTACTTGCGATAGTAAATAATCATATCTATGGTCCCTATGATCAGATTCTTTCATGATAAGATTTAGAAAATCTTGAACCAACAGATACTTCCGTAAGGATAAATCTTAAATTATTTTGTATAGTCCAGATAGATCTAAGGCTCTGTATGGTTGGAAACCTGTATACAACCTAAATGATGTATTACTAAACCATCCATTGGATCGGATTTTCCAACAGAGAATCTGATCATAGAGATTTGATCAATATATTTCATGTGCTACTAGATGTGTATGTTGGATATATGTTATACATAACATTCATCATCATATTGACCCACGTGGGTGTGGGATCGCTTGTGATTTATGCATTTTATTAGTTCATCCAATATGGAAACCCATGTATATTTTTGTGTGTCCCTTATCTATGGTTTGCTAGCATGTGGGTCCCACTTGCCATTGGATCGATTTCATTTCATTTGCATTTTTTGTTTGCTGAAATTTTCTAAATACCCAATTGTATTGCATGTAGGTCTCTTTGACACCTTATAGTGGGCCCCATACTTTATAGTTAAGGGTCCCACTTTGGGGGGATGTTTAGTCCTTATATAAGTGAGCTGGATGTCCTACACTTTTTGTCAAGAATGATCCCTCACTACAGGAAATTGCTCTTTTACTGACGACATAATTTGTCGGTATTTCATCTTTTTTTTTTTGTCGGTAATGATTATTACCGATGAAATATGTCATCGCTAAGATCGTCGTAATAAGACCGTGGCTAAAGGCTTTTCCCGACGAAATCTTCTTTCGTCGGCAATGATAAAACAAATACTGACGACTAAAATTGTCGGCCAAACATGTTACTTTTGGTAGGAAAAACTAAAATATTTCGTCGATAAACATAGAATATACCGATGAATATCTTTATTGGTAAAACAATAATACCAACAAAATAATTCATCGGTATAAGCCCACTATTACCGATGAGTATGTTCGTCGGCATAAGCCCACTAATACCGACATTACCGACGAGTATATTCGTCGGCATAAGCCCGCTATTACCGACGAATTATTTTGTCGGTATATCTCATATATAGATCGTTGGTATAATTTTTTTTTTAATTAATTTCTACCTACGAAATATTTCGTCGATATAAGTTTTCAACTTACTATTACTAACAAAATATTTCGTCGATAATAGTCTTTTTTTTTCAAAATTTAGGAAAAAATTCCTGATACACACCTGTTCCTACACCTGTTACAATACATTTTCATCATATTCACATCCACATCCATCCAAACACAAACTACATCCATCTAAATACAAACTACATCCATCCATACATAAACAATCTTACCCACATCACAGTCATCGATGCACAAATACATATAAGTTTAACATTTGTATATAAAATAAATCATAAATAATTAAAAAAAATCACGAAGATGAAGGCGGTGGTGGTGGTGCATCGGTGGCAAAGCATGCAGCGAAAGCCTGAAACATCTCTTGCATCTGTCGCTCATGCTCCACCAGCATCTCCTCGATCCTCCTCTCCTACTTCTCCTGTCGTCTCTCCTCTCCTCTCTGCCTCTACTCTTCCTCCTCCCGTCGCCTCTCCTCCTCTCCGTCTCTGCTCCTCCTCCTTACGCCTCTGCCCCTCCTCCTCCCTACGCTTCTCTAGCAGCTCTATGATGTCATCGACGACGATCCGTAGTTACTGAACCTTTCTCTCTACCATATCTGTAACATCCCGAAAATTGAGGGTCGAGTAGTAACTCAACTCCCGAGTTCCAGAACATCACTTATACAACATAATGAATGATGATTGAATGTTGACTGTATTCGTGCATTGAACATGAGTGAGATTAAGCCAAAACGACATATCATACTCCAGACACAGTTAAATTGCAAGCAAAAGACTGTGATAGACATATAAAATATAAAAACTGTGGTGAGTCTCCAGAGTGTGATAATGTTACCAGGTTAAATAATTACAAGTACAATTCTAAAATTTACCAAATGTGAGGAAGTGTAATGTCTTCTATCCCAAGTACCATAGCCCCGTTAATACATTACCAGGTCTTCATAGACCTGTCAGAGAGTTATATATAGGAGAACTCCTCCTTAACATCATAGTAGTAGTCCGGCTCTGCTTCATAAGCATCGCCATCACTTGAAACTCAACAAATCTGGTTGGTGTTGCAAACACCGTCCCGTAACGTGGGAGTGAGTGATCAATTCAGTGGAAAAATAAGGCATATGTTAACATGTTATCAACTCAGTCAAGCAGTAATGATAAAGTAGTACAATCAAATAATTCTAAATACTCTTATTAATGCAAGTATGAAATGACATGATGATATGCCCTTGCCAAACCACCCTCATGCGATACCATCTTACGTTCGCGAATGCGTCTATCCCTCAGTGCTCCACATCTACCAGGCACATGCAGTGCGATGATGAGCATGATTACCGAGTAGTTATTAGTCCATTTCAAACAGCAGTATTGGGAAACTAAGGTACCTCCCTTATATCATTCCCAAACATGATCCATTCTAGGGTCGTCAATCCTAGTTAATCTCATACGATATTATCGTTCGAGAGGCATCGCGAAGGCATCGCAAAGGGCTCGTCACCCGTCAGCACGGATACAGATCTCACCGTATGCGGCTCAATTGCTGGCCGTCGGCTCTCTGCAGTCTCCGTACTCGGCTCAATCGGTGGCCGTCGGCTCCGATACGGGTCTCCTCAGACTCGGTTTAACTCATGCTCTAGCTGCTGTGAAGGGCTCGTCGCCAATCACAGACCTTAGAGTATACTCGAAGACACTACAGAGGGCTCGTCGCCCATCAGCATGAATACAGGTCTCACCGTACTCGGCTCTCACCGTAGGTGTCGACAGCTCGAATACAGTGTCCCATACCACCGTATTCGGCTCACGAGTCTGGTTGCTCAATGGTCACTACGGGGAGGCACGTGGCCCCAACATAGGCCGACAGCTCGACCACGGTGTCCCATACCACTATGTCCAGCTCATGAGTCTTAGCGGATCGAGGTACCATGGTTAACAGGATTTCCACTGGTAAGTTTGGTACCCTAGGTTCAAGCAGTAGCGATCAAATATGGTGAACACACATTAGACATATCGGGATTACTAGACGAGCTTGACTAGCTCGAGCTCACAATCAGCTGAATGACATGAAGTGCATAAGCACTTCGTGTGGCCTAACCACTGTCGCCAACTGACGTACGACTCGGGTTCGTCAAACACATCCTACGTGGCAGAATGGATCTCAACCACGATCTCAAGTCTGGTACCGATTGTCTGGACTATAGACATAGTCCCAAACTCAATCAATTCTTATCCATAGCATGTGGAGTAAAGCATGATAAACAAAGTAATTCAAGCAAGTTAACAAATATGTTATAAAGCATGTTATAAAGCATGTTATAAAGCACTACATAAATAGGAATACAAACACATATATTGAACAAGTAAGCAGTTTAAGTAAACAACCTCATGGAGGAAATCATACATGTCTCTAAGGTAGTTGAGAATCCTATCTCAACACCCACCTAAGGCATCATCATCCGAACACTTACTCACACAAGCATTTTCACAAACACTTAGTATACACTATTTCAACATACTTAGTGTATGTTAGCAAATGTTAGGGCGAGTCCTTTCACCATGTAAGTATTTTACGCATATATAATATATTTATACAACAAATAATCATGGCAAACACATCTCTAAAATATATATGTATACGGTACTTTCTACAATACAGTATTTCCACATACATAGTGTATATTAGTAAAACATGTATTTGGGTGAATTCTTTCACCAAATAAGTATTTTATCCGTATATTGTATATTCATACAACAAATAATCATGTCAAACACATTTCCAAAATTTATACGTATACAGTATTTTCTACGAATACCTATAATATGTAAAATTCCATAATCTA
Organism: Magnolia changhungtana; assembly: GCA_030180095.1. Classification (NCBI taxonomy): domain Eukaryota; kingdom Viridiplantae; phylum Streptophyta; class Magnoliopsida; order Magnoliales; family Magnoliaceae; genus Magnolia; species Magnolia changhungtana. The sequence continues at coordinate 7,405,338 of JASAUF010000653.1, read as the reverse complement.
CATCTTTAATCGAAACAGAAAACAGAAAGTACTTTGTACATGTGCAATTGCATGCAGATCATGAATCTATCATTATCTGATATTAAAGCATTGAAAACCGTAACATATACACCTAAAGTCTTCACCTTTTGTCGTAGAATCGTAACGAAGTCGATAGGTTTGCCAAGCTTCCGTATTCGGCAGTTTGGTAACCTATAGAATGAAATAGGTTAGCTATTTCATAACCTACAACTGTCTAAACCCCAAAACAGATTAGGGTTAGGGTTTCTTACCTAGAAATGACACCGGATTCGCCGGGAAAGCGTTGAGAATAGGGCGGTGCAGCTTGTGTAGCGGCAGGGGAACATGACAGGGAGATTCTCCCACACTTTCTCTCTTTTCTCTCTTCTCTCTCTAGGGTTTCTCTCAAATTCGTATGGTTGCAATGAGAGAGGGTTTAAGGTCCTTATATAGCCTAAAAACTCACCGAAATAGACTTCAGGTCCAAGTATACTTAGGTTATAACCAAAGCGAGCCTTTTCCAACTCAACGGAGGACTTCTAGCGGGCCTCCTTGAGCCAAAGGTCAGACTTAAGCTCACAGACACTGGATCCAGGTGGAGTTAAGTTTTCGTTCCAGTAGGGTTCTCAGATCACGCTTGGCGAACCAGTTTCAGTTCAACGGTCAGTGGATCTCGATCAGAGATTCCGAGTACATGGATATGTTTATGAAATTTTTCCTGATCTGAGGGTGTATTTGGGTCGGTCGGCGACGTCGTTGCTTAATCCGACCGCAAAACGACAAGTCTCAGATTACTATTTGAGATATTTATTTCTAAATAAATCTAAGTGTTTTCACACTCCTCACTCCGGACTCAAGCGAACAGCCGTGGGACACTGTCTGGATTTGATTTCCGAGATAGTTGTCAAGCCCAGCGAGGCGGTCCTAATTCCTTAACCTCGTATTATTCGGACTCCCGATGTGCGGTCCAGACCTGATACGGAGTTTCAATGTTCTCCTGAGAGCAGTCGGGTAATGAGTTTGATCCTAGATTTTAGGGTAACCTAGCGTCAATGATTCTATAAGTTTTGGGTCTTGCAGATCGTATTTAAAGCGATTCTAGCGGATTTCGTAGCTAATTTAGTTTTGCACTTAGTTACTTTGTCTCATTTCTAAAGGATTTAGTCCTATAAGATTTCTGTCTGAGGTGGTACTTAGTCCTTTGTAGTTTGTATATAAAGTGATCTAAGTTATACTATTTAGCTAGTTTAAGATAGTGTCTAGGGTGAAATTACTTAGAAAAATTAAAAGAATAAGGTGGTGAAGGGTGGGATTTGTGAAGGAAATGGGTTCACAAGCGATTTTAGACTGTGGGATTGAGTTCTGACAAGTTAATAAGGCGTTAGGAGCGACCCATTGCCTAAGGACGTCTAATCCTAGGTTGGCAAAAATCCGTGCTGTTACAATATCAGCTCGGTGTAGGGTGCTCTCCCTAGCGATGGATCGGTTGGAGGCAGCTTTAGCGGGTGCCATGAGCTTGGCACCATGGCTAAGCCCACGCACATATCTAGAACGGGTGCCAAGTACCTCGCTCAGGATATTTGGCTCACTCCGCTGACTATCATCGGGAGTGGGCTGACTGCGTATGCTGTCCATCGCCGTCTGTAATGAAAACATATGAATTTTCATAACGAATGACATTATTATAAATCAATGCAATTAAATTTTATAATGTAAGGATTTTTACCCAATTCTCGCTGGCTCTAAGATAAACCCAAGATTCCTTTGCCTGTTGACAGTGATCCCTCTGTAGAGGTCTACTGGTCCAGGCTCCCGGCCGGTGACGGAATCTCGCTGCACAATCGAAAGAACAATAGAGTTAATATAAATGCACGGAAAGAATATATCAACTTAATAATCATCAGTAATTTCTTACCATATCGTAACGATGTCGTACAAATGACTTTGAATCAGCTACGTGGTTTACTTTTAACTTTTCCATGCTCATAGAATTTATTCTGCTCCTCTTCCGAACACATTATTCATAATACATTGTTATTAATTGTGAATTTAATTGTTACCTTAAGATATTGTAAATATGTAAATATTACCTGAAAAACCTCAGACTAAAATCTCTCGCAGAGTATCCGCCAGTCTTTGATAGTCACGTGCGGCGGTGTAGACAGTATAACCTCCTTGTGGGTCCTGCACCACTTGTACCGCTGGTGTAACTCTCCACGGTATTCCTTGAACAGCTCCCTGACCATATCGTCGATGACATAAGAAATATACGGAACACTCAAATTTAAGACAAATTTATCTTGCAGTTTCATAAATAATAGATTAAGACAATAAACTTATTAAGAAAATAACTTACTTGTAAATGAACTTTCACAAAAGAAAATTTAATTTACTAAAATTTACCTTAAGGCGTTGACGGATGAGTTGCCACACAACATCTGTTACGTCTGCCCAATAGGTGGTGGTGGTGGGGATCAGAGATCGGCATAGGACACCGACCTTTGACATAAATAACCTGACATTGTCTCTAACATGTCTAAGGCAGTCCTATGGGAACTCTACCGTCACCCTACTCTCACGCGTAAGTCGCTCTAAAACTAACTCACGCATGAGTCCACGTCCTTGTCGGTAGTCGACGATGCTATCGCAAAAGAAATATATAAGTCTAAATATAAACAGAAGTTACTAAAAAAAATATATGTCTAGACTTACATGTAGTGCCCGGTGTATGCGCAATCGAGGGATCAGACGCCTGTGATGCAGCATGTGACGTCGATGCTGTCTCCATCGCATCACAGGTGGAAGGGTAGATCCAGTGCGCAAATGACCTGATATCCAACCTGGTGCCATGACTGAATATGTGCGAACTATGAACTTATAAATTTAAACAATGTCAGTACAAGTGTATGACCATCAATATAATAAACACATTAAACTTTACAGTGCAAGTGGAATATATTAAAACATTATAAAGTAGTGTTGATGGTAGAATGAATTTGTGCTTATGCTTAGATAGATGATTAAAATATGATTAGAACATTACACTATAATGCAAGCAGAATATAATCAAACCGTAAACATTCTAGTAAAATTTAGAAATTCCATTACACATTGTCATTTTATATTAAATACATGTATTTCATTGTAATATGAAATAACTTCGGATAAACTATCCGAAGTACTCCCTACGTAAGTTATCGTATGCTATAGAAGTATATGTCAAGTTGTATGAAGCACTCGACATTGTTACAGCCAACATGCCAGTCACAATAAGAGAAATTGGATCTCTCCGTACTCCATTCAGATGTGCAGGTGACAAAACTGTATCTTCCATACGAAGTTTTCCGCGGTTATATTCCCTCATCAGTTTCATAATTTCTTTTAGATTGTATAATCTTTCATCTGAGTCATCGTCGATATATTCCTCCCTACACTCATCAAGCAGACCAGGTATATCTTTGGCCCTACCAGAAGAAGATAGGGTTGAAAAGTCCATCCGCAACAGTCGATGAAGTATGCTGCGTGCTTCCACTATGCTTCGGTTTGAGGAGGACATGATCAGAAATTAACTCAACTATAAATGTGGATTATAAACAAGTTAATTAAAGGAATAAATCATGACTTGTAAAACATGTATTAATATAATAATCAAATTATTCAAATTGAAAAATGACATGTAAATCATGTGTACATTTAATAATCATCGTCTATATTACTATCGCTTAGGACTATTTCTTCTTCACCATCACTGTTGTTGATCAGTATTTCCTCTTCATCGTCTGCAATATCGTCATCAATGAAACCGCTATCATCTCTAACAATGTCATGTATTATTGAGGCATTAACATGATCAGGTGGTACATCATCTCTGTCTAATTGCACCACATTAATATCAACATTTGGATCAGTCCCTCTATCCTCATATGGCATGTCTTCTTGATATGCTTGTTCAACCCTAGATGTTTTATTTCTCCCATCCTCGCTATCTTCAATGTCTGGTTCGAGAACGTCAAATACGTTCTTGGGCTTTATTTTCTACACCACATGCTAAGTGCAGCCTAACTTGGTGTCAGCGAGGTAAAATACTTGTTCGGCTTGGCTGGCGATGACAAATGGGTCATCCTTAAACCACTTTCGAGATGAATTTATGCTCATAAAATAGTCGTCAGTCTGTATTCCCAACTTCTTAGTTTCAATATCCCACCAATCACATTTAAATAAGTACACCCGCTTTCTCATACAATAACTTAGCTCAATAATATCCATTAAAATACCATAAAAGTCAATTTCTACCTCATGCGTTTCCTTCACAACCACCATAATATTTTGTGTGGTCCTATACTTCTCACGGTCTTCAGTGTGGAACCGAATCCTGTTTACAATACAAATTGTATATCTAGATACATGTCTATCAAGGCCACACACCAGTGAGTAAAGTGCATCAGACGCATCCGCAGAGTTGCTAGCACGCAACGTCTTCATCTATTATCACGTACAAAATGTAATTGTTTAGGGATTTTCTTAGGTTTAAATATTGTGCAATACAAAAAAATTCTAAGTGTGATGAGATACAAGGTGAAATCTTACACGTTTTGCGAACCATTTTGGAAACTGATCCTGATGCATTCGATCATAATTTGTCAGGTATTAGGACTTCATCTCCTCGGTGTGTTCGCTACACATAATTGACACGTCATTAGTAAGAAACATTAAGATCATCGTATGTAGAGATACAATTATCGAGGGAAGACTTACTCTAAGTACGATTATATTTCTTCACAATTATGCAACATATACCACCACGCCTTTGCTTGATCCCCAAGGTCCATATCCTGAAATGCCGGGGATCCTAAAGGACGGACGTTATGTGTGAATACAAATATGAGTCCTTGTTCATGCTCCTGCCTTTCGTCGACATTCCAATCTTTTCGGTTGAATCTAGTCTCCATGCCACGAAGATACGTGGAGCAAAATGTTAGGCATTTATTATTAATGTACGCCTCAACAATGGATCCTTTGAACATGCCTTATTCCTCACATATTATTTTAGTGTGTGAAGGTATCTGTACATAAAACTACTATGTTATACATATGTAAACATGGATATATTTAGTTTATGGAATGAATAAAAATTTTAATAGGTTCTACCACCTTTCGATTGGATACATCTAATAATATTGTATTGGGCCAAGCTTCGCCTCATGCGATAAGTGAATCGTTAGGTGTACCCTGACACTGAAAAACACAGGTGGAAATATTCTTTCAAGTTTGTAAAGGATAACGACAATGTCTCTCTCTAATCGTTTAATAACTTCTACATTCAATGATTTCGAACACAAATCCTTAAAGAATATCCCCAACTCAATCAGCGCCACACCGATATCCTTGCTTAAGAATTCACGAATCGCAACCGGTAGTAGACATTGCAGAAGGACATGATAATCACGACTTTTCATTCTTGTTACCTTGCAGTTCGTAATGTTTACGCACCAAGAGATATTTGATGCATACCCATCGGTAAGCTTTATCGATCTCAACCATTCACATAAATGCTTTTTCTCTAGTTTTGTCAATGTGTAGCAGGCTGTTGATATAGTATATGAATTTCCATGTGGTTGCAAGTGCAAATCTTTCCTTAAACCCATTACTTGTAGATCTAATCGAGCCTTAAAATTATCTTTTATTTTCTTCTCTATGTTCATCAATGTTCCGAAGACATTGTCATATAAATTCTTCTCAATATGCATGACATCCAAGTTGTGTCCCAATTTCAGATCACTCCAATAGGGTAATTAAAAAAAATGATCTTCTTCCTCTAGTTATACTCCAATACTATCCATTTCTTCTTCTTCAAGTATGGTGCCTTACCAAATCTAACTTCTCCAATGTTACTTAGTTGTTGTATCATATCTTCTCTATATAGCTCTTTCGGTGGTAGCCTATGATCTTGTTTACCATAAAAAATCATCGTCTTCCTGCGCCAACTATGTTCGCTCGGAAGGAAGCGACGCTGGCCCATATAACACGTTTTTTTTTTATCATGCTTCAATGATAATGAACAGAATAAGTCTCAATACTACATGTAGGACAAGCCAATTTTTCCTTCGTGCTCCACCCAGATAAATTCCCATACGCGGGAAAGTCATTTATTGTCCACAAGACCACTGCATGCAATCGAAATGTCTGTCCTACAAATATGGCATACATCTGTACACCTTGACTCGACAACTCGTTTAACTCATCTACTAACGGTCGCAAATACACATCAATGTCATTCCTGGGTGACCTGAGTCCAGGAATAAGTAATGACATTATGAAAAATGACTCCATACATAACTAATGAGGTAAATTGTAGGGCATAAGTACCACTGGCCACATACTGTATAAGCTACTCATATTACCAAATGAATTAAAACCATCACTTGCAAGATTGAGTCAAACATTGCGAGAATCCTTTGCAAACTAGTCATATTGCTTGTCAAAATTTTACCAGGCTTCAGCGTCCGTAGGGTGCCTCAGCGTACTATCATCATGAACGCGTTTATCCTTATGCCACCTCATATCTTCAGTCGTCTTGCGAGACATAAACAATCTTTGTAATCTTGGTTTCAATGAGAAGTACCTTAACACCTTTTGAGGGATTTTCTTACGCTTGGCTTTGTCATACTTTCACCTAGACTCTCTACATTCTGGACACTTTTCAACATTTTCATGCTCTTTCCAATACAATACACAATCATTTATACATGCATGTATGGGGATGTAACCAAGGCCCAAGTCTTGCATCAAGGATCTTGCCTCGTAATGTGACATAGGCAATGTCTCACTGTCGAGTAATGCTTCTTTCAACAAGTCAAGCAACATGTCAAATGATTTGTTACTCCAACGATTATTGTCTTCAAAAGAAGTAACCTTGTAAAAAAATTCAACTTGGAGAAGTTCTCACACCCCAGATAAAGTGGACGTTGCGCATCCCTTAACAACCTACTAAACATTTCTGATTCGACACTACCCATAGGAGGAATGTCTTAGCTAGTACTTGTCGCTGCAAAATCAGTATCTGCAATTGTTCCCCTGAACACATCCTTTATGATATCTTGCATTTCGCCAACATCTTCATCCTCGTCATCTGAAAAAATTGGGTCGACAAGGACTTCAGTGGCCTCAACTCTTTGGTGGAACTCTTCACCATGATGGATCTACCAAGTGTAACCCTATTTAATCCCAACTACGAACAAATCGTCTTCTACTTTATCTAAAGTCTTATAAACCATGTTCTTGCATTTTTGACATGAACACCTAATCCTATTGCTTGAATATGCTCGATTTCACGAAAATTCCATGAACTCTTGAACCCCTTATTTATACTCTGGGCCAATCCTGTTCTTAGCTCACATCCAACTCTTATCCATCTCTACAATGAAAAGATTAGAGTCAGTTTACGAAAATAGGTTTAAGATTAGGTTAGGGTTATAGGTTTAGGATTAGGTGTAGGTTTAGGTTTAGGTTAAGTGAATTAAGTTTAGGTTTAGGTGTAGGTTTAGGTTTAGGGATTTGAGAATAGGTTTAGGTTTAGGTTTATGAATTCGGGTTCGGGATCGGGTTTGGGTTTAGGTTTTCGAGTTTAGGTTTAGGTTTAGGTTTATGAATTCGGGTTTGGGATCGGGTTTGGGTTTAGGTTTTCGAGTTTAGGCTTAGGTTTAGGTTTATGAATTCGGGTTCGGGTTCGGGTTCGGGTTTAGGTTTAGTTTTTTGAGTTTAGGTTTAGGTTTAGGTTATAGGTTTAGGTTTGGGTTATAGGTTTAGGTTTAGGTGTAGGTGTAGGTTTAGGTTTAGGGATTTGAGAATAGGTTTAGGTTTAGGGTTTTAGGGATTTGGATTCGGGTTCCGTTCGGGTTTAGGATTACGTTTTCAAGTTTAGGTTTAGGTTTAGTTAGGGTTATAGGTTTAGGATTAGGTGTAGGTTTAGGTTAAGTGAATTAAGTTTAGGTTTAGGTTATAGGTTTAGATTTAGGTTTAGGGATTTGAGAATAGGTTTAGGTTTAGGTTTAGGGATTCGGATTTAGGTTCGGGCTCTGGGATCCGGTTTAGGATTAGGTTTTCAAGTTTAGGTTTAGGTTTAGGTTAGGGTTATAGGTTTAGGATTAGGTGTAGGTTTAGGTTAAGTGAATTAGGTTTAGGTTTAGGTTATAGGTTTAGGTTTAGGTTTAGGATTTGAGAATAGGTTTATGTTTAGGTTTAGAAATTTGATTCGGAGTCCGGGTTCGGATCGGGTTTAGGATTAGATTTTCAAATTTAGGTTTAGGTTTAGGTTTAAGTTAGGGTTATAGGTTTTGGATTAGGTGTAGGTTTAGGTCAAGTGAATTAAGTTTAGGTTTAGGTTATAACTTTAGGTTTAGGTTTAGGGATTTGAGAATAGGTTTATGTTTAGGTTTAGGAATTGATCGGATCGGGTTTAGGATTAGGTTTTGAATTAGGTTTAGGTTTAGGTTTAGGTTAGGGTTATAGGTTTAGGATTAGGTGTAGGTTTAGGTTAAATGAATTAAGTTCAGGTTTAGGTTTAGGTTTAATTTATAGGTTTAGGTTTAGGTTTAGGGATTTGAGAATAGGCTTAGGTTTAGGTTTAGGAATTCGGATTCGGGTTCGGGTTCGGGATCGGGTTTAGGATTAGGCTTTCAAGTTTAGGTTTAGGTTTAGGTTTAGGTTTGGGTTATAGGTTTAGGATTAGGAGTAGGTTTAGGTTAAGTGAATTAAGTTTAGGTTTAGGGATTTGAGAATAGGTTTAGGTTTAGGTTTAGGAATTGAGTCGGGTTAGGGTTTGGGATCGGGTTTAGGATTAGGTTTTCAAGTTTAGGTTTAGGTTTATGTTAGGGTTATAGGTTTAGGACTAGGTGTAGGTTTAGGTTAAGTGAATTAAGTTTAGGTTTAGGTTTAGGTTATAGGTTTAGGTTTAGGTTTAGGGATTTGAGAATAGGTTTAGGTTTAGGAATTCGGATTCGAGTTGGGGTTCGGATCGGGTTTAGGATTAGGTTTGAAGTTTAGGTTTAGGTTTAGGTTAGGGTTATAGGTTTAGGATTAGGTGTAGGTTTAGGTTAGTGAATTAAGTTTAGGTTTAGGTTTAGGTTTAGGTTTAGGTTTAGGAATTTGAGAATAGGTTTAGGTTTATGTTTAGGAATCGGGTTCGAGTTCGGGTTTGGGATCGGGTTTAGGTTTTCAAGTTTAGGTTTAGGTTTAGGTTAGGTTATAGGTTTGGGTTAGGTTTAGGTTTAGGTTTAGGTTATAGGTTTAGGGATTTGAGAATAGGTTTAGATTTAGGTTTAGGCTTAGGGTTTAGGGATTTGGGTTTGGGTTCGGGATCGGGTTTAGGTTTAGGTTTTCGAGTTTAGGTCTAGGTTTAGGTTATAGGTTTAGGTTTAGGTTTAGGTGTAGGTTTAGGCTTAGGTTTTAGGGATTGGGTTCGGTTCGGGATCGAGTTTAGTTTAGGTTTAGGTGTAGGTTTAGTTATTGGGATTTGAGAATAGGTTTAAGTTTAGGTTTAGGCTTAAGGTTTAGGGATTCGTCGGGTTCGGGTTTAGGTTTAGGTTAGGGTTATAGGTTTAGGTTTAGGTTAAGTGAATTAAGTTTAGGTATAGGTTTATGTTTAGGTTAAAGTTTAGGTTTAGGGATTTGAGATTAGGTTTAGGTTTAGCCAGGTTTAGGCTTAGGGTTTAGGGATTCGGGTTCGGGATCGGGTTTAGGTTTAGGTTTTCGAGATTAGGTTTAGGTGTAGGTTTAGGTTTAGGGATTTGAGAATAGGTTTAGGTTTAGGTTTAGGCTTAGGGTTTAGGGATTCGGTTCGGCCTTCCTCGGATCGGGTTTAGGTTATAGGTTTAGGTTTAGGTCTAGGTGTAGGTTTAGGTTTAGGGATTTGAGAATAAGTTTAGGTTTAGGTTTAGGCTTAGGGTTTAGGGATTTAGGGGTTCGGGTTCGGGATCGGGATCTGGGATTAGGTTTAGGTTTTCAAGTTTAGTTATAGGTTTAAGTTAGGGTTATAGGTTTGGGTTTAGGTGTAGGTTTAGGTTAAGTGAATTAAGTTTAGGTATAGGTTTAGGTTTAGGTTTATGTTAGGGTTATAGGTTTGGGTTTAGGTGTAGGTTTAGGTTAAGTGAATTAAGTTTAGATAAGTGAATTAAGTTTAGGCATAGGTTTAGGTTTAGGTTATAGGTTTAGGGATTTGAGAATAGGTTTAGGTTTAGGTTTAGCTTAGGGTTTAGGGATTCGGGTTCGGGTTTGGGATCGGGTTTAGATTTAGGTTTTCGAGTTTAGGTTTAGGTTTAGGTTTAGGGATTTGAGAATAGGTTTAGGTTTAGGTTTAGGCTTAGGGTTTAGGGATTTAGATTCGGGTTCGGGTTTAGGTTTAGGTTTTCAAGTTTAGGTTTAGGTTTAGGTTAGGGTTATAAGGGTTTAGGTGTAGGTTTAGGTTAAGTGAGTTAAGTTTAGGTATAGGTATAGGTTTAAGTTATAGGTTTAGGTTGGTTTAGGTTTAGGGATTTGAGAATAGGTTTAGGCTTAGGGTTTAGGGATTCGAGTTCCGAGTTCTGGGATCGAGTTTAGGTTTAGGTTTTCGAGTTTAGGTTTAGGTTTAGGTTATAGATTTAGCTTCAGGTTTAGGTGTAGGTTTAGTTTAGGGATTTGAGAATAGGTTTAGGTTTAGGGATTTGAGAATAGGTTTAGGTTTAGGCTTAGGGTTATGTTTATGAATTAGGGATTTGAGTTTCGGTTTAGGTTTAGGTTCAGGAATTCGGGTTCAGGTTCGGGTTTGGGATCGGGTTTAGGTTTAGGTTTAAGGTTAGGAAATCATTATACCCACTATAAATATATTGAGTTTATCTACACCGTCCATTTTCTTTTCCAGATCATTTAAGGGGTTGAAACCAAAATTGAATCATATCCAAAACTCAGGTGGACCATACCATAAGAAATAGTGGGTATAATAATTTCCATCATCGAAACCTTTCTAGGGCTCGTAGCGATGTTTATTTATCATCCAACTGTTTACAACATCACATAGACAATGATGAAGGGAAAAACTAAATATTAGCTGTTCCCACCTTCTAGGGACCCTCGCTCAACATCTAGATAGCTCTGACGAACATTTGGGTTTGATCCATCAATTTCGAGCTAATAAATAAACATGGACCTGTCCAAATGGCCGGGACACCCATATTGCTGTCCATAGGAAATAGACAGCTTTATCATGGTCATAACAGCGGTTCCCACCTTCTAGGGACCCCTGCTCAACATCTGAATAGCTTCGACGGACATCTAGGTCTACTTCATTAATTTCGAGTTAATACATAAACACGGGCCTTTCCAAATGGCCAGGCTACCCATATTGTTGTCTATAGGAAATTGACAACTTTTTCATGGTCATAATAGCAGTTCTCACCTTCTAGGGACCGCCGCTTAATTAAATCCTAAATTAGTTACCCATCCAAGGTTGGATAGATTGTAATACTTTCATATTCCCATTTAAACGTCCACGCCGAAAATCTGGCAACATCTCCCCATACTTCTCCAGATAAGTTGATCTTATGTTACATTCCGATGCCAAATATCTAAAGTAATGTAAAGATATTTGAGATTGGATAGGGAACGGAAGAAACATATCTAGAGAGAAATGAGGAGATGGACCGTGGATCAGGCATGAACATTTAAATAGATTATATGAAAGCATACTATCCATTTAATCTTAAACTGTCCAAAATGGGACAATTTGAGCGATTTCTATGCCACCAAAAATACACCATATCTATTTATGGCCACATAGAAATCCTTAAATGGGTAACTAATTATCTAACTTACAAATCACAATTACAAGTCACAACTATAAACTAAGACCTATACATGTGGTGCCCACATTATGAACAGCCCTGATCTCATCTGCAAGTTCAAATCTCCAACTTTTACATTTCTGTACTGTATTTATGGTTCTAGTTGTAAATGTAGTAATTAAAAATGACAATATGCTTAGTGCAAGTTGCTTGAACAAGTTTCAAATTAAGTGAATTAAACTCTAGGCAAACATAAATAAATAAGAGAGAATAATTTAATTTGTGCACTAATCATGTGCGATGCATGATAATCCCATAACAGTATTTCATGTTATAAACAAAAGCCACTCTCAATACAAATTGCCATTATTTTAATGTATTTCCCATGGGAAGCTTCAAACATCATCAAGGGTTTATTTTAAGTTTAAGTCTTGTTTTAATTCTAGGACCTTGATTGGTAGACGCCTAAAAATGAATTCGACTTATTTTAGTTAGCAATGATTCTTGAATAGAAATCTTAGTCTTTAATATGTTGTTAGTTTTTGCATGAGCTCATTATATACTAGGGATCAAGATCTCCATATCATAATTATTATTAACTAAATGAGATGAACTATAGTCAAAATTTCCCAGTGGTGTGGCTAGCTACATACTATGGTTACTTTAGCTACTAGTGTGTAACTATCATGAGATCCATGCCGTTCATCAAGTAAGCCTCTCATTGTTAATCCCATTCTAATTGTTAAACCCAAAAATCATGATCATCAAAAAATTAGGTAGGCAACACTATAGGAAACAATTGAGAAGGAATGCTTACCGTTAGTTTTGTGCAATTACTATTATGTTGTTTGTCCAAAAATCACAGTATTGGAAGACTTAGTTGAGCCATACCACATAAATTTAGAGGTTAATTTTAGGTCTAATTTCACATGGTGTCCCATCTGAGAAATGAATGGGCCTCTATTGATGACAAGATTAAAGATTGCGACATGCTGTTCCTCGAGATCTAGTTCTTCCTTTCCCCTCTTTTTTTTTTTTCTTTTTCTTTCTTGTTTGTTTGCTGTTTGCCCCCTCGGCAGACTTTTTGTTGCTTGTTTCCCTTTTAATTCTTAATGAATTTGCGTTACCTTTAAAAAAAAAGTGGATTACACCAAAGGAAATAGTAGGGATAAATGTCCACTGGTTAAACCTTCTCAATGCACATAGTTCATAAATCACACAGGCCTGTATGAAGGGAAGGCAAAAATATCAGCTTACTCCAAAACTTCTATATCTCGAAGTCCTTCGATCATTGTTATTTCTTATGTTGTGGTCTACTTGAGCTTTGTATATGTTTTATTTTTGGGCTCATGGTCTAAAATAAGTAGAAATAAAAAAATAAAAAAAATGAATGGATGGCATGAATAAAACACACATTAATGTAGTCTCACATAGTCCTACCACCGATGGAGATGGGTGAAAGGGTCACCGCAATCGGTGTCACTGAATAGAATCGACAGAAAAAGGCCCAGTGATAAGGTGGTTAGTGATGTTTATTAACAGGAGCCACCCTTAGACGGGTATACAAGCTAGAGATGGCTAGTATTCGATGGATGTAAATTTCCCACTGAGGCACCTAGAGTTGTATACGAGTTAAGCTGAATTGATCTTGGCTCAGCTTAGCTTGGCTTGACTGGGCCAACCTGCTACCCAGCTCATACTAGGCTCGGTCCTCAAGCTTGCTTCTACTCGGTCAATAACTCAGGTCTGCTTAAGCTAAGCTTGAGCTCGATTTTTCAAGTTGAGTTTGAGTTTGAGCTTACAAGTTTAATTCAAGTTTAGATTTTAAGATTTTTAATGTATATAATATATAATATATATTATAATATAATTTATTTAAATATAAATATTTATAAAATATTTATGTTAAATGAATCCGATTCAAATCAAATTATTCAAAATAAGTCAAGCTTTGAGTTGAGCTTGAGTTTGGTTTGAAATTTTTTGACCTCAAAAAATCAACTCAACTCAAATTAAACCCAATTTCATGTCAAAATGAATTGAACTTTTTCAAGTGAAGTCGAACAAAACTAACCAAGCTAACCTAGTTCATATACAGTTCTAACAACATCGTGCTTAGGAAGTTGCATGGCTTAAAATATGATGGGCTACCATGATATTTGTGAGAAATCCACCCGGTCTATCAATTTTGCTGGACTGTGTTAAGAAATGAATCCAAAATGAAGTAGATTCAAATATTAAGTCGACCGCACATTAAAAAATAGCAAGGATTGAACGTCCAACATCCAAACATTCATAAGATTACAGAAGTTTTGGGTCAAGCTAATATTTTTTAGTGCCCAATTCAGCCGGTAGGAATGACACATAAAAATCGTGTGGTGGACTTAAGAAACTTTTAATAGTAGACATTTCCTTACCCACTTTTTTTTTAGTCGCATGGCTTATTAAAGTTTTGGATCTAAAACTTAAAATTATGTGATTGAAATCTCAGGTAGACCACACCATAGGAAAACAGTAGTAATTGAATGTCCACCATTAAATACCTCCTAGGGCCCACTGTAATTTTTATTTGACATCCAACCTATTGATTAGGTCAAACTGACCTGGATGAAGGGGAAAAAACAAATATTATCTTGATCCAAAGCTTTTATAGCCCCTGAGAAGTTTTTAATGGTGGTCATTCAACTAACATAGGTTTCTGTGATGGGTCCACTTGAGATTTAGATCTATCTCTTTTTTCGGTCTCGTAACATAAAATGATCTGAAAAAATGGATGGATGGCGTGGATGAAACAGATACGTAATGGTGGGCCCTACCATGTGCATTGACATATCCACCAAAAAATTCCCAGATTCCTATTTTGGACAATCCACCCTAAAATCCCCAAATCCTTAAATCATCATTGAGAGAGAGAGAGAGAGAAATACCTTAATCGAGCTTCAGAGAGAGAGAGAGAGAAGGCGTGCGTGGGTAGGGCTTCAGCAACAAGAGCATGGGTGGAGAGAGAGAGAGAGATAGAGAGAGAGAGAGAGAGAGATGGGTGAGATGGGCGTGGGAGTCGTTTTGACTTAAAACATAACATTATTACTAACAAAAATTTTTGTCGGTAATATTTTTCACAATTCGTCCGTAAAAGGCTTCAAAAATATTTGGGCCCACCCGTGCTCTATTAGCCCCATCCACTCCGTACATATGTTTTTACATATACTTATTAGATACACCAAAAAAAAATTACAAATCAACATCCATGATCAACCACACAAGGTGAAATAATATGTCCACCGATCATTTTGTTTGCCTTTACCGACGATTTTTTTCATCGGTAAAAAGCTCCTTTATCGACGATATTGTATAACGTCAGTAAAAATAGCCTCTAGGCGGGAAAATGTTTGGTCTTGGTGGGGTCTTTTGCCGACGAAATATGATTTGGTCGGGGAAAGTCATGTTTACCGATGAAATCAATTTCGTCGGAAACCATTTCGTCTGGGCAGGGCTCTGTGGGGCCCACCGTGATGTAACTGTTTTATCCACTCCGTTCATCACTTTTCTTAGATCATTTTCAGGTATGCTTCTAAAAATGAAGCAGGTTCATAGCTCTTGTGGACCACACCAAAGGAAGCTGCAGTGATAATGACACCCACCATTGAAACCTTTCTAAGGGACACTGTGATATTTTTTTACCATCCAACCTATTCATAATGTCATGTAGACATGGATGAAGTGAAAACACAAATATCAACTTGATCTGAAACTTCTTCAACTCCCAAGAAGTTTTTAATGGTGGACGTTCAATCCCCACTTTGTGCTCCAGTACTTAAGCCTTGGACCTATCTCATTCATAATCATATATTGGGCCCACTTAGATGTGATTCACATATCCAGCCCATTCATTATGTGTGTCTCACTTGGATGAGCAGTCAGACCAAGTTTCAGCCGCATCCAAAACTTATGTGGGTCCCACCAAGTGCTTTTATATATTTTAGTATGTCTTCATATAGTTTTAGATGGTATGGCCCACCCGAGTTTCATATACGGATGATTTTTGAGATATCTCATAACCTAAAGGGGACACATCAAATGCACGGTGTTGATGTTCAACACATATCATGATGGGCCCCACAAAGTTTACTAACATTAATTCTTAGGTTCTCACGGGGTCAATAAGTTGGGTCACAATTTTGACCAGAATATTTGGCCCATTTTATATGTCTGGTCCATTCACTCTATTTTACTGATCATTACCCCCAATTTGACTAGTTACTCGCCCCGATCATGCTACATATGAGAAAGATATTGGGCATGCAAGATTGTTCAACAATTTGAGTGAATTTTGATTTAAACATCTGAAGTTATTGACTCTTCAATCTGGACTAATCAGATTGTCCAAAAATGGTTAAAGGTTGTTCATAATATCAAAAAGATATGAATGAAGAGAAAACACAAACATCAGCTTGATCCAAAACTTCTATTGCCTCCAATAAATTTTCAATGGTAGAGGTTCAATCACACTATTTCCTATGGTGTGGTCCACTTGAGCTTTGGATATGCTTCCTTTTTGTTCTTTAGACCTCAAATTATCTGTTAACATGGATGAACGGAGTGGATAAAATAAATGAATAATGGTGGACCTCACAAAATTTACTCAGTATGCTAAGGGTAATGAGTAACTCACCTAAATGTAGTGGAGATGGGTTTCCTTAAAACATTCATAATCATATATTGTGCCTGCCTAAATGTGATTCACATATCCAACCCACTCATTATGTGTGTCCTACTTGGATGAGGGGTTAGACCAAGTTTCAGCCGCATCCAAAACTCATGTGGGCCCCACCAAGTGCTTTTATTTTTTTTAGGATGTCTTCACATGGTTTTAGATGGTATGGCCCACCTGAGCTTTGTATACAGATGAGTTTTGAGATATCTCATAACCTAAAGGGGACACATCAAATGCACGGTGTTGATGTTCAACACACATCATGATGGGGGCCACAAAGCTTACTAACATCAATTCTTAGGTTCTCACGAGGTTAATAAGTTGGGTCACAATTTTGACCAAAATATTTGGCCCATTTTACATGTCTAGTCCATTCACTCTATTTTACTAATCAATACCCTCAATTTGACTAGTTACACGCCCCGATCAAGCTACATATGAGAAAGATATTAGGCATACAAAATTGATCAACAATTTGAGTGAAAATTGATTTAAACATCTGAAGTAATTTACTCTTCAATTTGGACTAATTAGAATTGTCCAAAAACGGTTAAAGGTTCAATTAGTAGATGTGCCTAATAATTTAGTAAAAAATGTTATTTTTTTCACAGATAAATCTCAATTTCCATTTAAAAATCACGTTTTTTTTTTCAAAATGTATATATTTTTACTCTTAATTTTTCTTTCAAAACTTTTAACAAAATATCATATTTATTATCAAATATTTCAAAAAAAAAAAATACAAATTCTAAATTTTTATTGTCAAAATCTTAAAATTTTTATCAAATTTTATTTTATTTTTATCAAAAAATTCAAAATGCCGATTTTTGCCGACGATGTATCTATTTTATCGGTAAAAAACTCCTTTTCTGATGAATGTTTTCATCGGTAAAAAGCTCCTTTACCGACAATATTGTATAACGTCAGTAAAAATAGCCTCTCCTATCTTTTGCCGACGGTGTATCTATTTCGTCGATAAAAAACTTTTGTTCCTTTACCGACAATATTGTATAACGTTGGTGAAAATAGCCTCTCCGATCTTTTGCCGATGAACTATTTGGTTCGTCATGAAAAATTACATTTGTAAGTGTTATGGTCTCATGCTTCTTTGGTTGTCAAATTTGTGATGTGTCAAAACATCTATCTGTGTCCTGTGCTTTTATGATAATTTATATGAATTCAAGACACTGCATAAATACTTCAAGAAGCTACAAGTTGAACTTTTCAAGAAGCTACATATTGAAGTTCAAGAAGCTACATGTTGAAGTCTCAAGAAGCTACAATGTTGATGTTCAAGTCTCATGACTTCAAGACTAATAAGCAATGCATGAAGTAGTTGTTATGCTGATGAAGATCTCAAGTTTGAAGCTATAACAAGTTCAAGATCTCAAGTCTGATATGGTTCAAACAATCTACATTCGTTGAATGGTTGAAGTTCAATGTCCATACGACATGATTTAGGTTTGAATGACCTTAGGTTGACCCTTTAAGTAGGTCATTTTAGATACATAAATCAAATATTTATTTTACATAAGTTTAGTCTATTCTACGACCAGTCCTAGCTCTTGTTCGACCAGTCCTGGCATTGGTTCGACTAGTCCAAGAAATTTCACGACCAGTCCTAAGTAGTTGTAGATTTTTCGGAATTTTTGGTACGCCCACGACCAGATCCCGAGGTCCTTCGACCGGCGTAGGTGTGGCCACTGCCCACGACCCGGTCGTGGATCTACGACTCAAAGTCCAATGAATGGTAATCTATGGTCCTACGACCAGTCGTAGGGATCTACGACCAGTCGTAGGTGACCCACGACCAGTCGTAGGTGACCCACGACCAGTCGTAGGGTACTCACGACCAGTCGTGGAACGACTTTCAAAGATCGCGCTTAATTTTTCAAAAATCTGTTAGAGCTACGACCAGTCCAAGGTTTCTAAGACCAAAGAACGATTTTTGCTTTCTATAAATTGAACACCTAAATTGAGTTTTTACACTTCAACTCGATTCAATTCAAGAATTTTCAAGTGATCACTCTGAGATAAGTCTGTGTTTATTTTAAGCTACATTGTGCTTATTCAATATTCCTTTTTGCTAGCTTATTTAATTTGATTTTGTTTCTATATTCCAATCTTATTTGAAAAGAGGAATTATCTTATTCCTTCTGCTTGGAATCAAAATCAAATATAGCTACGCCCAACGAGTTAAATCTAAAATCTATTAGAATTTAGAACCTTATGAATGTGAGTATTGGAAATTGAACTTTGACATTCAATCATCTACTCCTATTGGTTCTACCGGGCTGCTAAGAAAAGGAGAAATCCAGGTATTTTACAATTCTGTAAAATTTATTTATTTTTGGTTTTGTTTGAGGTTAAGCCAGAAAAATCTCATTGTAGGTTTTGTTTGAGGTTGAGCAAAAAATCTCATTGTATTGGTTGTCTGAGGAAAACCGAAAACTTCGAAAAGAGGGGTTTTTGAATTGTGTAAGCCCAAGTGAAAAAGACACAATTGTAAAGGTTTTTGGTGAACCTGTGAAAACCGATTTGATAGTGAACGCTAATATCCCCCGTGTGAGGATATTAGGAGTGGAAGTCTAGGTGGTCATTGAAAGACAGCTTGGTGTACACATAGGCGAACCACTATAACTCTTTGTCTTGTGGATTGAATGCTTGCTTAATTTTCATATCTTTTATCATTCGATTGTGTGGAATGTACAAGTGGATGTGAATGTTGTAACTATTTACATTTCAAGCAAGTGTGGGGATTGTTGTAATAATTTAGATCTATACTACGCATTTAATTTCAATTCCTTGCTATTTCATTTACTTATATTAAAATTGAGTCCTTGATCCAAAAGAGGTTCTAGAAATAAGGTTGTCCTACCATAAGCCCTTGTTTATTATGGTGTAAGGTTGTCCTTAGAACTAAATTTGTATCAATCTCTCAATACTTATTTATCAAGGTGATTTAAAATTTAGCATTGTGAATTGATTTATATTGTAAGGCTATTGGTTTAATTTATTTCCACTAATTTTATTTTAAATTTGGCATAGTCCTATTCACCTCCCCTCTAGGACATATATAGCTTGGCCTTTTCAACATTTACCGACGAAATAATCGTCGGAAAAATAGTTTTCACCGACGATACATAATGTCGTAAGTAAAAGTTTCCAGGCCGTCGTCATAAATGGCTGCGGGAACATATTTGGTCGTGGTGGGAATCTTTTGCCAATGAAATCATATTTCATCGAGGAAATTCATGTTTATCGACGAAATCAATTTCGTCGGAAATAAGTTCATCGGTAAAAGGTCAATTTCTTGTAGTGCCTAATTGTTTGGAAATTGGGCCTTAAGTTGTGATAGACCCCATTTTTAAAAATTGTCTGATTATTTATGTTTTGTACCAACTTTGGGCCTTTGTAGTGGACCACACGCTGCAAATATGAGTAGGCCACCACTTGGAACCTTTAACCTATACCAATGAATAGATAAATAATATTTTGCTTAGGCCAAATCAAACCCCACATGATCAGAGAGTGGATCCCAAAATGTGGTCAGGCATAGTTGTGTAGAAAATTAAAGTACCTATGTTTGGCCCTATACTAAATATTACGTGTGCACAACTAGTTGGTCCTAGCTTATAGTTTTTGAAGTACTCATATAGTAAAACTAAGGGCACTTGATGGGACACTGAAAGGAGGTCCCCTGTGATCATTGGACACACTCAAGATTGGGCCAAAACTAATTCTGCACTATATTTCCTGCACAGTTTCTCCAAGTACCCATGTTTGGGCCATCACCCAACCAATGAGGCCCGCCTTATAATTTGTAATGCCCATACATAAAGCTACCAGGTGGTTATTTTCTTTCACCATATGTAGGCCCCACATGATCATGAATCTGACTCCAAAATGACCCAGAACCAATATTGCACCAAAAATCTGTTTGATGTAAAATTTATGTGGGGCCACATTGGTGGGGTCCACCACCATCCTAAAGAATTTAATGTAGCATCTAAACTCTTAAAAATAACTCTCAGATATTGTTAGGCCTAAAAACCTTATGTGGGTCATCTAGTATGGGCTGTCTTATATGGGCCTTACCTTTCATGTAATGAGGTCCAACCTGGCATGTTTTGTAAATGGGTGTTGTATAACTTGTAAAATATTTAGTGGACAGATCTTGCTGTCCAATGTTCTATTAAGACATAGGTGGCCTTGGGCCCATCTAAATGATACAACCCTAAGGCCCAAGCAGGCCCAACACTAGGAGAAATCGTTGGGGAATGAGAAACCCACAAAGGTAACCTTCCTTAAGCCCGTTGGGCAGGCCCATTGCCTACCGGGTAGCGTGTCTTGTATACTACCTCTAGTCAAGTAGACCAAGCTTAGAGAGGCCTATTTTATAATGCATAAACTGGATACTTGGGCTTTTCTTGGTTTGTTGTGTGTGTGGCTAGTAGGCCCAATATGATATATGATATGAAAGATGTTAACATGTTATCCTTTGTGTTTGAGATTGTGCATTGTTTCTAGTTGGTGGAATGTGTGGAGCCCACTTAGTTGTGGAATTAGATCCACACCATTGAAAGCATTGTGATTGGACATTTATGCCCTTGGGTTGGCCTATTGGTTCACAAAGTGAGACTCACACTTGACCTATACGACCCCATGCCTTGCATATAGTTTAAGTCAAGTGTGGAAGTCACACTAGGTAGGACTCACCTAGTGATGGGTGAGATGATGATACATGTATGATAACATGATAATGATGATTGTGAGTTGTTGGTTGAAATGATAGATATAATTTAATAGATGGTGAATTATAGCATATGCATTAATGATGGATGAGTAATTATTTATAACACTTATGACATTGTTTATGTTAATCATGAAGTGAAAATTATCCTCATGGTAATGATGATGATATTATATATATATATATATATATATATATATATATATGTATGCATGACGACAAAACATGCTAGTTGACCACCATGCTTGATATCCAAAGTAGTGTATATGAGGCCCTTGTGTGAGGCCCAAAGTGATGTATATGAGGCCCTTGTGTCAGGCCCAAAGTGATGTATATGAGGCCCATGAGCGAGGCCCAATGTGATATGTGTGTTGGAGCATAAAAATCATTATTTGGAGGATGACTGGGAATCAGAAATCAGACACAAAGTAAAGTGAAAGAAGATAAGTTGTGCGGATCGTGCAATCAAGAAGATAGGTTCCGCGGGTCGCGCAATCAAGAAGATGGGTTCCACGGGTCGAGCAATCAAGAAGATAAGTTGCGCGGATTGCGCAACCAAGATGATAAGTTCCGCGGGTCGCATGACCAAGAAGACAGTTGTGCGGGTCGTGCAATCAAGGAAGCTACTAGTGCAAAAGTCAAGGATTGGCATGTGTGCGGGGCCTATAAATACCTCGCTCCTCCTCTCATTTGGAGATTGAAGATTTTAGGAAACTGGAGCGGAGTAACTGAAGGTAGAGAGCAGAGGCAACGATCAGTTGCGCGGACTGCGCAACAAGGTTATCGATTGCGTGGACCGCGCGACTAGGATATACATTGCGCGACCCGCGCAACCAGTTTCGTGGTTGTGCGGGTCACACAACTGGGTCAGTTGGCCAACTTTATGTCAAGGTTGAAATGCTGTTGGATCTTCAAGCCTCCTTCTTTGAAAAGAGAGATCAGTTGATGAATTCAACATTCCTCCTAAGTATCAGGAGATGACCGAAGAAGCTGCCGGAATGCTGCCGAAATTTACATTGAACCATGACAGTTGCACTTAGGATAATTCTTCTATTCTAAATGATCCACCTTAGAATCAAGGGATGTAGAAAGGATGTAAATGAACTCAATATCAATGAAAGTATGATGATTGTTCTAAATACTCTTCTTGTTATGTTTGAATAAGATCAGTTCCCAAACCAAACACGTTTATTTCCTTGTCGAAACAAAATTGTGACTCCATTGGGGATTTCATCTTATTCTAGCATTAACATTGAGATAATTAGGAACTTTCACCATAGTTTGGTGTCTTTATGACGCCAAAATGGCGACTCTCAGTGGGAACATCCTCCCCTTCATCTCTAAGGTAGATCATCTTATCCTTTAAACACTAACTATAAATGTGTTTTATAACAGTGTCCAAATTCAACTGCAAGTTACAATCAATGGCAACTCTTGCAAGAGAAGTAAGCTTTCATTTTATATTAACCAGGTTCGTGATAGAATATACGCCGGATCGAGCTCCTGCATACATGACTCGATTTCCCGCAAGCAAAAGCAATAGCTGGGGTCGTATCTACTTCGCCCCAACCATTGGATAGTGACAAAGGCTGGACCATTGTAATGTCCCACAAGACAAGGGCGCAGAATGCAAAAAATGCTCGAACAAATCTGCCTTCGCCGAGAGTACGAGGGCCTATAACACACAACGCAGTCAGGAAGCATCCTGAACTCGCTCCACTTGCAATATACCCTGAACGAGTAATTCCATAGGTAGCATCGCTTGACTTTCAGACTTTGGTTGCCCCAAGGGTAAGATGGATGAAAGAGTAGAAAGGCAAAGCATTAATGGCTAGTTCACCAACATCCGTGTCTCCCCAGACAAGTTCGCCAATGTCTGTATCACCCTGATTGATTGATAGCTCCAAGAGTGTAGAGAAGTCAAATGAGCCCGTCTTCTCCTCTCTTTGTAATTCCTGTTATGTCTGCATACTCTCGCCCTACTCCGACTACAGCTTCATCGAAGAGTGCCGAAGCTGCAGTACATGTGACTGAGACAAACCAAAACAATATACCGACTGCAGAGGATTGCATCAATGAGAGTGTAGACACCTCAGAGAAGCCTTGGCAACCCTTGCACATAACGTAGCTCAGATGGCGGCTCCACCAATGATGGGTACGGTGAATGGGCAGGAAAACCGGCCCGAAGGCTCTCATCCACAAGGGGAAGGATCACGAGGGTCCGTTCCCACTGCAAGAACTATAACACAAGATGATATAAGACAAGTTGTTGAAGAAACTGTGAGAATAGAAAGGGAGCGTGAAAATACTGGCCGCTTCAGATATCGTACGCCATATCCAAGTGAGGTAGAAGATGTTCTGTTCCCGGCCAACTTCAAGCATCCAGATTTTCAGAAGTTCAACAGGGAAGGCTCGTCAGAAGAGCATCTGATGTACTTCATTACCAGCATGGGGAATTTTTCTACGATACCATAGTATTGCTTAAGATTGTTCGGGTCATCACTAACGCACAAAGCATTTCGGTGGTATTCCAGCCTGGCTCCAGGTCGATGTGAACTTGGGAGCAAATGCAGGACACCTTTATGTCAAAGATTTTCTCCTTAGAACATGATGTTAGTATTACAGAAATGGCCTCCATACGACAAAGAGAAGGAGAACTGGTAAAAAAGTTCATAGACTGATGGAAAACATTGGGAGCCTCATGCAGACAGTTGCCAGAAGAAAAGGAACAGGTTAAAATGTGTCTGAATTCTTTGAAAATGGGAATTGCTTTCGGACTCACCAGCATCGATATTAGAACATTCCGTGATCTAACCACCAAGGCTCATGCTTTGGAATTAATGACTCGTAAAATGCCAACATTCCACCACGAGACAGCTAGGAGGGTACTCGGCAGGATGAGTGTGAATACTATCGATCGCGATAAGAAGAGAAAAGATGCAAGGGACTCAAGGGACAAAAGGCTAGAACGAAAAAAGGGATGGAACCAGTCAAAAAATAGATACAACGGCAAAAGACCCAGAATGCTTAACTCTCATGAAGGGTTTGACTTCGAGAAAGAAGATGTTGTTCCTATGATGAAACAACTGCTAAAAGCTAGCATAATAGAATTACCAGAACCCAAGCGCCCCGAAGATGTGACAAAAAATAGGGAAAATGATTTCTGCCGTTATCATCACCTGGTAGGGCATCTGACGGAAAATTGCTATACGTTGAAGTGTATAATACAACGAATGATAGACAAGGGTGAAATAATAACTGGTGAAGGAAAAGAGAAGACCACAAGGGCAACAGTAAACATGCTAACGATCCAGGAAAGGGCCCGAGTAGCAAAAGAGAAAGAAGACCAAAAGATGACAAAGAAAGTAGCAGTTATTACATTATGATCGGGAAAGAAAACGAAGAACCCTGAGAAGCAGAAGAGAAGGATCATAAGGAAAGAAGTCGTTGAAAAATAGAATAATGGCGATGAAAATGAAAAGAGGGGTGAAACAACAAAGGTAACTTATGACGTGGTTAGTCATTTGAAGGGAATACCAGCACGGCTAAGCATCTATGACGCACTCAAGTTATCAGAGGAGTTCCAACAGAGCTTAGTTCAAGCATTGTCTGATCATAATGTTAGAGAAACTTTGTTAACGAGATGAGACGCGAAGAGCACGATGGACAAGCGAATTGCCTACCAATTGTCTCATTCTCCGATGATGATTCCATTAATGATAAAAGGTCATATCCACGGAAAGAAGGTTAAACAGATTATGATAGACAATGGATCTGCAGTAAATCTCTTACCACTTTCGATGATAAGTAAGCTAGGTTATCGCCGTTCTGACCTACGCCCTAGTGAAATGATGATATAGGGCTTCAATCAAGATGGACAACGCGTGCTTGGTAAGATTGCAGTGATGTTAGAAATTGGAGAATTGACAACCAATGTCGTATGCCACGTTATAAACGCCATGACAACGTACAATCTTCTCTTGGGAAGGCCATGGATACATCAGTACAGTATTATACCCTCTACTCTGCACCAATGCTTCAAATATTGTAAAGAAGGAATACAGTATAAGGTGATGGCAGATGTAAAACCTTATACAAAAGCTGAGTCTTTCTTTGCGGATGCAAGCTAATACAAAGGGTTTGCTGCAGAAGAGAGAGATAATGATGAAAATAGAACTCTAGAAGATATTCAAGTAAACAATGTCCGAGAAGAAAGGGCAGAATCTTCTAGGATTACAGAAGTAAAAAAGAAGTTCTATTTTGTATCGAAGCATCTGAGACAACCGGGGCAACCGCCACTAACCTTATTATCACCGGAGCAGCTAAGAATTTTGTAATCTAATTATACAGTGCCCCTGCCAAATGTTGAAAGATGTAAGCCATTTTCAGCCGCTCCAAGAAGATTCCAAGTCAAGGCTAGTGCAAAACACCCCGAGCCAATAGAATTCTATGCCGCAGTGAAAACAGAGCCAAGAGAAGAAATTAAGAGTAATGTATATCACCATAGGTTGACACCACAAAATCTAGAAAAATACAGTTTAGTGAGCAAGAAAATCATGAGAAACATGGGTTTCGATTGTAAAGAACCCACTGGGTTGAATCAGGGGAAGGGAATTCAAATCCCTCTCAGGATTGATCAGGGAAGGCGAAGAAAATTTTAAGGATTGGAGGTAGAATCATCAGTAAATATGACTATAGCCACGCAAGTATCAGAAGATGACCCCAAAGCGATCAAGTATCCTGAAACAGCACCAAGGCAAATGGAAGACGGGGGGCAACCAACAATAGACAGTTTGCGAGAAATAAACTTAGGCACAGAAGAAGAACCGAGGAACACATTTATCAGTGTTGGTCTTTCTGAATAGGAAGCTGAGAAATACATCCAACTTCTCAAAGAAAATAAAGACATCTTCGCTTGGACGTATGTAGAGATGCCAAGTTTAGAGCCATCCGTAGCAATGCACTGATTAAATATCTCCAAAGAGAAAAGGCCAGTTAAACAAGCGTAAAGACGATTCCATCCAGACTTAGTTTCATTGATTGAGGAAGAGGTTAACAAGCTGATAAAAGTTGGGTTCATCAGAGAAGTCAAATATCCTATGTGGATATCGAATATTGTTCCCGTGAAAAAGAAAAATGGACAAGTTAGAGTGTATATTGACTTCAGGGATCTGAACGAGGCCTATCTGAAAGATGACTTTCCTCTCCCTATAATAGAGTTGCTGATTGATAGTACGACTCAGTATGCTATTATGTCCTTCATGGACGGCTACGCAGGGTATAATTAGATTAGAATGACACCTGAAGATGAGGAAGCAACAACATTCAAAATGTCGCTTGGAATTTATTGCTATAAGGTTATGCCGTTCGGTCTTAAAAATGCTAGAGCAACATATCAAAGGGCAATGCAAAATATCTTCTAAGATATGATGCATAAACACGTAGAGTGTTACGTGGATGATTTGGTAGTCAGGTCAGGAGATCATCAGAAGTACCGCGAACACTTGACATCGGTCTTCCGCCGATTGAGAAAGAAACAATTAAAAATGAATCCAGCTAAATGTGCATTCGGGGTGTCTTCGGGCAAATTTCTCGATTTTGTTATACGACGTAGGGGTATCGAGATCGACCCCGAGAAAGTTAAAGCCATTCAAAATATGCCTGCCCAACAACACTGAAAGAATTGAAAATCTTATAAGGAAAGCTGGCGCACATTTGCCGTTTTATTTTAAATTTGGCAAGAAGATGTTAGCCATTCTCGCATTTAATGAAGAAAGATATAGAGTTTGTATGGGATCAAGCCTGTCAGCATGCATTTGATTTGATAAAAGAACTGCTAAAACAACCGCCAGTACTGACAGCTCCAATAAAAGGAAAGCCACTTATTTTATATATATCTGCAGCTGAGAATTCTTTGGGTGCTTTGTTGGCTCAGATAAATGAAGCCGGGAAAGAGACTGCTCTTTATTATCTAAGTCGAACGTTGGTGGGTGCAGAATGCAATTATTCTCTGATCGAGAAGGAGTGTTTGGCGTTAATATTTGCAGTACAAAAACTAAGACATTATTGTCTCTCCTATGATATAACTTTGATCTCAAGAGCAGATCCGATAAAGTTTCTGATGACAAGACCACTATTGTCAGGAAGATTGGCCAAATGGATGTTGTTGCTTTCAGAATACACTATTACATATGAATCAGCAAAAGCAGTAAAAGGACAAGCAGTGGCGGATTTTCTTGCAGCACACCCTGTAGCAGAATGTGAGGCCTTCAACGACGACTTTCCGGATGAACAAGTGATGCTTACTGAGCCACAAAGCCCATGGCAGATGTATTTCGACGGTGCTGCTCGAATGTCAGGAGCGGGGGTAGGAATGATATTCATTACTCCTCAAGGCGATTTGTTACGTTACTCCTTTGCATTGGGCACTACATGCACGAATAATGAGGCTGAGTACAAAGCCCTCATTATTGGGATGGAAATTGCTCAATAGATGGAGATAAAGATGCTTCATATCTTCGGAGATTCTAAGTTGATTATAAGTCAATTGACGACTGAATTCGAGGTAAGAAAGCAGGAACTATTGCCTTATTGTCGAAAAGCACAGAAGTTACTAGAACAGTTCTGCCATGTAGAAATCAAGCATATACCACGGTCTGAAAATACAAAAGCAGATGCTTTGGCTAGTTTGGTAGCAGCCCTGTCTTGCCCTAATCGAAGTCCTCTCCAGGTAATTATCGAAGAAAGAAGATTTCTACCATCTTCAGAGGTCATCGAAGAAGTCGTCGATACGCTTCTAGTATCATGCATAGAAATAATGACAGATGATTGGCGTCAGCCTTTCGTTAATTATCTCAAATATAATATCCTACCAGAAGATCAAGTACAGAAGCAACAAATCAAGCAACGGTCAAGCATATTCATCATATGCAGTGAAGTATTGTATAAAAAATCTTACAATGGAATGTTACTATGTTGTCTAGACAAACAAGAAGCAAGCCAAACATTGCAGGAAGCGCACTCCGGTGAATGCGGAGCACATCTAGCTGGCCGAAACCTATTTCACAGAATACATCGAATGGGTTATTATTATTTCTAGCTGGCCGAAACCATGTTCAAAGACGCAATAGATTATGCAAAGCGGTGCCATAAATGTCAAATTCATGGAGACGTTATACACATTCCTCCAGAAGATTTGCATCAATCTATCACCTCTTGGCCCTTCTCTATTTGGGGACTCGACGTAATTAGTCCTATAAATCTACCGTCATCCAAAGGAAAGCAGTATATTCTGGCCGCAACTGATTATTTCTCCAAATGGACTGAAGCAGTTGCTTTGCGCAATGTTAAAGAAAAGGATGTGGTTAATTTCATCCGGTATGCCATAATATACAGCCATGGTATTCCAAAGAAAATCATTACAGATAATGACACCCCCTTTAAAAATAGACGCATGAAAAAAAATCATTACAGATAATGACACCCCCTTTAAAAATAGATGCATGAAAAAGTTATGTCAGAAATTCAACATTCGACATTTGTTCTCAACACCTTACTATCCACCGGCAATGGATTAGCAGAGGCATTTAATGAAACGATAGTCAAAATATTGAAGAAAATGGTGACAGAAAATAAATGTGATTGAGATGACAAATTGTAGGAAGCATTATGGGCATACAGAACTACTCATCACACGACAACAAAAGTAACGCTGTATTCACTGGTATATGGCGTAGAGGCAATCATCCCAATCGAAATGCAAGCAGCATCACTCAGAGTGGCAGTACGTCAGTCCATGATAGATGATGAAAATGCAAAAATAAGGCTGACAGAACTAGATTTGCTGGATGAAAAATGCCTGGCAGCCCAGCAGTGATTGCAATCATTTCAGGCCAGGGTATCGGCTGCTTTTGATAAGAGAGTTAAATACCGCTTTTTTAAAAAGGGAGATATGGTGCTAATGTTGAAAAGACCTATAGTGGTTACTCGCTGAACAGGGGGCAAATTTGAGCCTAAATGGGATGGGCCATATATAATAAAGGAAGTGTACTCCAATGGGGCGTACAGAGTTGTAAATCAAGATGGACAAGGTATTGGTATTCCAGTCAATGCTTGCTTCATCAAAAGATATCGTCCTTGAAGAAGTTACTGATTTTGATCCAGAATATTATCAACATAATGATTCTACATCAAAAGGAGGCAAGAATATGTAGCATCAAATGAATAAAGAAGCAGTTCGCGAGCATATCAAGACTATGTGTCCGTAATTGTTATTATCGAGCGGGCTCTGCAAAACTCTGCTGAAATTGATAGCATCGCCAAGCTGGTATATTACAAACAACAACGATTGCATTCTCAGCCAGAGATATTAGCAGAGGTGATGATGTATCAATCTCAGCCAGAGATGGATATCATTCTTGCAACAACGACGATTACATCTACTATTATCTGTTAAGACATTTCAAGGCAGTCTAGCCAAGCTCTAAGAGGGGCCAAATCCTAAAAAAAGAGTCAAATCCTAAAAAGGATCAAGTTCTAAAAGGGTTAGAAGCTCTAAAAGAATCAAGCTCTCATGAGACTAGAAACTCTGAAAGGATCAAGCTCTAAGAGGGCCAGCTATGCATAAGACCTATCAAGATTGCCATTCGGGCAGCGGCGAGAAGCCAGTGGCTCTAAAAAGCCCATGAAGGTCATCGTATGCATACCCATGCGGGCAGCTGACAGAGGCGACTAAAGCCTAAAAGGCAAAAAGTCCTCAACGGCCAGTCATGTATAACCCCCATGTTGTCTGTATAGCTTTCCGGCAATATTACGGGGAACGGAGGAAAGTATCCTCCCGTGAATGGACTCGACCTTGCAGACGAAGAAAATAAGGGCCACAATGTGAGCTTTAGATAGGCCAACCGTGCGTAAGACCCCCCAGATCTACGATTTGATTCCAATACTAACTCATGAGGAAGGGGTTAAACCTACTCATTGACGGACTAGCGGCCCTAGGTTTAGTACCCCAAAGGTAGCCTAGTGAGCTCTGTGAACTCTAGAGAGTTCCCGCGGCCAACCCTGTGCGTAAAACTAAGCAAGTTCACCGCTCCGGTAGCTTCACTGGGCCCCTTTGATGGATCGCAGTTTGTGAACTCCCTAGGAAGTGTGAAGTCCAGCGAACTCCTAAAAGTTACAGAGGCCATCACGTGAGACCCAGCTCCACTACTCAAGAGCTTAAACTGTGTGTGCTCCACTGCTCAAGAACTTAAACTGTGTGTGGCTAACTAAACTGAAACATAGTACCGCCAATTGAGAATAAGGATCATTTAGGAAATCCCTACTAACGAGGCATAAAAGGATATAAATAAATACATAATATAATAGCAAAATAAAATAAAAGGAGCACAATACATCATAAGCGTATTAGTCAGAATATCACATAAATAAGACAAAACATCATCATCTGAATGTCATAAGTTACTTATAATTTTGAAAGCATGAACAAGTAGCAAAATATATCAAAGTTATACATTTTACAACTCTCCTGTGATACCTAACCCAAGCATTGTTACAAATTATCCTGGAAACTAACTTGAGCAGCAGCATGCTCTAGTCGAGCATTCAAAATCAGTTGGGCAGGATCCGGAACATCAGCTAGCTTTTCTTCCAAAGAGATGATCAGCTTTTTATTCTTCACCAGTTCAGATCTCTCTGAGTCTACGGAATGACAACTGCATTCTATCTTTTCCTGGACCCTTTCAATATTTAACTCTATCTCCGAACTCTGCCTTTATAACTGTGAAATTTCTTGCTTCAGGACTGTAATGCGATCCTGAACATATGTTTTCTCATTAACAAAAGTCTTCAGTTGATCTTGTAAAGACGATTGTTCTTGATCATGACAAGAGATAAGAGGAGCAAGTTGAGAAACTCTCTCCTTAGAATACGCAAGCTGCTTCCTGTACTCTAAGATTTCGAGAGGAACAATCATAGTTGCAGCTGATGACATGGCAGTTATTGAATTATGAAACCTTAAGAGAGCATCACGCACAGAGGAAACATCAACTCTAGTCATTCGAGAAGTGCTGTCCAAGACATCTAGAGTGACGGCTAAATCAGACCATTGATCGGGATCTTTAAAATTTTCAGCGATAGCCAGTACCGAATTCCTGATCAAGGCTAATTTATGAGCAGAGATCTTCTCAAATGATGACACATTCGATGAAGTGCCGATAGAACCAGAGCTAGTTGCACCGCTCTGAGGTAAGTTTCCTATTAAGGAATGAAATGTAAAAGGTTATAATGAAAGTTTTATGCACAGGTAATAAGAAAAGTATGAACAAGAAAAAGAATATGCTTTTTGCTGGTACCAAAGCAGCAAATGGTTGTGTCTCTCTGGTGAGAAAAGGATCAGGTTCTATCATCTCTGCAAAGGATGGAGCCTTGTTTTCGGCACTCAGAGTGACAGTAGTAGGAATGGGAAGATTAGCTGGTCTTGCTAGAGAAGTTATTCCACGTTCAACACTCGGGATGGTAGTAGCAGGGATAAGCAAGTCAGTTGGCTCCTCTGGAAAAGTGATTTCACGTGCCATTGATCGTAGAGGTATGGGGAATCTTAGTGAAGCTGATGGTGTGATAGGAGGCTGGTTCAAAGGAAAAGCACTATTCGCCTCTGCATTCGTAGCATGATCATCTGAAATAAAATGTGTGAGATAAGAAAGAAAGGAGAAATAAAAGTAAATGGCGATAGCAAAATTCTCTTATGCGGCGAATATCTGTATTCTTCATAATCAAGGGGTTCTTCCTCTTCCCTCATTACAGGAGAAGTCTTCGCAGGAATGGCATCAGAAGCTGAAGGAATATGTCCCTCATCAGCAGGAATGTGTTCCTCAATTGTATCATCTTCACTGCTGACATCCACTTCTCCCTCCTCATAAGCGTTTTCTTAATTCTCCCCTCCTACCTCGCTCTCATCAGAAGAAGTGTGCCTAGACGAAGAAGTCAAATCTTCACCAATAGTATCTTATGTGCTCAAATCTTCGACAACAACTTGTTTGCCTTTAAAAGGAAGAGATTGGGAATCTCTCAGTGGAGTATCTGCAGTAACTTGAACTGGAACAGTAGTAGCAATAGCCTCTCCCTGCGGTGAAGCTTGAGCGCCTGTTCGGGATCTTGTCATTGGGGAAGAAGTTGGCTGCGGTGGGAGGTGAATAGCCCTGGATATGGGAAAAGAAGCCGGTTGTTGCTGAGGGTGAGTAGAAGAAGAAGGCTGATCAGGAGGACTGGCATTAATCCCTGGTTGATGGGGAGACTGTTCTGCGACCTCTTCTCTATGTGGTCGATGAATGGGAATCTGTTCAAACTGACGAGTGTCGCCGTATGCTGTCCATCCTTCAAGTGTGTTATCTAATTTTATCTCATGAATGGGCTCGTCTACCGAGATCATGATGCGATGATGACTGCCAGAGGGAGCATGACTGGTCTCCGTAATGAAACCAACTCCCTCTTCAATAGTGCAACCATTAAGCCTGGGAGGAGGAAGCCATACTGGCTTAGACATTGGCAAACTTTTTCAGACCAGGTACGACTGGTGTACCCACCATCTCATGTGATTGTACGACGCTCGTGGGGTACGATCACATCCTGGGATGATAAAGGAAGAATTAGCTCGGCCCAATAATTGCTTCCAGATCATTGCCCAGTTAAACGGGCCATCCCCTAACTTCTCGTTCTCCAAGTCACCAGCCCACTGTCTTCCGGTACTACCTAGTCAAAACTGAATTGGCGTACAAAGCGACTTGGATAATATGGTTCTCGCCGGAACTCGGTCCCTTCCCTCAGTGGAAGACTGCATGATCGGATGGATATGAAAAATCCTCTTTCTACTGAAGAGAGTGGGTCTGTGTTCGCCTTTTCAGTATCTACAATGTAACGAGGTAAGCCAAAGTGGAAGTAGTTTATCTTGGCATCAGAAGAAATGGCATCCTTGGCCCAGTCGTAAGATCTTTTGGCCATAGACCTCTTTTGAAAAAAGTAGAGAGGAACTTTGGAAGGGTGAACGTAAGCTTTTTCTGGAACTTCGAAAGTCCAGGGAAAGTAGACGCAAAGCCAACCCAGAAAATAATGCCACGGTATGTAAGTTGAAGCAGAACCGACAGAAGGGCTTTTCATGTGGCATGCGATTTCTCCAAAACCTCTGTAGATTGAACAGAGCACAGGCGGAGCAAGAGAAAATCTCATTCCTTCGGCCATGGCACCTGCGACTACAAACACCGAAGGACGAATAACATCCACTGATTTGGAACTGGGGAAGACCACCATGCTTACCCAGTATGCAATGAATGCTGCGAGTTCCTCACAAATAGAATATTCAGCGTGACCTTTTTTACCCTTTCTGAGGCGCTCAAGCTCTCGTGAATGATTGTCATTGAATCTGAAAAGGTAAGCAAATGAAATCAAGATTATATACATACACATTCAGCTATAATAAAAAAGGGATTAGAGAAGAAGGGAATTACTTCAGAGCTTGGCTGAAGTGCACCAGCCATTGCATGGGATGAATCTTGTGGATGTTTGGGAATTTCGAAATTTCTTTGAAGAGTTCGATGGTTGACTCCAAAATGGAAGGGATGCGATCGGGAGACGAGATAAAAGAGAATTCTTCATTGGTGGGAATGAATTCATCGAAGAATTTGCTAGTTATGGGTAGGCCAGTAATCCTGTGAATATCCCATAGCGTGATGCTCATTTCACCTTCAGGGAGATTGAAAGAATTGGTGGAAGGGCACCAATAGTTGAGGAATGCCTTCAAAATAGAAGGTTCTTTGCAAAAAGGATACGATGTTGCTTCTACCGCAAGAAAGACACCAATATCTGACAAAATCTTAGCGTGTTTCGCCAAAACTACGGTAGCCCACTTAGATTAGTAATTCCGGGGAGTCAGAAAACCTCTGGTTCTGAATTCTTCTGGGCTCCAGATAAGGGGACGGTGGCTGAAGTGCTACTTGAGGGTCTCATAAAAGCAGGTGGGATATAGACTATGAACGTCATAAGAGGGGACGAGAAAAATCATGGAATGAATGTTGCCTATTTGCTGTCTTGGTCTCGGAGGCTGCAAGATCCCTTCTAGTAATTTGGGTTCCTTAAAAGACTAAGACTCAGTGTAAGCCAATCTTTCTGCAGTTAGATAGTCCCTCGGTTCGCAAATCAGCATGGGGTGATGGCGGTGAATATTGATTGGAAGTGAGATAACACCCTGCCTATATGGGTTGTCAAATTTTATGAGACCCTGGATTTTACGGACTGATTCCCAGGAGTTGTTAAGCTTCTTCCTATTATGCTCCTTAATCTTCTCCCAAAACTCTTGGGCCTTGTTTCGGCGATGCTTCTTGGGCCTGAAAGGAGGAGGGGTATCTTCTCTAACAAGTGGCCTTTGACTAATCGTTTGATAGTGCGCCGTTGTCTTCAGCCATTCATCCCAATCATAGTCGCGACCGTGCCTTGGAGGCATTGTCAGGTCGCCTATGGTAATGGCCCTGTGAATGGGGAGGATAATGATTCAATGCTTGAGGTAAAGTCAAAAGTGGGGAGTACGGGCTCTTTTATGTAGGCGGGACGTCTAACAGTAGTTTTGAAATGCTTAGATGAAGGTTGAGCTGGAGAAGACAGTTGAAAGGGCCTAGCTATATGCCCTAGAGGGGGGTGAATAAGGCAATGCCAAATAAAACTTAAAACTGCAGAATAATAAAAGATATAAATAACAATGCTGAAATAATAACACTCTAAAAACATATGAAATATGAGAATGATACTAAATCAGTTCTAAGGACAACCTTACACTAAAAACCAATGACTTATGGTAGGACAACCTTATTTCTAGAACGATCTAGAAAACACAAATGATATGGAAAATAAATCAAGAATAACTTAAAGAAATAAATCCTAAGTTATTACACCATTCAACCACACTTGCTTGAAATGAAAATTATAACATTCATCCACAAAAGCAATTCACAATACTGAAGGAATAAATGAATAAAGAAATCAAGCACATCCACAACACAACGATATATAGTGGTTCGCCTGTGTGTTCACCAACTGTTAGCCAACAGCCACACAGAATGCTACTCCACTCCTAATATCCTCACACAGGGGATATTAGCATGCACTATCAAAATAGGTTTTCACAGGTTCACCCAAAACCTTCACAATTGTGTCTTTTTATCTCGGGCTTACACAATCCAAAAACCCCACAATCTGAATTTTCCGCTCTCCTCGGATAACCAAAACAATGAGATTTTTCTGGCAAATCTCAAACAAAACCAGAGAAAGTAAATTACAAAGTAAAATACCTGGATCTCCTTTTGAAGTAGCCCAGTAGAACCAATCAGAGTAGATGAATGATACGTCG
Source organism: Magnolia changhungtana (assembly GCA_030180095.1). Lineage (NCBI taxonomy): Eukaryota > Viridiplantae > Streptophyta > Magnoliopsida > Magnoliales > Magnoliaceae > Magnolia > Magnolia changhungtana. Next base: position 7,369,666 of record JASAUF010000653.1, on the reverse strand, counting down.
TTCAATGTCCAATACTCACATAAAGAATGGTTCTATGTCTAATTGATTTTAGATTAAATCAAGAAGAGCAAGGTCTATTTGATTTTGATCCCAGAAGAAGGAATATCACAAATTCCTCTTTTCTAAATAAGATTGGAATATGGATCAAAATCACAATAGAAAAATGCTAACAAAAGGAATATTAAATATGCACAATAGCTTAAAAAATAATCACAACTTATCTCAGAGTATAGCCTTAAATCGCTTGAATTGAATGGATTGGAATGAATAAACTCTGAAATTCGTGCATTATTTATAGCCTGAAAAATCCCATCTTCGACTGGTCTTAGGATCCTAGGACTGGTCGTAGCATCAAAGATTTTAAAAGATTTCAGCGGGATTAGATTAGCTGTTCTCATGACTGGTCTTAGGTAGCCTACCACCGGTCGTGGACCACCTACGACTGGTCGTGAGACACATACGACTGGCCGTGGGACTTGAGATAGGTAGCTGGAGTTCGAGTCGTAAGACTACGACCGGTCGAAGGATGAGTCGTAGGACTTCCCAGGACTGGTCGAAGCAAGTCCAGGACTGGTCGAAGGATAACCAGGAAAATTCGAAAATCTGTAACAACCTAGGACTGGTCCTGAGAAACCTAAGACTGGTCGTTGCAGACCTATGACTGGTCTTAGAACAGTCACACCAAGTAAATTAAAATATTCGGATTATGTATCCAGAATGACCTATCATACAGACCAACCTAAGGTCAACCTAAGGTCAAACAAACCTTGAAGTGAGATGGACATTGAAGTCTTGAAGGTCTGTATTCTCAGATGATCTTGAAGTAGAAGCTTGAGTCGAGTTAATGGTTTTTCTCGAGCTTGGTAGATTCTTGACTTGTCTTGATGAAGTCTTCTAATCTTGAACTTGTTAGAAGCAAACTTGAAGTCTTCTATTCTTGTAGACTTCATTCATGACATGTCTTGCAAACATTCTTCATTTATGATCTTGTCTTGAAAACATTCTTCATTCATGATCTTGTCTTGAAAACATTCTTCATTCATGATCTTGTCTTGAAGCAGTGTGTAGTCACAAACAAGAAACACAAGAAGTACAAGACATATAGGTTTTGGCACTACAAAATTTGACAACCAAAGGGATATGAAATCATAGCACTAACAATCTCCCCCTTTGTCAAATTTGTGACAAAACACATTTATAAATATAAGAGTAAAATGAAGAAAGAATCATGAGCCATCAGAGTGAAAAAAATACTCTACTCCCCCTAAGTGAGTAGAAACAATCAACCATATTCAAGTACTCACTCTCTCCCTTTCTCCCATTCTCCCCCTTTCCATACTACTCCCCCTTTTTGTCACAAAATGACAAGGGAAGGCCAAAGGAGAGAAGAGAACACCATATGAAGAGTCAAGATTTAATTATCAAATTAGTACAACACTTCAATGTCATCAATCGTAATAATAATACAGAATCCATCATATTCAAACCAAAAAAAAAAATAAATAATAATCCACCTAATCAGATCCAGATGAAGGAGCAGGGATGGTTGGATCAATCTGATGTAAACCCCTATTAATGCGACGAAGATATTTTCGCATATATTTAAATTGCATATCATGGGCTACACTCAGGTTATCAACCTTCTCCTCCAATGCACTTAGACGTGCATCATAACCAGAAGATGGATCGTAATCAGAATCATTTTGGGAGTCAGTTTCAATGTCTTCAAATATATCATCCATATTTATATCAGCCTGTGGAGGAAAATCAGCAACTTCTCCTTCATTTCCTACTTCAGCACCTTCACCACCACCTTCATAGAATTGACCAGGAAGCAAATCCAACTTCATCTTATTTAAATTAGTATTATTGAATAAAAGATGATGAATTGGTGCCTCATTCTCAGGTAAAGCAACGAGCATATTTGTGGCTAAACAAGTCATAAGATAACCAAATGGAATATCACTATGACCCGGATGAAGACGAAACTGAATGATAAAATGACAAATCAAAGAAGGTAAACAGACAACAATGCCGGACACAACAGAGTGCAATACCCGAACCATGAAGGCAATTAACTCGGTTTTATTGCCTGACCGAGGATACACGTTTGAAGTGAAGATCCGGTGCGAAACTCTGTATCTAGGTAATAAAAATTTTGAGGGGAGCACATTTCCTTTGTGCGTTCAATGCACTTCCATATTACATAAATCTCTTGTCAACATTTATTTTTCCGATTCTGATGGTTTGTCATATAATGTATGAATCGGAATACCTTCATCTTTGACAGGTATATCCATAATACCTGATATCAAATGTCGATCTATCAAAAATTTCCCTTCTCTAGTAGTAATTGAGAACGTTAAATTATCAAGGGAAAAATTAGAGATACATGCAACCATAGATTGTGCAATGGACTAGTATGTAGGCCCACCCCAAAACAAAATGTTAGTCCAGCCAACAGATTCAAGGAGAGGTGTAATCTCAAATTGTTCAATGTGACTGAGACTTACAGGACGCTCAACGATAACTTTACGGTTACGTAAATCCCGTACATCATTTGGATCATCTTCGGGTGACCGAAGGTGCCGTTTTGTTATAGATGTAGATCTATATAAAGATGGACCACATGATATTTTCTTTTTCCCCCTAACATCCATTTTTAACAAGATTTACCAAGGAGCAAGCACAAAGAACACAAGAGGTGGTGGGTTTCTCTAGATCAGATTTTTAGAGAGGAAACCCTAAACAATCAACAAAAGACGAGATCAAGCTTATGAAATTTACAAATCAAAGCATAGAAAGCATAAATCTTCAAGAAAAATGAAGAAAAACGACTTATCTTGAAGAAAATCATGAGATCTCAAGACAGGTCGAGCCACGACTCGTCGAAGGAAGAAGAGGAAATGAAGAACAAAGTGATTTTCTCCAAATTATATGATGCCCACGATCTCTACGACCGGTCGAGTGTAGTCCACGACCGGTCGAGTCAGGACCGGTCATGTATGGCAAGGGCCGGTCGAGCATCGACAAAAATAAATATTTTTATGCACAAATTGAAATTTATACACATATAGTACACTATGATACATGCAGACAAGTATATTCAATTTAAAATGCACATACCAAGATCAAATTTCATTTTAGTAAACCTGTTTTTGTCGAGCGGTTTAGTAAATATATCAGCAAGTTGGACATCGGTTGGAATATATTCCAAAGAGAGCTTTTTCTTCAACTAATTCACGAATGTAATGATACCTAATGTCAATATGCTTAGTACGCGAATGCTGAATTGGATTTTTGGAAATATTGATAGCACTGGAATTATCATAATGTAAGATCATTGAATCTTGATTAATTTCATAATCGCTTAACATGCGTTTCATCCATACGAGTTATGTACATGCATATCTTGCTGCGATATACTCAGCCTCAGCAGTGGAAAACGATATTGAACTTTGCTTCTTGCTAAACCAAGAAACCAAACAATTTCTAATGTAAAAAGAACCACCACTAGTTGATTTTCTATCATCAATATTACCAGCCCAATCAGCATCAGAATACCCAGCTAATTTAACATTAGTATCAAAAGAATACCAAAGACCCAAATTAGTTGTACTTGCGACATATCTAATAATCTGTTTGACAGCAGTAAGATGTGAATCTTTAGGATTAGACTGATATCTCGCACAAATACCAACGCTAAAAGCGATATTAGGTCTACTAGCAGTTAAATATAATAAACTACTAATCATACTACGATATAGCTTAGGATCTACATCTTTACATGTAGAGTCTTTTGAGAGTCTCAAGGTTCTACTCATAGGAGTATCAAATTTTTTACCATTTTCAAATCCAAACCTTTTAACCAAGTTTGTAGCATACTTGGTTTGAGAAATGAAGACTCCATCAGGTTGTTGTTTTACTTGTAACCCTAGGAAGTAATTTAGTTCACCAACCATGCTCATTTCGAATCTTGATTTCATCAACTCTGCAAACTCAATAGACATGTTAGAACAAGTTGATCCATAAATAATATCGTCTACATAGATCTGAACGATTAAAATCTCATTATTATGTTTCTTGACAAATAGCGTCTTATCGACACTTCCCACTTGAAAACTATGACTAAGTAAGAATTTAGTCAATTTTTCATACCATGCCCTGGGCGCTTGTTTCAGACCATAGAGAACCTTTTTGAGACGAAATACATGATCAGAAAGCTTGGGGTCTTCAAACCCTGAGGGTTATTCTACATAAACTTCTTTATGTAAATCGCCATTTAAGAAGACACTCTTTACATCCATCTGATAAATTTTAAACTTTCTAAAGCAAGCGATGGAAATAAAAAGTCTGATAGATTCAAGGCGAGCAACTGGAGCAAAGGTTTCATCGTAATCGATGCCTTCAATCTGAGTGTACCCTTATACAACCAGTCTAGCCTTGTTTCGTAAAAATTTCCAAGTTCATCAGACTTGTTTTTAAAGATCCATTTTGTTCCAATAATGTGTTTATCTTTAGGTCTAGGAACAAGATACCGTACATCATTATGAACAAATTGATTAAGTTCATCTGCATAGCTACTATCTAATTTTCGTCGAAGAGCTTCTTTTACATTGACCTATTCTATTTGGGATGTAAAACAAACATAATTGCATATGTTTTCAAGTTGTTTGCGTGTATGAACTCCAGGTGAGAGGGTTTCCAAGGATTTGATTAGTTGGATGATCTTTGTGCAGTCTTAGGTTCAGATTGAGATGAAGAGGTATCTTGATTTTCGATTATAAGAATTTCATCATCATCCGAACTCAGGAGCAAGTGTATTCAAATGATCATCAATGACCACATTGATGGACTCTTGAATCACACTGTTCTTTTTATTTAGAACCCTATAGGCTCATTTGTTTAAGGAGTATCCAAGGAAAATACCTTCATCACTCTTCGTATCAAATTTTCCAAATTTTCACGATCTCGTAAAATGTAACACTTACTTGCCAAAAATTCGAAAGTATTTGACAGTAGGTTTCTTTTCGAACCATAACTCATAAGTAGTCTTATTTTCAGGTTTACTAGTATAAACACGATTAATAATGTAGCAGTGACGGTATTAATTGCTTCGACCCAAAGATTTTTGGAGAGCTTCATACTATTTAACATGACATTAGCCATATCCTGAAGCACTCTATTTTTTCTCTCAACTATACCATTTTGTTGAGGAGTTTTGGGCGCAGAGAATTCATGTGATATTCCCTGATCGCTACAGAATTTCTCAAAACTGCTATTTTCAAATTCAGAACTATGATCACTACAAATCTTATAAACTTGAAAACCTTTTTCATTTTGGATTCGTTTGATGATCTTCTTTACTTCATCTAGGGTTTCAGATTTGTCTTTTAAGAACGATACCCAAGTGAATCTAGTAAAGTCATCTATGATAACCAAGATATATTTTTTCCCACCTCGACTCTCCGTTCTGGTTGGTCCAATGAGATCCATGTGGAGAAGCTCGAGAGATCTAGATGTGGTATTGGAGTTCACTTTCTTGTCAGAGCTCCTAATCTGTTTGCCCAACTGGCATTCACCACATATTTTGTCTACTTTTTGTAATTTGGGTAGACCTCTTATAAGTTCTCTTTTGCTCAATTTAAATAAGCTCCGGTAGTGTACATGTCCAAGGCGTTTATGCCATAATTCAGTCTCATCAGTATGGACCATGTAACACGATTGAGTAGATGAGCTTGCATTACTAACGATGTAGCATTTTTCAGATGTTCTGCGACCAGTTAATATAACAGAACTTCTTTATTAACAATCTCACAACCTTGATTAGAAAACTTTACATTATGATTGTTGTCGCATATCTGAGATATACTCAGTAGGTTGTGTTTCAAGCCCTCAATATATAATACATTTTTAAATAAGAGAAGGTTATAAATATGAACCGTACCTTGGCCAATGATTTTGTAATTGCTTCCATCACCAAAAGTGACTGACCCATTAGTCCTGTCTTCAAAATCGGTGAATAAAGCTTTGTCGCCTGTCATATGTCTGGATCAACCACTGTCAAGGTACCACTTTGAATGGCTTGTAGCTTTGAAAGCAGTGTGGGTAACCAAGCAGTCAACTTTAGGAACCAATTTCAGTACTGTTTTGGGTTTAGGAGTGTAGTTGGACTTTTTCTATCTATTGTTATATGAATGACCTATAGAGTTAAATTTTAATAGCTCTTTGAGAAGATCAATAATCTTTTCAACCAAAGGATTTTGGTTTTGAAGATTGAAGTTGGCATGGCTATTTTTAGATTTTTGAAAGGTCCTTGAATTTTTTGAAAAACCTTGATAAGTATACTTTACTTTTGAGTTCGAAGACTCACCTTTCACAAACTTATGAACAGTATTCTTTTGTTTAGGAGAAGTATTCTTATCATAGCCCGACCCGGATCTATCACCACATTTTCTCGATCTGGATAACAATTTTTCTAATATAGGATCACCTTGGGCATATCTCCAAGTGTCTTTTAAACTCAAAAGAGAAGCTACTTCATTTTTGAGTTTCTCGTTCTCGGTTTTCAAATCATCAACTTGGGAGGTTTTGATTTTTAAATCACATTTGGTCTTTTCAAAAAAATCAGAAATATGAGATTTTTCTAAGACAAGAGACTCATAATCTTCTTTAAGTTTAGAAAATTTTTCCTTTTGTAATTTAAGCTTGACAGCAATTTTACAACTCTCCTTATAAAGGGCATTGTATGCATCCTGAAGATCATCTTCATTGTCACAATCACTATTCAGATTCTGTTTGCTAGTTACTTCATCATAATCTGAAAAAGTGACTTTGGCTAGAGTCATAAGGGCTTTAACATCATCTCCCGACTCGTTTTCAGAATCTTCGATTTGAAGAGGATTCAGAATCGAGATGATTCATCCCAAGTAGCCAACATACTCTTTCTTTTAATTTGTCCTTTTTAGGACATTTGTTAACCAAGTGCCCATACTCTTGACAATGTTGTAACATTGACTATCTTTCAAAGATTTTCGAGCTCTAGGTTTAGATTGTCTCTTATCGTTTGATTTTTGAAAATCTCCTTTTTTCTTATTTTTCAAAATTTTATAAAACCTTTTTACAAAAAGTGTCATATCATCTTCGAAATTTTCAAAGTCTGAAGTGCTCTCTTGTGGAATATTTTTAGATGACTTGAGAGCAATTGATTTTCCTTTTGGAGCTTTAAAGTTCATTTCGTAGGTTTGTAAAGAACCAACTAGTTCCTTAACCCTCATGTTATCCGTATCACGAAGTTCCTGAATCGCGGTTACTTTTGAATTGAACCGTTCAGGAAGTGAGCGTAGTATCTTTGCACATACTTTACTTTCTAGGATTCTATCACCAAGACCCCACATTGAGTTTACAATGTCATTCAATCTAGTGTAGAAGTCCATAAACATTTCATTCTCCTCCATATGAATTTCTTCAAATTTAGTTGTGAGGAGTTGGACTTTAGATTTCTTGACAATTGATGTACCCTCGTGTGTCATTTCTAAAAGATCCCATGCTTGTTTAGCATTTTTACACGAGATGATTCTTTTGAATTCATCTGGTGACAATGCACAAGTAATTGCATTTAGTGCTTTTGCATTGGCACTACTCTCACTTTTCTGAAGTGTGGTCCAAAGAGCATAAGATATTACTTTCATTGATTTTGAACCATCTTCATCAGTTACTTCAGTGATAGGTAGTTTCCATCCATTCACTGTGGCCAGCCACACACTTTCATCCATGGATTTGAGAAAGATTCTCATCCTTGCTTTCCAATAAGCATAGTTTGTGCCATTAAAGGGTGGTGGCCTAGTGACAGATAGGCTATCAAAATTTGACATCTTAATATAGCTTAGATCGTTAGCTCAGGAAATAAATCCAATAAATAATCAATAAGCACGAGCTATTAGGCTCTGATACCACTTGAAAGGGCCTAGCTATATGCCCTAGAGGGGGGTGAATAGGGCAATGCCAAATAAAACTTAAAACAGCGGAATAATAAAAGATATAAATAACAATGCTGAAATAATAACACTCTCAAAACATATGAAATATGAGAATGATACTAAATCAGTTCTAAGGACAACCTTACACCAAAAACCAATGGCTTATGGTAGGACAACCTTATTTCTAGAACGATCTAGAAAACACAAATGATATGAAAAATAAATCAAGAATAACTTAAAGAAACAAATCCTAAGTTATTACACCATTCAACCACACTTGCTTGAAATGAAAATTACAACATTCATCCACAAAAGCAATTCACAATCTTTTGAAGGAATAAATGAATAAAGAAATCAAGCATATCCACAACACAAATGATATATAGTAGTTCGCTGTGCGTTCACCAACTGTTAGCCAACAACCACACGAGAATGCTACTCCACTCCTAATATCCTCACACGGGGATATTAGCATGCACTATCAAAATAGGTTTTCACGGTTCACCCAAAACCTTCACAATTGTGTCTTTTTATCTCGGGCTTACACAATCCAAAAACCCCCACAATCAATTTTCGGCTCTCCTCGAGATAACCAAAACAATGAGATTTTTCGGCAAATCTCAAACAAAACCAGAGAAAGTAAATTACAAAGTAAAATACCTGGATCTCCTTTCGAAGTAGCCCAGTAGAACCAATCGGAGTAGATGAATGATACGTCGTTCAATGTCCAATACTCACATAAAGAATGGTTCTATGTCTAATTGATTTTAGATTAAATCAAGAAGAGCAAGGTCTATTTGATTTTGATCCCAGAAGAAGGAATATCACAAATTCCTCTTTTCTAAATAAGATTGAAATATGGATCAAAATCACACTAGAAAAATGCTAACAAAAGGAATATTAAATATGCACAATAGCTTAAAAAATAATCACAACTTATCTCAGAGTATAGCCTTAAATCGCTTAAATTGAATGGAATGGAATGAATAAACTCTGAAATTCGTGCATTATTTATAGCATGAAAAATCCCATCTTCGACTGGTCTTAGGATCTAGGATTGGTCGTAGCATCAAAGATTTTGAAAGATTTCTGGGATTAGATTAGTTGTTCTCATGGTGGTCTTAGGTAGCGTATGACCAGTCGTGGACCACCTACGACTGGTCGTGAGACACACATACGGTCGTGGGACTCGAGATAGGTCGGCTGAGTTCGAGTCGTAGGACTACGACCGGCCGAAGGATGAGTCGTAGGACTTCCCAGATCGGTCGAAGCAAGTCCAGGGGGCGGTCGAAGGATAACCAGAAAAATCTGAAAATCTGTAACAACCTAGGACTGGTCCTGAGAAACCTAAGACTGGTCGTTGCAGACCTAGGACTGGTCTTAGAATAGTCACACCAAGTAAATTAAAATATTCGGATTATGTATCCAGAATGACCTATCATACAGACCAACCTAAGGTTAACCTAAGGTCAAACAAACCTTGAAGTGAGATGGACATTGAAGTCTTGAAGGTCTGTATTCTCAGATGATCTTGAAGTAGAAGCTTGAGTTGAGTTGATGGTCTTTCTTGAGCTTGGTAGATTCTTGACTTGTCTTGATGAAGTTTTCTAATCTTGAACTTGTTAGAAGCAAACTTGAAGTCTTCTATTCTTGTAGACTTCATTCATGACATGTCTTGCAAACATTCTTCATTTATGATCTTGTCTTGAAAACATTCTTCATTCATGATCTTGTCTTGAAGCAGTGTGTAGTCACAAACAAGAAACACAAGAAGTACAAGACATATAGGTTTTGGCACTACAAAATTTGACAACCAAAGGGATATGAAATCATAGCACTAACAACAGTGATCCTGCTGCATGAGGAGTTATGGTCTGATAAGCTTCAGTGTTTGGTAGTTCTTGATAGGATGGTTGATTGGAAGGAGGGTTGATGGCGACAAAAGTCCTCTTGGTTTGAGCCATGATAAAGGAAATAAGCTAAGTTCGGGAGATTTGCTGAAATGATAGTTGCGCGAGTCGTGCAACAGAATTGGAAGTTGCGTGGATCACCCAACGGAATTGATGTTGCACGGGCAGCATAACGGCTTGGAGCCTTGCACAATGAAGGATTAGTTGCGCGGGTCGCGCAACAAGTGTCAGTTGCGCGGGAAGAAAATTTCGCCAGAGCTCCGTTGCAGAAATCGTGAACTACAAAAATAGATTAAGACTCACTATTTATAGAAAATCGGGCTGAGTACGGTACTCGGGCATCCGTTGCGTAGTTCGCGCAACCAGTTGAAGGAAAAGACAGAAAATTGTGGATTGATCCTGATTCTTCAATTCAAGGGAACAAAGAATGGATCAAGGGGGCATCTGTTGGAGCATAAAAATCATTATCTAGAGGATGACTGGGAATCAGAAATCAGACACAAAGTAAAGTGAAAGAAGATAAGTTACGCGGATCATGCAATCAAGAAGATAGGTTCCGCAGGTCGCGCAATCAAGAACATGGGTTTTGCGGGTCTCGCAATCAAGAAGATAAGTTGCGCAGATCACGCAACCAAGATGATAAGTTCCGTAGGTCACACAACCAAGAACACAGTTGCATGGGTCGCGCAATCAAGGAAGCTACTGGTGCAAAAGTCGAGGATTGGCATGTGTGTGGGGCCTATAAATACCCCGCTCCTCTCATTTGGAGATTGAAGATTTTGGGAAACTGGAGCGGAGTAATTGAAGGTAGAGAGCAGATGCAACGATCAGTTGCACGGACCGCGTAACAAGGTTATCGATTGCGCGGACCGCGCAACCAGGATATATGTTGCGCGACCTGTGCAACCAATTTAGAGGTTGTGCGGGTCGCGCAACTGGGTCAGTTGGCCAACTTTATGTCAAGGTCGAAATGTTGCTGGATCTTCAAGCCTCCTTCTTTGAAAAGAGAGATCAATTGATGAATTCAACATTCCTCCTAAGTATCGGGAGATGACCGAAGAAGCTGTCGGAATGCTGCCAAAATTTCTATCTCCATGGAGATCAGATGATGAATTCAACAATTCCTCCTAAGTATTAGGAGAAGACCGAAATAGCGCCGAAATGCTGCTGAAATTTATATTGAACCATGACAGTTGCACTTAGGATAATTCTTCTATTATAAATGATCCACCTTAGAATCAAGGGATGTAGAAAGGATGTAAATGAACTCAATATCAATGAAAGTATGATGATTGTTCTAAATACTCTTCTTGTTATGTTTGAATAAGATCAGTTCCCAAACCAAACACGTTTGTTTCCTTGTCGAAACAATGTTGAAATAATGTGAGGCTCTTGTGTGAGGCCCAAGGGGATGTATATGAGGCCCGATTGTGATGTGTGATTCCACCATGATGTATGTAAAGATATTTATGATGCTCATTCGTCTTCCTAGTTGGTATTAAAATGGGTCATGCCTTGGGAGCAATGATGGTTAAAGTCCACATTGTAAGGGCAATGGTGGTTAAATATCCGCATTGTAACCCTCCCTAAGGCTTGTTGTTAGGCCCATTCTCATCTCCTTTTTGTCGGCTAACCCAAATAATTGGGCCCCCATAATTATTAGGCACATTCTTGATAGGAGTAGGCTGTCTAGGCCCATCCTTGATATGCGGAGAGTATATCATTACCATGATTCTTGCCCATACGCATCATTTGCATGCTTAATATGAGATGTGGTTGACCATTGCATATGCCATTGGGCAGGTTATTTATGAGACTCCCTAATAGGCGGAGTTGTCCCACATGAGCACACGGTATGCGTAGGATTGATGCATAATTGGACTGAGTGACTCATGTATCTTGTATTGTGTGATTTTGATTACTGTACACCCTAGTGACAGCAGGGCTGTAGCCTCTGCAGATATAGTGTGGGTGGCAGGATTGGACACAAAAAATTCTTGTTAAGAACGGGAGCGCATAGGATGTCCCAAGGTGAAAGTCCCTAAACCCTTATGGTACCTTGGAGGACCGAATGCCTAGACCGAGTGGATGTATGAGCGCATGAAGGCCGAATACCAGGAGGCCGCATCTCCCACTATGTCGTGGTCGATTGGAAGGGGGTGTGGCCTTACCCGCCCGAGGGTAGGGGGCAATTGCTAGGCTAAGTCTGACCAGCTTGTAAATGGGTTCGCTACCGACATGCCGGATAGATATTGGCAGACTACTAGTTAAGCAGACAGTGAGGTCTCTTCCGCTTGCATGGTTGTGTGTCCAGTGTAGGGCGGCAATATGGTGTATAGTGTATTAGACTCCGATGATTATCCAGAGAGAACTATACTGATATATGATGCTCTAGAGATGAGCTAGATTGATATATGGATTGGTATGCTTAAGCTGCATCTCGCATATGACATTGGCTATGTAGGCCTTGTATCGCATCGTATGGCCTTGGTGTGGTTGATAGCATTCATGCCTTGTATCGCTTAGCCTTGGTATGGCAGATAGCATTCATGTCTTGCATTGCATAGCCTTGATACGGTAGATAGCATTCATACCTTGTATCGCATAGCCTTCGTATAGCTGACAACATTGTACTAGACCCCGGTGATGATCCTAGAGATATACGATATTGATATGATGACATTCCGTCACTGTTGCTCATGTGAGCAAGCATACATGGGCGGACACTGATGTGGGTGGGGCCTAAGGGCCTGGGCGAGCTACCAATGGTTAGTGGGCTACCGTGCAGCAGTTGCATACTCAGTACTTGACTCATTCATTCATCTATCCACTATTCACTCAGGCTAGTGGTGTGCAACCAAATCATTATGTGTATCTTCGTAATGACCAGGATTTCGATTGGGGCAAGCGACCAACCTGAGATCAGGAGTTTGCCACATTGACTCTAGCATACAAATTTAGTATGTGAGTGGTTTGGATAGAAGTCCCTTGTGATAAACCCCACAGCTTGCAATACCACGTACTATCATCCTGACTACACTCCAGCTTGTTAGTTCTTTTGAGTTGCATATTGCATTACACCCTCAGCTATGACATTTGGCTTACTATGACTCCACATGCCAGCTTTGTCATTGCCTTTCCATCGTACGCTATAGAGTAAAAAATGGAATTTGATATCTTGTTCATAATGATTGGCTATTTTAATGATTCATGCTCGCTTGTTGAGTGACATGCCGATTATTGATGTCATGTTCATAATAACCTATGAAGTTATACAACATGCTTAATTGATAGCCTGTTCACATATGATAACATGCTCGGTTGATAACATGCATATGGTTGTTTTGGATGTCTTTACGGGAGCGCCCTGATAAGCCGTGTTTTACTCCAGGCACGAAGTAGACTTACAAGCTGTGGTTTGCTCATATAGATGACTTACACTTTTTCATGATTGTAACACCCCAGATTTTTGCCAACCTGGGATTAGACGTCCTTAGGCAATGGATCAATCCTAATACAGGTTTAACTTCTTAAACGCTCAATTAAAGCCTCAAATCTCTTTTCAAACCATTTTCTTCACAAATCCCACCCTTCACTACCTTGTGCTTTCAATTTCTCAAAGCACCTTCACCCTAGACACTATCTTAAACTAGCTAAGTAGTATAACTTGGATCACTTTAGATACAAACTGCAAAGGATTAAATACTACCTCAGACGGAAATCACTTAGGATTAAATCCTTTAGAAATTTAACAAAGTTAACTAAGTGCTAAATTAGATTAGCCATGAAATCCATTTGAATCGCTTTAAATACGATCTGCAAGACCCAAAACTTGTAGAATCATTGACGCTAGGTTACCCAAAAATCTAGGATCAAACTCATTACCCGACTGCTCTCGGGAGCACATTGAAACTCCGTATCAGATCTAGACCACACATCGGGAGTCCGAATAATACGAGGTTAAGGACTTAGGACCGCCTCGCTGGGCTCGACAACCATCTCGAAAATCAAATCCAGCCGATGTCCCACGGCTGTTCGCTTGAGTCCGGAGCGAGAGAGTGTGAAAATACTTGTTTTCTTTAAAACTAAATATCTTGAATAGTAATCTGAGACTCGTCGGTTGCGGATCAGTTTTAAGCAACCAGACCGTCAGAGTCAGACCAAATTACACCCTCGGATCAGGAGAAATTTCATACACATTTACATGTACTCGGCATCTCCGATCGAGATCCGCTGACCGTTGAATCAAACCGGTCCGCCACGCGTGATCTGGAATCCCGACCGAAATGAAAACTTAATAGAACGTAGATCCAGCGTTAGTGAGCTTAAGTCCGACCTTTGGCTCAAGGAGGCCTGCCAGAAGTGCTCCGTTGAGACGGAACAGGTCCGCTTTGGACATAACCTAAGTATACTTTGTTCCCGAGTCTATTTCGGTGAGTTTTGAGACTATATAAGGACCTTAAACCCTCTCTCATGGCAGCCATACGAATTTGGATTTGAGAGAGAGAAAAGAGAGAAAGTGAGGGAGATGTGGGAGGAACTCCCTGCTGCTGTTCCTTGCCGCTATTCGGGCTCCACCGCCTGATTCTCATCGCTTTTCCGGCGATTCCGGCGTCGTTTCTAGGTAAGAAACCCTAACCCTAATCTGTTTTAGGGTTGTATAGGTTGTAGGTTACGAAATAGCTAACCTGTTTCGTTCTTTAGGCTGCCAAACTCCCGTATACGGAAGCTTAGCGAAACTATCGGCTCCGTTACGATTCTACAACAAAAGGTGCGGACTTTAGGTGTATAGGTTATGGTTTTCAACGCTTTCAATGTCAGATAATGATAGATTCATGATCTGCATGCAATTGCACATGTACAAAATGCTTTCCATTTTCTGTTTCGATTAAATTGTAGAATTTGGAAATTCACATACTCGGGTATTCGTATAAAATACCGTATACGTATTTTTTTTGGAAATTTGTTTGACATGTTTATTTGACGTATGGATATATGACGTATGGATAAAATACTTATTTGGCGAAAGGATTCGCCTAAATACATGTTTACTAATAAACACTATGTATGTAGAAATACGGTATTGTAAGAAGTACCGTATACATGTATATTTTAGTGATGTGTTTGTCATGATTAATTGTCATATAAATATATTATGTGCGTATAAAACATTTGCTTGGCGAAGGGAATCGCCGTAATACATGTTTGCTTGTATACACTATGTATGTTGAAAATGCGTATTCTAGAAAATACTGTATACGTATAAATATTGGGAGATGAATTTATCATGATTATTTGCTGTAGTAATATATTATACATGGATAAAATACTCACTTGGCTAAGGGATAGCCCTAATACATGTTTTGCTAACATACACCCTGTATGTTGTAATAGTTTATTCTAAGTGTTTGTGAAAATGATTGAATGAGTACCGAATTCTCATTCGTACTCGCCATGACTAGTTGTCATGGATTCATGATTGTTGTATTGGCGATACCCCTTGACGAAAGGATTTGCCCTAAATCACGCCACGGCCAATATACACCATATATGTTAAAATGTGTGGCCCAAGTGTTTGTGGAAATGACCGAATGAATATGGAACTTGGATTCCCTTGCCATGACTATCCGTCGTGGGTGTACGCGCATGTTATGATTGGGGCAACTCCCTAGGGAAAGGATTTGGCCTAATGCCTATGTGATCGACATATGTCATGTATGTTGATGTATGTTTGTTTAAGTGTTTTTTGAAATGTCTGAATGAGTAGTAGTTAGCAAATTGTAATGTATAAGGGTGTTGAGATATGATTCTCAACCTCTTTTAACTATGTGTATGATCTCCTTGGATTGTTGTGTGATTAGGAATTGAACATGTATAAACTCGTGCTTGTGTTGTGATTCATAACATGCTCAACTGCTTTATGATTATAACTATGTAATGCATATGTTTAAATTTATATTTACGTTGTATGATCCGTCATGGGTGATGGGGAGCGGAGTAACGAGTGCATGCAATGTTCAGCACCCTAAACGGATAATACCATACCTTGATTGTATGAGTGGAATCTTGATCCATTACTTGCTTTATCTATCGCAAGTTATCATGTTTGGGGCTATGATTATAGTCCGCACAATCGGTACAGAGTGAATTCGTGGCTGGGATTCATTTGCCACGTGAGATGTGTTCGACGAACCCGAGTCGTACTTCGGTTGGCGATAGTGGTTGGCCACGCGAAGTGCTTATGCACTTCATGTCGTTCAACTTGTTGTGCGCTCGAACTAGCCAAGCTCGTCAAGTAATCCGATCTGTCTTATGTATGTTCACCATGTTTGGTCGCTACTGCCTGAACCTAGGGTACCAAACTTACTAGTGAAATCCTTTTTAACCATGGTACCTCGATCCGCTAAGACTCATAAGCCGGGCATGGTGGTATGGGACACCGTGGTCGAGCCGTCGCCACGCCGGCCAGGGCCACGTGCCTCCCCGTAGTGACCAGTGAGCAACTAGACTCGTGAGCCGATTATGGTGGTATGAGATACTATATTCAAGCTGTCGATACTTACGGCGAGAGCCGAGTATGGTGAGATCTGTACTCGTGCTGACGGGCGACGAGTCCTCTGTAGTATCTTCGAGTATACTCCAAGGTCTGTGATTGGCGACGAGTCTTTCACAAAGCCCAGAGTATGAGTTGAGCCGAGTACGGTGAGACCTGTATTCGAGCTGACGGCTAGTGATTGAGCCGAGTACGGTGAGACCTGTACTCGAGCTGACGGTCAGCAATTGAGCCGCATACGGTGAGATCTGTATCCGTGCTGACGGGTGATGAGCCCTTTGTGATGCCTTCGCTACGCCTCTCAAACCATAATATCGTATGAGATTAACTAGGACTGACGACCCTAGAATGGATCATGTTTGGGAATGATACAAGGGAGGTACCTTAGTTTTCCAATACTGCTGTTTGAAATGGACTAATAATAACTCGGTAATCATGATCATCATCGCACCACATGTGCTTAGTAGATGTGGCGTACTTAGGGAGTTAAGTATTTGCGAACGTAAGATGATGTCGCATGAGGGTGGTTTGGCAAGGGCATATAGCATCATGTCATTTCATTCTCGCACTTAATAAGAGTAGTTAGAATTGTTTGATTTGTACTGCTTTATCATTACTGCTTGATTGGATTGATAACATGTTAACCTATGCTTTATCTGTTCCACTTGAGTTGATCACTCACTCCCACGTTACGGGACGGTGTTGTACACACCAACCGTTTGTTGAATTTCGGATGATGGCGATGCTTATGAAGCGAGCCGGACTACTTCTATGGTGATGAGGAGGAGTTCTCCTATCATGTAACTCTCTGACGGGTCTCTCAAGACACAGTGCATCTGTATTGACGGGGCTATGGTATTTGGGATAGGAGACATTACACTTCCTCACATTAGGTATATTTTAGAACTGTACTTGTAATTATTTAACCTGGTAACGTTATCACACTCTGGAGACTCATTATAGTTTATATATTTTATCTATCTATCACAGTCTTCCTCTTGCAAATTTAATTGTCTCTGGAGTATGATATGTTGTTTTGGCTTAATCTCACTCAGGTTCACTACTCTAATACAGTCAACATTCAATCATCATTCATTTTGTTGGATAAGTGATGTTCTGGAACTCGAGAGTTGAGTTACTACTCGACCCTCGATTTTCAGGGCGTTACAATGATGCATGCAAGAGCTGTTGGAGTTGCTATTGTTTTCCTCATTACTATTGAGCTGGTGCATCATAGTATGTGTGATATATCAAATAGGTTTGTCTCTTTGATATACGTTGATACCATGTACAAAATGTGTAATCACCTAAACAGATCAACCATTTTAAAAAAATCAAACTAAAAATCCTCCTTATAAGATCCTAGGATCGGAATCCGGCATATAGGTGTCGGGAGCTGAGAATGGGGTACTATGGAGGCTGTCGGCACCGAATTCGGCGATCGAGAATTCTGTGAGCCCGGTTTTTGGGTTTGGGGCGTGTTAACACAACCTGACATAGTGAGGTTGGTTGGTTAAAGTAGCTCGTTTTACCCCAAAATCATATATTTTATGCCCGATAACTCATTCCGGATTGTGAGATACGCTTGATCTAAGGTCCAATGGTCTGGATTACTTCTGTTGTCGACCGGGCCTTTTCTGATCCATCTTGGCCATGAAACTGTCCCCGACCCGCTCTACATCAATTAACTTGTTAGTACACACCCCATTGTCGGTCCACACTCCAAATGTTAGCCATCCCCACTAGGGAATCGATTATATATATATATGTGTGTGTGTGTGTGTGTGTGTATGTATATATATATATATATATATATATATATATAGAGAGAGAGAGAGAGAGAGAGAGAGAGAGAGGCATGCTCACCCGTGCACGTGTTCACCTTTGTGCACATGTTATGTCTGTCAAATCCGAATGGTCCATGTGATGCGTCATCCCATGAAACCCCAAGGGATAGGATTTTACCCTGATCTAAAACTCAGGTGGGCCATAGAAAAGAGAGATGCAAATCAATAAAGGAAACTGTTTTCTTTTTCCATGGCCCACCAAAGTTTTAGATTAAAGTAAAACTCAGGGCTTAGGGTTTTATGGGGTGTTGCATCACATGGACCATTCAGATTTTGGACTCACATCACGTGTGATGAGTTCTCAAAAAGTTCGCAAAGGATACTATGAGGTTGAGCTGTGTGGGCCCATTGTGATGTGTGTCAAACATCTACCCCATTAGTTAGATGCACCGTTCCATGGTGGGACACAGGCTTAAAAATCAAGTCAATACATGACTTGGGTGGGCCACATCACATACAACAGTTGAGAGGGGTTACCCTCCCAGTAAAACATTCATAATCATTTCTTGGGCTCACTAAGGCGTGGTTCACAAATCTAGACCATCTATTGTGTGTGTCCTAATTCGATGAGGGATCAGACCAAGTTTCAGACTCATCCAAAACTCATGTGGGCCCCACCAAGCACTTTATATATTTTAGGCATGTCTTCACATGGTTTTAAATGGTATGGCCCACCTGAGTTTCTTATACGGCTGATTTTTCGGATACCCCGTAACCTAAAGGGAACCCATCAAATGCATGGTATTGATGTTCAACACACATCACGGTTGGGGGGTTTTATAATATACATACATATATATATATATATGTGTGTGTGTGTGTGTGTGTGTGGGGGGGGGGGGGGGAGGTTCTATATGGTTGAGTTCACTGGAACTCCCCATGAGGTCGAGTTGTGTGGGCCCCACCATGATGTATGTCAAACATTAACACCGTGCATTTGATGGGTTCCCTTTAAATTATGGGATATCCCAAAAATCAACCGTATACGAAACTCAGGTGGGCCATAGCATCTAAAATCATGTGAAGACATGCCTAAAACATATAAAAGTACTTGGTGGGGCCCACTTGAAATTTGGATGCATTTGAAACTTGGTCCGACCCCTCATCCAAGTGGGACACACATAATGGATGGGCTGGATTTGTGAACCACATCTCGGTGGGCCCAAAAAATGATTATGAATGTTTTAATGGAGGGTAACCCTCTCAACTTTTGTATGTGGTGTGGCCCACACAAGTCATAGATTGACTTGATTTATAACCCTAGGTCCACTATGGAATGGTGCATCTGACTGATAGGGTAGACGTTTGACATACATCATGGTGGGGCCTAGACAACTCAACCTCATGGGGAGTTCCCATGTGGTATAGAACCTTTTCCCTATATATATATAATATATGTATATATATATATAAACATATATAGAGTCTACTCACCTGCACACCTACGCACGCGGGCACCTTTGCAAACGTGTCATGGGCGTCTAATCTGAATGGTCCATGTGATACGGAATCCTATGAAACCTCGAGGGACAAATTTTCACCTTGATCTAAAATTTTGGTGGTCCATTACAAAGAGAAATGCAAATCAAGGGAGAAAACTGTTTTCATTGTTCATGGCCCACCAAAGTTTTGGATCAAGGTAAAAATTAGGCCTAAGGGGTTTCATGAGGTGCTTCTTCACGTGGATTGTTCAGATTTTGGAGTCACATCACATATGATGAGTTCTAAAAAAAAGTTCGCACGAGTTCCATGCAAACTAGTGCGCAACCTATATATATATATATAGTTAGTTAGTTAGTTTGATCATTACAGTGAAGTCCATTTGTTAGAAGAGTTGGATCTCTCTCTCTCTCTCTCTCTCTCTCTCTCTCACACACACACACACACACACACACACCACATGGGTTCCACAATGCTGGACTCTAGAGCTTCTTATCAAAATTAGACCAATGAATTTGGTTTACGGTATTGTTGGGGAAAAATCAACATCATTAATTAAGGAATTTGGCGGTTAAAATGCCTTGCTCAAATCTTCTTAATTTCATTTTATGGCAAGTAGGGGTGGAAAAACTTGACTCCACCCACCAACCCTACCTGGATTTTAACTTGACCAGGACCTAACCCGGAAAAGGGTTCAGGTTGACCCAATTTCCATATGGGTTAGGCTCACGGTGTGTTTTATCAACCCAAAATTAAATGAGTTTTGGGTTTGGTTTGATGAGCTACACTCTGGTGGGTCATGAATATGGCCCATCCTTGTCTGATCTCTAAATGCTAACTATATACATATATTCCGTATTTCAAATATAATATAAGTTTAAAATTTTAAACTTAATTATGATAGTTGTAATTTGAATGGTATATAGTAAGGATTTGATTATATATTAATTAAGAATTTTAAATATATGATGACATTTTAAAAAAATATATTTTTTATATAAAATAATATTATTATTTATTCTGAATTAAATTGGTCAGGTAAATTAGGTTTGGTTGACCCATTTATCGGTGGATTCAGTTGGAGTTGAGTTTTCAACTTATTTGATAAATAAATTGAGTTTGGATTGGATCCATTCTCATATGTCCTAAACCAATCTAACCCTACCAATTGCCAACCCTAATGACAATCATAGGTTAGTGAGATGGCCCATTCTCATGGTGGACATATGTGGGATAGATTCTATGATAACACATGAAATGTCACATTCAAAGAGATCAACAATTTCCTATGTGGATCATCATACATACGCAAATGCACTGGAACTCAATGATAAAGAAATGACCGGTTATAAATAGAAATTTAACCGACAATTAACTTCTATTTATAGCTTTCTTCAAATTTCAGGTAAATCACAACGCATGTTGTGAAAGAACTTCGTTTTCAAAGTGCCTTTAATTTGTCCAGTGGAGTTTGATCAGCCAAACTCTAGTAGGGTTGATCGAATCTCCCTACAATATTCTCGGCTGACTGAGGTTGGATTCTAGTCAACCAAGAGTCCCTATGATGATTTTGGTCGACCGAAGGATCAAACGGATACGCAAGTTCTGCATAAGTGCAGGTTTTGCTTCTAATTTCATACGAAAGTCTATATAAGACTTTGTAATACATAATTAGGGTTAATCCGTTTGTCATAGAGAGATCTTTCATAATTTCTAAGGTTTTGCAAGGAAAGAAAGCTTGGGCTTTCGAATCTGTAAGCTATCCATTTCTTGTAACTTTTTTATTATACATAATGGATCATTTGTTAATCGGTGCTATGGTTTTTTTTTTTTCTACAAGAGTTTTTCCATCTAAAATCTTTGTGTTCCTCTGTGATTGCTCAATTTTCTTTTTTCTATTCCTTCTAAGGTTGCTTCTGCGCCTAATGTGTGGCGGTTGCACACAACAAGTTATATTAGGTTGTAGGCTTTACGTTAGGGTTTTAGATTGAATCTAAGACATGGGTTCGAATGGATGGAATGTGAAATACGAGACAGAGAAGTTTATACATAAAAATAATGTTGAATTATGAAGGTTGAAGATGAAAGCCCTCCTATTTCAACAAGGGGTGTCGTAGGTACTCCTTGACAAAGAGAGAAGTCTTGAAACCATGAAGGAAAAGGATTGGGATGACCTAGATTAAAGGGAAATTAACACGATCCAATTGTGCTTGGTGATACTGTCCTTTATAGTGTGATCAATAAGATGACTACCGTAGGCTTGTCGGCAAGGTTAGAGAGCCTTTACATGAGAAATTGCTCTCTAATCACCTATATATGAAGAGATAACTTTATACTCTGAAGATGGTGGAAGGGTCAGATCTTTGTGAATACACTAATGCTTTCAACAAACTTGTTTGCAAACTAACAAGTGTGGAGGTAAAGATTGATGAAGAAGAGAAAGCCCTAATATTGTTGACATCCCTTTTGGATTCGTATGAGAATATGATGGATACTCTGTGCCATGGTTGGGATACCTTGGACCTCAATACCATTATCTTTACCCTTTAGTCGAAGCAGAAGAGAATGAATAACAGGTGGGGAAAGTACTTCTATGGGGGCACTTGTTGTAAGGGAAACATCCTCTAAGTGAGAGAAGAGTAAATCGCGATTGAGGTCCAACTCGAAGGACAAATGGAAGTTGAAGTGATGGAATTATGGCAAGAGAGGACATATGAAGAAGAATTACATAAGTCCCATAATCCAGAAAGATGAGAATTCAGATAATTCTCCAAAAGAGGCCAATTTAACAGAATCTAGTGAAGGCAAGAGTAGTTGTGACGTATACTTTGTGTCTATATAATTAGTGAATTCTGGACATGGGGGCATCATATAACATATGTCCTTATCGGAGTTGGTTCGCCATGTACAAAAAGTATGATTGGGGTCTGATTCTTATAGATAATGATCATGCTTGTAAGATTATTGGAATTGGTTTGGTGCATATTAGAATGTTTGATGTGGCTGAGCATACTCTAACAGATGTGAGGCACATTCCTAATTTGAAGAAAAATTTAATATCTCTGAGAACTCTTGATGCACTAGGGTGCAAGTTCTCCAGCTATGAAGGTATCTTGAAAGTTTTGAAAGGGGCATCATAATTATGAAGGCATAAAGGAGCGGAAACCTTTATAGGTTGATTGAGAGTACTGTATCGTTAGAACTACAATGTCTATAGCGGAATCCATGTAAACATGTATGTGGCACATGCGCCTAGGCCACATAAGCGGGCATGATATGGAGGTATGACTTGATCGTGGTTTAATTCCTGTTTTAAAATTTTTTTGATATATATATATATATGTGATCATTTCATATATAGAAAACAATCAAAATTGTCATTTAAAATTGAGAAACATATTAGTAAAGGATAACTTGATTATGTGCATTCCGAAGTTTGGGAGCTGCCGCCCATTATTTCTAGAGGAAGGTCATCATTCTTTGTAAATTTCATTGATGACTTCTCTAGAAAAGGTGTTGGTTTATTTTATAAAGAATAAATCCGATGTATTTGCTACTTTTAAGTCAAGGAAGGTTATGGTTGAAAAAATAGTCAGGGCGACAGTTGAAAGTTCTAAGAACAGATAACATCGGATAGTTTAGTTCGAAGGAATTTAATATGTTTTGTAGGAATGAGGGGATCATAAGGTATAATACAATAAGGGATAAGCCAGAGCAGAATGATGTCGAGTTTATGAATCAGACTCTTTTGAAAATAGCCCGAAGTATTCTAAGTAACGTTGGGTTAGGAAAGGAGCTATTGGCCTAGGCCATTAAGACAACTTGCTATTTAGTGAATCATTTCCCATCTACGTCGATTAATTGTAAAATTTCAGAAGAGTTATGGAATGGTTAGGAAGTTGACTACTCAATGTTGTAGATTTTTTGTTATGGTGCTTACTCTCATGTACCGTTAGTTGAGAGAGATCATCTACACCAAATGGCTAAAAAGTATATCTTTGTCGCCTATGGTAATGGAGTGAAATGGTATAGACTGTATGACCAGGTTTCTCGAAATATCATATTTAGCCATAACATCAAATTCGATGAAGGTTCCCTGTATCGGAAGGATGAGCATAAGGAAATCAAAATATCGATTGTTAATGTGGAAATAGATAGAGGTGAAACACTTTAAGAAGCTAAGCTAGAAGAAGAGGTAGATGAAGAGATGGTGGCACCACCTATTATGAAGAATCCATCAAGAAATCATAGGTTACCGATGAGATACAAGGATAACTTAAATATTACATTTGTCCTCATTATGAATGAGAGAGATCTGTCTACCTTTTAGGAAGTATTAGTTGACCAAGATGCTGAGAAGTGGATGGTGGTGAGGTATGATGAGATGAATTTTCTGTAAAAGAATGAAATGTGTGAGTTGGTAGAGCTTCCCGTTGGGGGAAAAAACAATTGGATGCAAGTGAATTTTTTATAAGAAATTGGATAGGTACTGTAACGCCCACAATATTTCGACTCTCGTGGACAACACAAAAAGCCAAATTCTAGGGTATTAATTTGAGTATGTTAGAGTATAAGTGCTCCATATATTCTTTACAATCATATAAATTCACATTTGTATGCCAATCGTGATATAAACGACAAAAAAAAAAAAAAAAAAAAAATTTAAATCTTATTCCATTAAAATAACTACTCTAAGTTCCATTCACCACCATTACATCAATCATAAAAATATAGTACATGCTCAGTTCTTCCACGAGACTTATTATAAATTTAAAATTCAAGTAATTTCTATTAAGAAAGAAAAATAAATTTAAAAAAAAAGAAAAGAAAAATCTTATCCAATCTATCTTGGCTTCATAAGCTTCCATCTGTCGCCATGAGCCATCATAGTTCTCGCCTTAAAGCTCTAGCTCATTCATTGGATCATCACCTGCACAGTCTACAATTGTTTTTCCACATGAGGATTGAGTTACCTAGGTTCAACTCAGTGAGGGCATCCCCTTAAGATTATCTCAATAATAACATAACCAATTCATGTATAATAACAAAACAAAATAGCCATAAGAAATCTTGATTAATGAGACGCATGATATGCATGCTTTTATGAAGGCACCCTAACTAAATGAAACAGTGATCCCACCACTCTCATTAACTAATAGTCATAAGAGTTTACCTAGCTGCCAATGAGATAATGATCCAACCACTCTCTCATGCTTTAAAAGAAACTTAACTAAAGAAACAATGAGCCCACCACTTTTTGTAACGTCCAGAACATTTCAATACCCGAGTATTGAAAGTTCTTAAGCATTATCAAGAAGTTAACTTAATACATGCATGTGTAGGATACAAATCTAATTATCTTAACCTTATAGCTATTCTTTGACACAAACCTAACCATTGTGAATGATCTCCATTCATAAATACAGCAATCGGACCGTCGATTTTAGGATAAGACCATCCATCATGTGATTTGACGTGTGTACCTACCCTTAAATGAATTGGTGGATAACTCCTTATCCATAATAATTTAAATGTAAGTTCTTTTGTAAGAATCGTTTGGAAAGATGCCTATGATCACGTAGAGCCATTGGATTTCACAAAACTCATAGATTACCAATAATTACGAAAATGCCATTAACATAGACCCCTAAATCCAAATTACATGGTTCCCATGATTCGGTTCATGTGAAACTTTACACCATGCCTAAATATCATAGATTAACCATACATGTCGACTTTCAACCGTTGGATCACTATAACAGAGGCCTAATTAGGAAATTAGCCCTTAATTGTTGATTTTTTTTTTATCTCCATCGTGTGAGAAAGGCCAGTATGTGGACTTAGTAGGGTATTCCCAATCATATGAATGACTTGGATCCCACAGAATATGGACCAAAAAGTGAAGTATGAAGCCCCACTTGCCGTGCATATACATAACACTCATGCACCGACAGTGCACTATAGGAGGGATCGGGTCAAACAAGGTTTGACCCTATGTAAGTTGAGTTAAGAAGGGAAATTGACCGTACTGACCTCAAAGTTTGGGCAAATTACCTATAAAGCTACGACATTTCATATATCCTGAAAGTGGCCTTCTGACAAGCTTTAGAAAATTACTTAGACCAAAATGCCCCTGTCCTTGGTTCAGAAGTCGTATGGTCCTAGAGTGATGGAGTAGCTACTCTCCCGAGAAAGTGACGGATTGGCTACTCCCCCCGCCACCAGGCAATGGCTAGTGCTCAATGCTTATGTGTTTCATCCATGTCGTCCATAATCCATGCCGCCCATCCTTTTAGCCGTGTCATTTTAGGGGTAAAGAATCCATGTCGTGCATAATCCATGTTGTGTCATTTTAGGAGTAAGGCATCCACCCCATTATGGGCCTTAAGTTATGGTACCAATGATTTGGTAGAAAAGGAAGTGAACACGTTGCAAACCACAACCACGATCCAGGTAATATGACAACCACGACCCATATAACATGGCATCTGTGACCCATGCAAATCATGACCCATATGGAAACTACGACACATATAACATGACAACCATGACCCATATAACATCACAACTACGACCCATATAATATGACAACCAAGACCCATATAACATAACAACCACAACCCACATAACATGATAACTACGATCCATGACAACTACAACCCATATAACATGACAACCACGACCCACATAACATGATAACTACGATCCATGACAAATACAACCCATATAACATGACAACCATGACCCACATAACATGATAGCTATGATCCATGACAACTACAACCCATATTACATGACAACCATGACCCACATAACATGATAACTACGATCCATGACAACTACAACCCATATAACATGACAATCATGACCCATATAACATGACAACCACGACCTATGCAACATGGCAACTACAACCCATTCAAAACACAACCCATACAGCCTACATTTCCTGCTCTTGCAGTCTATCGATAGTCATCTCATATTCAAAAAAACATCAGGCTAGCTTTGGTATGGAAAGGCACGTTATTTTTATAACTTTGATGGATGGAAAGGATCTTATGTGCATGTATGGGTCGTGGTTGTCATGCAATCTGGGAGCAGGAAATGAGAACAATGACTCATATAAGATCATAACCACGACCCATTTAACATGACAACCATGACCCATATAACATGACAACCACGACCCATATAACCTGATAACCACAACCCATATAACATGACAACCACGACCCATATAACCTGAAAACCATGACCCATTTAACATGACAACCATGACCATTACCTCATGACAACCACGACCCATATAGCTTGCATTTCTTACTCCTATAGTCTATTAATAGTCATCTCATATTCAAAAAAATGCTGGGCGATCTATTCCATGGGAAACAATTGAGATTCAAAATTTTTCTTAGAATTTTACTCCATTCTCTACGTTATGGTCCATTTAAGATTTATATTTGAATGAAATTTGTTATCCATAGTGTAAATAGATTATTTCATCTGATGGACGGTAAGGATCTTATGTATGTTTATCTCATGTAGTCACCAAGTTAGTGCAAGTCA
Organism: Magnolia changhungtana; assembly: GCA_030180095.1. Taxonomy (NCBI): domain Eukaryota; kingdom Viridiplantae; phylum Streptophyta; class Magnoliopsida; order Magnoliales; family Magnoliaceae; genus Magnolia; species Magnolia changhungtana. Next base: position 7,342,371 of record JASAUF010000653.1, on the reverse strand, counting down.
CGCCATAGTCGTGCAAATGATATCTGTATAGTAGCATAGGTCGCATCAGGTGGTTGTAATGCGGTAAAGGTTGTGGTTGTAATGTGGTAAGGGTCATAGTTTTCATGGGTCATGGTTGTCATGAGGTAAGGGTCGTAGTTGTCATGAAGTAAGGGTAGTGGTTGTCATGCTATATGGGTCGTGGTTGTCTTGAGGTAAGGTCGTGGTTGTCATGAGGTAAGGGTAGTGGTTGTCATGTTATATGGGTCGTGGTCTTCATTTTATAGGCCTTGGCCTTAAAATGAAAACAAAGACCCATGAAAACTATAACCCATATAACATAACAACCACAACTCTATGGGAAACCATGACCCATATGCAGTAACAACCACAACCCACTTCAACAAGCACCCAACGAGCTGAAAAACTCGGTTGAGAATGTCTTGTTTTAGCCTGATTAAAAACTTTGTGTATGACAACCACGACCCAGTGTGTATGACAACCATGACCCTACAGTGTGATCGTGGTTCACATGCACATTGGATCGTGGTTTTTATCTGCGTTGGATCGTGGTTGTCATCCAACGTTGGATTGTGGATCAAATTGGTAACCACGACCCATATCACATGAAAACCATGACTTGTGTAACATGAAAACCACGACCCATATAACCTGACAACAGGTATGGGTCGTGGTTGTTATGTTATATGGGTCGTGGTTGTCATGGGTCGTAGTTGTCATGTTATATGGGTCATGGTGAACATACAACAACCACGACCCATATAACATGACAACCACGACCCTTGCAACATGAAAACTACGACCCATGCAAACAATGACCCTTATAACATAGAAACTATGACCCATGCAAACCATGACCCATTTACAAGAAAACCCCGACCCTTATAAAATGATAACCACGATCATTTTCTAAAGCTGCACTCTCACTTCTCTGGTCAGAATATCGTTCATCTGTTTTTTACATATCATTTTAGGGCTTGATCCCAAAAATGAGACGTATATAAATCTAAGGTGGAACACACCACAGGATATCTCTGGTTCTCATGTTATATGGATCGTGGTTCTCATGTTTTATGGGTCGTGGTTTTCATGTGATATGGGTCATGGTTCTCATGTTAAATGGGTCATGGTTTTCGTGTGATATGGTCGTGGTTGTTGTGTTATATGGGTTGTGGTTGTAATGTGGTAAGGGTCGTAGTTGTCATGGGTCATGGTTGTCTTGTTATATGGGTCATAGTTGTCATGGGTCATAGTTATCATGTTATATGGGTCGTGGTTCTCATGTGATATGGGTCGTAGTTGTTACGTGTTCACTTCCTTTACTACCAAATGAAAGGATAGCCATTGGTACAATAGTCTAAGGCCCACAATGGGGTGATCCGTTCCGTCCACCTTGTTGGCCTGCTCATCGTGGGCCCAAAAAATTCTGACTTGGGCAGTGTACACTTCTAAAAAACATCACAGTAAGCCTGAAAAGTTTCAATAGTAGGTTCCATTGTCACCATTGTTTTCTATTATGTGGCCCACACGAGCTCTAGATAAGGCTAATATTTGGGCCCAAGTGCTAAAATGACACAACAAAAAGGATGGGCAGGATGGATTATACACATACATTAATGTGGGCCTCACGAGTTTGGTCCTTGCCCACGCGCAAAATAAAGTGACACGCCCCAAAATCAGAGTCTGGGCTCACAAAATTCCCGATTGCCGAATCCGGCGCCGACAACCTCCGTAGTACCCCATTCTCGGCTCCCTATACCCATATACCAAGTCCGATCATGAGATGCTACAAGGAGGATTTCTAATAATCAATTTGATTCGTAATGAGCATAACCACAAGCATAACCCACGAACAATAACCACAAGAACACCACCACAAAATCCACTATGATCAAAAACTTTAAGTACAAGGTGTATAAAAGGAAATACAAGATAGTGTAAATAACAAAAACTCCAGAAGCTTGGCTGCACACTCCAACTGTGGCGAGTCTACGGCTGCGTCCTGGCGTCACCTGTACGCATCAATCGTGCATAAGCTTATGGAAAGCTTAGAGGGTGGTGTAAGTCTGTGCGCAATATGAGCGTGCTCAGAATGCAGGGTCAGAGTAATGCGGAATCGTGCTGATAAGTACGTAAATGCAACCAACCGTACCAAGGCTATGCAGTACAAGATATGAGTGCAATCGGCCATACCAAGACCATGCGATGCAAGATGCAGCTCAAGCATGCCAATCCTCATGTCAATACAGTTATCAGTCTGGATAATCACCGGGGTCCAGTACACTCTATGCCAGCTTGCCATCCCTATACGGACGAACAACTGGAAGAGCGAAAGAGACCTCACTATCTTCCTGCCAATATCGGGCCCGACTCGTCGATAGCGGACCGATTCCTCAAGCTGGTCAAACTCAACCTAGAAATTGCCCCCTCACTCAGGCGGGTAAGGTCACACCCCTTTCCAACCGACCACGACACAATGAGAGACACGGCCTACTGGTATACGGTCCTCGCGCGCTCGTGTATCCACTCGGTCTCGATGTTGGAGTCAACCTCTGGTACCATCGGGTTTAGAGATTTTCACCGAGGGACATTTATAACGCCCGTATGCTAGAACCAAACATTTTCGGTATCCAATCCAGCCACCCACGATGTGTCTATGGAGGCTATGGCCCTGGTGTCGCTAGGGCATACAGTAACTACAATCACACAATGTAAGTGCATGAGTCACACTACCAGTCATGCAACAGTCCTGCGTAAACCATGCGCTCATGCAGGAAAACTCCACCCATCAGGGAGCCCGTAACAGTCTGCCCAAAGGTATATGCTATGATCAGTCACCCCTCATCTCAAGCATGCATATGATGCGTATGATCATGAATCATGGGGCACCACTATACTTATGGTATGATAATGGGGGTTGCTCAAAGTGAAGATGGGCCTAAACGGACCGCAGAGTACAAGTATGGACCTATCAGTGGGCCTTAGGAAGAGTGACAATGCGGACATTTAACTGTCGTCACCTACAATGTGGACGTCAAACCAACATTGTCCCCAAGGCCCGGCTCGCCTTAAATACCATTAAATAAATCATGGTGGAATCACACATTGCAATGTGCCTTAGGTACATCCCACTGGGCCTCAAATGCATCAAATGGGCCGTATCTCATGGGCCTTATATTCATCAAGTGGGCCACCTTAATGAGCCTCACCAATGGGCCTTTGGTACATTGCAATGGGCCATCACCCATGGGCCTTAGAATGCACTAAAATGAGCTCAATCACATAAGCTTTATGTGTGTCAAATGGGCCTAATCACATAGGTCTTATACATATATCAAAGTGGACCTCAACAATGGGCCACAAATACCTCTGATGGGCTTTATAACATGGGCCTTATATATACCAAATAGGCCTAATCCCATGGGCCTTATATATACCAAATGGGCCACACCAATTGGGCCTCATAGTACGTCAAAATGGGACCGATCACATGGGTCATATGAATAACAAATGGTGGGGTCCACTTGAACTGTTAGATCTGCCTCATTCTTTAGCTCATGCAATAACATGAGCTTTCAAAATTGGATGGACGGGTTAGATGCAACAAATGCATCATGGTAGGGCCGATAAAGCCCACCATAATATATATATGGAAAAAGGCACAATGCGTACGAGCTGATTTTTAATGTCCCATAAGGTCGAGCTAAGTGGGCCCCACTATGATGCGTTTTCGAACATCTACCCCATCAGCCAGATGCACCATTTCGTCGTAGGCCTAGGTCTCAAAAATCAAGTCAATCCGTGACTTGTGCAGGCCACACCACATGCAGAAGTGGAGAGGGCCGTGCACCATTTAAAACATTCATAACCATTTTGAGAGCCACTGAGATGTGGTTTTGCAAATCCAGCCCATCCATTATGGGTGTCCACATGCATGAGGGTTCAGCCCAAGTTTCAAGCGCATGCAAAATTTCAGGTGGGACCCACTGTCCACTTGACGGTGGAATACAACACAAACATCACCGTGGGCTCCACCGTCCGCAGGACGGTGGAATACAACACAAACATTACAGTGGGCTCCCACCGTCCTCCTGGATGGTGGGGATAAGACACATACATCACTGTGGGCTCCACGTGGGGCCCACTGTAATGCTTATAAGCCATCCAAACCGTTCATGAGGTCACGCAGACCTAGATGAAGGGAAAAACCAAATTTCGTACGGATCCAAAACTTCTGTGGGGCCAGGAAGGATTTCAATGGTAGAGTTCATTTCACACTGTTTCGTATGGTGTGGGCCACCTGAGATCTGGATCGGCCGATTTTCGGAGGGGACCCACCTCAGGGGGTGGTCCACCTCATGGACGGATTGGATTTCAAATAAACATCAAGGTGGGGCCCACGGCTGGAGCCGTGGGTTCTTGCCCATTACACGCCGTACGGCGGGCAAAGATCCTGTCATAGAAAGCGAAGAAAAGGCCGCCTTATTTTATTTTTATTTTTGCTAAAATCTCATTTTTCGAGGTTTTTCACATGTGGGACCAGCATCAAGTGGATCCACCCCATCCACTGCTTCCCATAATCCGAGACAAACCAAACAAGCCCAATATTGAGGGTGTTTTGGAGTATAGAAGCATCATGTAGTTTTTCAACGATGAAAACATCATTTGTTACACTATGGCCCACCAGAAATTCAGATCAGCATCATTTTTTGGCTGAACGCCTAGAATGGTTTAGGAAAAATGGTGGACGGCTTAGATTAAATTCATAAGTCAAGGTGAGGCCTACACATGCGGCTCGCCCAAAAGCTTGCAACCAAGCTAATATTTGTGTTTTTACCACACGTCCAGCGTCCCTGACGCTGGACAGTTTGGCATGTCACCTCATAAGGTGGACCCTTCTCAGGTTGGCCACTAAATGGTGGATGGTGCAGATTCAACACATATGAAAGTGGGCCCCACCTATAATCAGCTTGGATCTAAAACATGCTTCATGGTGGGGTTTATCCGGTGGCCACATAGCCACATCATCATCATTTGAAAGAAAATGAAAGAGAGTGAGAGAGAGAGAGAGAGAAATGATGGAGGGACCCCGACACTATGGGCCCTCCCTTGCATCCAATCATACATCAAATGATAATCAAGGTGGGCCATCGGCCACATCTTAGGGTCCAAAGCGAGATCCATACCATTGATCGGTAGGCCTTACTTGGCCCATCTAAGAAAACATGAAAACTACCCTATCAAAGCACCCACCGGTTGATCTTCTCGGTCCGTTGGAACGCCAACCTCCTTGTGCTTCACTTTGATGGTGGAGATGAGAAGTAAATGGCTAGGATGATGGGTATTGGAATGGAAAAGTGGGCCACCAAAATCACATTTCTCTCTTGAAAATGGCTTAGACGTGTGATGCTCTTGCTAGTTGGGAGTTAAGATGAGAAATGAGAAAGAGAGAGAGTTGTAAGAGATATGAGGGATGGGTGTGATGGGTGAAAGGGTGAGGTGAGTGATGGATGTGGTACTTGACATGTGAGGTGGTGTAAGAGAGAGGGTAAGAAAGAGTTGACTTTGGAGAGAGAAAGCATGGGTTGCTTTATACTTGACATTGAAGTGATTGATTGATTGATGTGATTGATTAATTGATGGGATCGATTTGACATTGTGTAGAGATTCTCTTGGGATTGAGAAAGCGCGGTGTTTCTTCGAAATAAACGCCGGCTCACATCTTCTGGTCAGGGTATCGGATCGGTGCGGTCGCAATGATACAGGTCTCGGATTAAACCGACTCGAATCTAAAGGATACGACTTACGGTCGTGCGCAACGTCGATTATCAGTCGCGGATTGCCGGACTTCACGGAAAGGATCGAGGATTCATCGAAACAATACGAACTAGGATACGGGTCTTACATAAAGGTTTCATACACATTACTTTATTGGCATTAAATGTGACGTAACTTCTTATTCCCTAGAAAACCATACAACTACTGAAACAAGGACAAGGGCATTTTGGTCCAAGTAAATTTTGGAAGCTTGTAAGAAGGCCACTTTTAGGATATATGGAATGTCGTAGCTTTCTAAGTAATTTGCCCAAACTTCGAGGTCAGTATGCTCAATTTTCCAGTTAAGAAAGGAATCTCCTTTCTTGTCACGCCCCAAACCCAGAAATTGGATTAACGGGAATCCCGATCGCCGAATCCAGTGCCGACAGCCTCCGTAGTACCCCATTCTCGGCTCCTAGCGTCCGTATGCCAGATTCCGATCCTGGGATCCTACAAGGAGGATTTTTTGTGTATATTTAACTCATAATAAGCATAACCACAAGATTACCCAATTTACAAAGGCAGCATCATCATCACATATCCACTAATATAATCATTTGAGTACAATGCCGAACGGAAAATACATAAATCGATAATCAAGCTCCAGAAGACTGCTGCATGCTCCAAGCTCAACACTGCTGCAACCTAACATCACCTGCACGCATCTATCGTGCATTAGCTTATAGAAAGCTTAGAGGGTGGTGTAAGTGTGTGTACAAGGTGAGTGTCAAGTATTTAATGCAATGTCATAATCTTATAATATCGAAATAGACACAAGGTCATGAATCGTACATTATCAAAGTAAGTGAAAATATTGGCAAGTTCATAAGTCAAGTAATATCAAAATACGCAATACAGATCAACTATACAAATGAGGAATAATATCAGAATACGCGATACCGATCAACTATACAAATGAGGAACAATATCATAAAGAGTCAAATGTCAGATGCTGTATCTAAACCATATAAATGCAGAGACACAGGTAACCTAAAATGCTATATGCCGTGGATGTAATACAATATGCGGTGCAAATGGAATGACCATGCTAGAGTGTGAAGTCGGGATGATAGTACGTAGTATCGCAGGCTATGGGGTCCATCACAAGGGACTTCTATCTAAACCAGTCCCATACCTAAATTTGGATAGTCAAACTCATTGTGGTAAACTCCTGATCTCAGGTTAGTCACGCGTCCCAACCGAAATCCTGGCCATTGCAAAGGTACACGTAACAAATAGTTGCACACCACCAGCCCGAGTAGATAGTGAATAAATGAATGAGCATGCAACTCCTACTCGATAAGTCCACATATCAGTACGGTTCTTCTCTAGGATCATCACCGTGGTCTATTACACTCCAAATGGCACTGCCACTCTCCTAGCCACACAGTCCAAGTGAGCGTAAGAAACCTCACTATCCGCCTGGCCAATAGTTTGCCAATACCTATTCAGAACGTCGATAGCAGACTCATTCCTCAAGCTGGTCAGACTCAGCTTAGCAATGCCCCCTGCGCTTGGGCGGGTAAGGCTACACCCCCTCCCAACCAACCACGACACAGTGGAAGACGCGGCCTCCTGGTATTCGGCACTCGGGCACTCATGTATCCACTCGGTCTCGACGTTGGGGCGTCTCCTGGCCATGGAGGTTTAGAGATTTTCACCCAGGGACATCTATGGCGCCCGTATGGTAGAACCAAACATTTCTAGTGTCCCATCTAGCCATCCACGATATGCTTGTGGAGGCTACAGCCCTGATGTCGCTAGGGCGTACAGTAATCATAATGCAAGATGCATGAGTCATACAATCCAGTCATGCATCAATCTTGCGCATACCGTGCGCTCATGTGAGATAACCTTCGCCTATCAAGGAGTCTCATAACAACATGCAATGATCAACCACATCTCATAACAAATATGCAGATGATACGTATGAGCATGTATCATGATGCTATGCTGTCACATACTCGTAATCGGTATTAATAACCGGCATCAACAATCGGCCTCGACAGTGTGGACATTTAACCAACATTGCCCTCAAGGAATGACCCACATAGAGCCTAACAAATAGTAGACCCATGACCTCGCACAAGGGCCAATTATACAACACCATGAGCCTCTCTCAAGAGCTCACTACACATCACGATGGGCCTTTCACATGGGCCTAATATACATCATGCTGATTCCATCACCTAACCCTCAAATGCATCTTAATGGGCCTCATCATATAGGTCTCATATACATCAAATTAGGCCTTAACTACGGGTTACATATACATCATATAGGTCTCAGAAATCGGCCTCGATCGGTAATCGGTCAGGTCAATCAAAATCGATCGATAATCAAAGTTGGCAAATCGGTCATGACCATTAGAGTTAGAATCGACAAACGGAATCGGCCTCGACCGTGATTATATCAAATCCGATAGTGCAAAGCCATTCGTCTATGGCGAATGAGACCCACTAATTAAGGTTAACCCACGAAGAGAATGAGCCTAACAAGGCCTAAGGTAAGGTCACAATGAGGACATCTAACCGTCATTGCTCCCAAGGAGTGGCCTACATAGGGCCAGATATATAATGGGCCCCATGGTCTCACACAAGGACCTAATGTACATCACACTGGGCCTTAACGAATGGTCTGCAACACATCATATCGGGCCATGTCCTACGGTCCTCGAATACGTCACAATGGGCCGCACCACTTGGGCCACACCGATGGGTCTTATATACATCACAATGTGCCTCGGCACATGGGCCATAGATACACCACATCCGCCTCATCATATGGACCGGAAATATATCACAATAGGCCACATTACATCAAGTGGGCCGCATCCACGGACAGCACCAATGGGCCTTACCAAATGGGCTACAATACATATCAATGGGTCTTACCAAATGGGACATAGATACACAATAGGTGGACCCTGCACATGGGCCTCAAAGGCATCACATGGACCACAACCCATGGGCTGTAAATACTCAACAGGTGGACCTGTGGGCCTTGATTACATCACAATCGGCCACCTCACATAGGTCGAATATGTGTCATAATGGGCCACGACATATGGGCTGAAAGCACATCTCAATGGGCTACGACCCATGGACCCCAGTACATTACAATGGGCCTTACTCGTGGGCCTTATATATACAACAGGTGGGCCCTATCATATGATCCTCAAATACATCTCGATGTGCCTCGTATGAGGGCCACATATACATCCCAATGGGCCTCTTTATATGGATTGCACGTTCATTACATTGGGCCTCAAATACATCACAATGGGCCACGACCCATGGGCCTCGAATGCACAATAGTTGGGCCTTGCACCTGGGCCTCATCATATCAAGTTAGGCCGTGTCAATGGGCCGCACTAATGAGCCCCATAAATATATCAAGGTAGGCCACACAGATGGGTCACAAGTATATCAAGGTGGACACCTCAAATGGACCATAGAATACATCAAAGTGAGCCCGCCGAGTGTGTCAAAAATATATCAAGGTGGGCCCCACAGATGGGCCATAAATACATCAAGGCGGGCCTCATGGACGACCACAAATATATTAAGGTGGGCCTCATCTTTTGGGCCACACCAAAATTATTTCAATAATTGTAGGTGTAATCATGTGTATCACTACACACATGGCCCAGGTATGATGGTCAACATTGTCCAAACATTGTCCAGTTAAATCAGTACCGTTCAAGCATTATCCACGTAAATTGGCGCCATCCAAACATTGTCTATGTAAATCAGCGCCATCCAAAATTACGGGATCCCATAATTTGGACGGTGTGGATGAAATAAATACATCATGGGATGCCATGCTGGTGAAACAGATGGACGGCGAGGAGAAATGCATGCATCACCGTGGGCCCTTACACAAATGGATGGTCTGGACTCGTACAGCGGCTAGCCGTGGGGTCCAAGTAACTGGACGGTGTGGATTTCATCCACACGTGCGACAGGTCCCATGACCTTGCTGACCTCAATAGAGCAGCTATAAAGTTGTGGTACATGCAGCCTTGTTGCCTTTAAAGAAGGGAGGGGTGGGTCCCACGTAGGGCTCACCATATCATTATTTTTATATAATATAATATTATATAATATACAACGTCCAGGCCGTCGTGTACATCATGGTGTACTCCCACACGTGGGGTGGGTCTCACCGTCCAATGACGGTGATGGATAAAATACATTAGGTGGGTCCCACGTGGCACACCATATATACATACGTTGTATATATATATATATATATATAGGAAAAGGTACAATGAGCTCGAGCTTACGATAAGCTCCCATGAGGTCGAGCTGTGTGGGCCCACTGTTGGTGTTTATCAAAAGTCTAACCCATCAGTCAGATACACCATTCCATCGCTGGGCTAGGTCTCAAAAATCAAGTCAATCCGTGACTTGTGTGGGCCACACCAGATACAACAGTTGAGAGCGGCTACCCTCCATTAAAACATTCACAATCATTTATTAGGCCCACCGAGATGTGGTTCACAAATCCATCCCACCCATTGTGGGTGCCCCACTTGAATGAAGGGTCAGAACAAGTTTCAGAAGCGTCCAAATTTCAGATGGGCCCCAGCAAGTGTATATATATGTTTTAGGCATGTTTCCATATGATTTTGGATGGTGTGGGCCACCTAAGTTCCATATATGGATGAATTTTGGGGACATCCCATTTCTAAAGGGAACCCATCAAATGCATGGTGTAGATGTTCAACACACATCATGGTGGGGCCTATAGTGGGCCCACTGTCTCACCTACGTCCAGTAGCAGGAAGCTCCAGCGTCCTCTGGACGTTGACATCAACACAAGGAAGCCCCTCACTTACATATTTCCATAAAATTTGATTTTTTTGAGGTTTTTCTTAGGTGAGGCCCACATTAGTAAAATCCACTCCAGCCATTGTATTCTACAGCCCATGATCGACCAAATGAGACCAATATGCGACGTGTTTTTGGTGAATGGAGAGATCAAGGTGGGTTTTAATGGTAATAACACTATTTCCAATCGTATGGCCCACCCAAGAATCGGTTTGGTCTCAAATTTTGGCTCAGCGCCTAAAATGTGCTGGGGAATGGAATAGACGGTGTGGATTAAACCCATACATTAGGGTGGGGCTGCATGAGTGGCCCTCCCAAAAAGGCTAAAGTAATGACTCTTTTTTTTTGTTGCAGTTGGTACAGCCCACTGCCTATTCGCGCTTCAAGCCAAGTCCAGCGTCCAGGGACGCTGGACTATACATATCATCAAGATGGGTCCCACATGTGGGGACCACGGCCGGTGGGTCCCACGTGGATGTGGCTCACTTGAGTTGGATCAATTTAATATTAGTGTTTCCAATCACCAAAGGGTAAGGTCCACATGACTTGGACAGTTTGGATAAGGCATACATCAAGGTGGGGTCCATCCAAGTGGGCCACAAATCACACAAAAATGAAAGAGAGAGAGAGAGAGAGAGAGAGAGAAAGAGAAAGAAGCACCCACCTTTGATCTTTTTGGACTTTTTCTTCCATCATGCATGCTAGAGATCCAATGGATGCACTTCAACGGTTGAGATCGACTTAGGACGGTGGAGATGGGAGATAGGAAGGCGGGCCACACTTTCTCTCCATGAAAGCCATGGACGTTGGGGGCTTGGATTGCTTGGGAGGATGAGAGAGAGAATAAGAGAGAGAGAGAGAGAGATGATGGGAGAGGAATGGTGAGTGAGTGATAGGTGATGGGGAGAGTTGACTTTAGGGTACTTGGTTGTAAGAGAGTTATGGGTTGCTTGTACTTGGAGATGGAGTGGTTGTACTTGACATATAAAGTGATGGATGTGATTGATTGATGTAACATTTCGTAGAGATTCCCTTGATGTTTGCAACGGGCGGCGTTTTCTTCGAACTGAACGCGAGCCCACATCTCCTGGCCTGGGTATCGCCTCGGTGCGCGAGATGCAGCGTCGGAACCGCGACGACGGTGCGGTCGTAATGGTATAAGTCTTGGGTCGAGCCAACTCTGATATACGGGACATATATCTTGATCGCGTGCAAACGCCGATCACAGATCGGGAGTTGCCGGAATTTGACCGGGAGGGCCGCAGATGCCTGTGGAATAGTACGAGATAGGATACGGGTCTTACATTTCTTCTTCCTGCAGCCAACGAAAGACCGTCCATTTAAAATGAGATGTGGCCTATCTGGACCATTCACATATGTAATCCACATCATCCATCATTCTCAAAATTCACTTCCGTCCTAACTGTAGTTGTCCTCACATGTGACTGTACACGTAGGTGTACTCAAATCCCCAGCAAAGGAGAAGTCTCCGCATTATGACATAACCAAACAATGTTTGTTTTAAGATGCTGTTAGCCCACCATCACGATCCTTTAAAGCGATCTGAATCGTCCATCGTTTCTGGGAGATAAAATCAACTTAACTCACATCATCCATATGAATCCATGCACACGTGCATGTGCACAAACATGAGCCAACAATGGTGGGTGTGATAGAGTTTTCCTGGAAATACAAGCCTCCGTTTTCTTGCGTATCCATCTACGCAACTATGTAAGAAAGGTAACTAAATCCCTCTTAAGAAAGAGGAGATTTTTTATTCTAAAGAAGAATCCAGGAAGATTTAGAAACCAAAATCAGCGACTCCTTTCAAACAAAAACCTCCCAACAGCACACGACTATTAGACACGTCTGATCGACTAGCTGTGGCCCACCAGGATGGCCCATTTGCTCAACCCAAACCATTCATATCGAAGCTAGGGCAAAACCAATTGAACCCACATTTGCTTCACCTAGAGGCGAGAGCCCACAAAGACACAAGTCCGGCCACAAACCGGACTATGCGCAAAGAAGCTATTAGGAAATAAAAATGTAACACCTCGGATTTTCAAGGGCTGAGTAGGAACTCAGCTCCCGAATTCCCGCGTGCCACATATGCCTTAATGGGTTCTAAATTTTAACACATTTGAGTTTATTTATAAGCAATGATGGGTTTAACAAACCATAAGTATGAGAATATCATAAAATATAAATATGGGCCGCTAAACAGGTAAGACAGCCAAAATACAATACCAAGAAAATCCAACCAAGAACTAGACCCACCCGGATAAATATCCCATGATGACTAGGGCCCTGGCCCATGTCCCACGACCATCCAACCATAAACTAGAAGAAACTGCCGAAGTCTGGGAGTGCGTCCACTCCTCATCGTCGCCTGCACCGATATTATCCAGCGCATCTCACTCTAAGGTACTTGCATCTATACCGGATTTTGGTTGGTGTTTTAGAATACCGTTCGAGAGTGGGAGTGAGTAACTAACTCAGTAGTACCATTAACAATAGGCACACAATTTATCATGCATAGGATACATTTAATAAACAACAAACAACATAAATCCTAAACATTGTTGTTAATACAAATGCATGGTTATGATATGATGCATGCTCCTCTTAAACCAATACTCCCTCAAGTGACGACATCTCACGTTCGCAATGAACCAACACTCCCTCAATGTGACCTCGACTGCATAATCGCCAAAATAATAAATCAATGCCGTGGAACAAGTTGTCCAGGTCGATTAGTTAAGTTCATTCATCCAGCAGGTTGGAGAAATTAAAATACCCTAATGGAGTTATTGCCCTAACTCGATCGCGCGGTTCAAGGGTTGTGGTCATGTAACTCTCGCGACCCTTAGTCTTATATTAGGGTCGTCAATCCGAAAAAAAGTAGTATAAACATAGGCAAAATAGATTGGGACTTAAATGTCCTACTCACGGTCACTGTAAGGAGGTCGTCACCCTAACACAGGCTGACAGCATAGGTACAGTGTCTCATACCACTGTTCCCAGCTCATAAGTCTAAGTGCTCAATGGACATTACGGGGAGGCTCGTCACTTTAGCGTAGGTCGACAGCACGAGCATAGTGTCCCATACCACTATCCCCGACTCATGAGACTTTGTGGGCCATAATTACAGTTAATAATGGGCACAATGGTCTTAGGATACTTCGGGTTTATACAGACGTGATCAAACATGATTAACATACAAGGATGGTCGACTAGTAGTCAATGTGCCCTGACGGGCTAAACCGTAACTAATCGGCCTGAGAACACTGCCTTGTGTAGTCCAACTACGGCTAACAACCTACAATTCAACTATTCAGGCTAGATTCACTCATGGACAGGTCCAACAAGGACTGTCCAAGGAATTCCAGGTAATTGGCCAATCCATAGGGGAATATGCAACAATTCACAACAAAACATGGATTCCTTGGATATAATTCATATATGGCAGATACAATTTTAGTATAATCAGTACATGGACAGCCATGCACAAAGTTCTACTCAATTTTATGGGTTCTACATAACATATTCCAGCCTATACCATTATGTGGATAGCCATATAGCAATGCACTAAAATAAATCTTCCACAGGTCAACATACATCATATAATTTAGCCATGCATTGAAAATCTAGACAAGTGACTCGACCCAATCAGCTAATCCTCATCATTATATGCCTACACTCAAGCATATTCAATCACAAATTCAGGAAATCAGGGACTCAAACATCAAACAACAATTCATGTCTTCTTTCCAAGCAAATTAACTCTAAATCAGGGAATCAACAGTAAATTAACAACAATTTGGAGAAAATTAAATATTTGCATCCTACATGACATGCAAATCATTAAGTCATTTGATTGGGATATTATGGTCTCATCCCTTTTCATAATTTTAGTAATTTCTAGTCCCTTATCCTAGTTATGCAATCCAAACATAGATTCAACCACATGCACTAATAATTCATCGATCACATTCATTAAACCTACTCTAAGCATGATAATTGGTCACTTAAAGGTAATGGTCTGTACTTATTCTTGGCCGGAGGTTGCTGAGATTGTCCTAGCACTGCCGGGTCCGCAAGCTCGAGGTGTCAGGGCCCTGCATTGTATAGAACGGAGGATAAGACACATGCATGTTGCAAAATTCAGGAAAGATGTAATTTGGAACCCCATCTTAACTTAGATGGGTTGGAATCCTACTCCAACAATGATTGGAGTCGGTGTGGAGAGGTGAAAGTGTCAAGATTTCAATATTCCAAGCTCCAGGCTCACATGCACCACTAGAGGAGGCCCTTCTCTCTCCTCCCTTGCTCTCTCTCTCTCTCTCAGTTGCTGGAGTTTATGGGAGTGAGAGAGAAAGAACTAGATATTTATATCCATAATTTAATTCAGTTAACCCTACAGTTTGGTGAAATTCCTCCAATGACCCTGTGGGCCCATTTCTGATTCTTGGGGCTACCCTGATGGCCCCTTGGCCCATCTAATTTATGAGATAGGTGCCCTATGGCCTGATGAAGGGCTGTGCAAAGTTTAACGGCAAACAGATGCGGGGTTTTATCGCAATGGTTTGATTTGCAATCAACGAACACCGTTTCTCATTCGGGGGTCAGATTTGGCGGATGAGTGCCGGGAAATATCTTCAACCTATGGTGCAAATTTAAGTGGAATCTGACGATAGAGATGTCCTAAGTGGTGGGGCCATTAGTTTTAAAAGTCACACTTTTGGCCAACGCTAGGGCGAGTTGCACTTTACAAGTGCTGACTTGACAGCGTGAATCATCTATTTCTAGACATCGTCTGAGTCTGTTATCCGCAATGGGCCACAAGTCCAGTGGGATGGACATTACATTACAATTTCGGAACTAGTGGCCCACTAATGAGCGGTCTAGTGCTTGTTCAGGTAATCGCGACATTTCTGAAATAAATTGGGTAGAGGAATTTCTTGGGCGTAGTTGTTGAGCTATGGATTAACTAAGTTCACAGTATGGCCTATTCAAAATTAGTGAAAGTGGAGATCTGGTCATGATCACTCTAAACCGTTAGTTTTAGGCTAAAAGAATAACTGGGTTGATTTGGTCCATTAGTCAAGATCCGGGCCTTATCTAACTCGGCTTTGGGTAGATCTTTTAACTTAGTTACGATTGTCTCGATTAATCAGTGGTAAGTTGGTTAGATTTGGGCCCTATGTAAACATATTATGGGGATAAACTTGATGTTTAAGTGATTAGTTGGGTTCATTGGTTTTCTACAGTTGATCAATCTTATTTGTACGGTTCTTTATCGGTACTAGCCGCGTATAAGCTCTCCTCCAGCATTAATGGTCCATAAGTGATGACGTGGTTAGTTATTAAAAAAATATTTAAAGGATTTTTGGTAAATCCCAAAATAGCAAAAATCCAGGGTGTTACAAAAAAACACCAACCATTCTCTCTGGCTATCCACACCCTGGATGAGCCATCTGCATCGTTGAATCTGCACAAGAGGAGGTTTTTGTCCCTGGCCTGGAACGCTAAGGAAATAAGAATACAAACCTCTATTTCCTCTATTGCATGAAAATCGGCATTCCCGCTCGTCACTCCAACACTTCCGCGTTGCGGAAAGAGAATTCACAAAGGAACTTTGATCCAAACCACCAATTCTAGGGGCCAAAGGCTGTCGAAATAGAAAATCTAGACTGTCCAGAGAGACCGATCGACAGAACATTGTCATAGATGAATCTGCCATGAAACAGAGTAACCCACGGGTGGGAGCTAAAAAGATAGCACTGGTTCTAGCGGTTGGTTTTGACAATCAAAACCACCATCTGATGGCCCACCCTAAAGGTTACAATGGATAACAAGAAAATCAAAGCAAGGAAAGGGCAGACGCACACTCCGCCGCACATCACAATGTAAATACACATGCTTCTACGCAATCATAATTGCGTAAGAAGCCTCCAAGAAACCCAAACCGGCTATAAAAATAAAGCACCACCTCTTCCGCAAGGGAAGAAATGAGAGAAGATAAGAAAAGAAAAGAGAAGAAGAAAGAAAGAAATAAAGAAAGAAAGAAAAGGAAAGGAAAATAGAAGAAAAGGGAAAGAAAGAGAAAGAGAAGGAGAAAGAAAAAGATAAAGAAAGAGAAAAGAAAACAAAAGGGAAAGAAAAGAAAAGAGGAAGAAAAAGAAAGAGAGAGTTGGGTTTCGTGTTGACTCGTTGGGTCCTGGATTGAGCCAAGGCCAGATTTGAGTCGAACTTCAGGTGAGGGTTTTATCCTTTATGCTTACAGTAATTTAAGTTGATATGTTATTATCTTGCCTTTACATGCTTTTGTGTTACTATGAATTTTCCCTGTAATTATATGTTTTACCATTAATTATTTGCCCTTTGGGATTATAGTATAATGTCACTTAAAAGTGATCTTAAGGAATTTATGTGGGGCGACGGATACAAGCCTTGCCCTTGCCTTATCAAATTTATTTGAGTTGGCCTTGCCGCTCGTCTTTTTATTTGAGTTGGCCCTGCCACTCGTCTCTTATTTGAGTTGGCCTTTGCCACTCTTCTTGTTATTGAGTTGGCCCTCATCATTCTTCTATTTGTTGTGTTACCCATTGCTACTCTTCTTTTATTGAGTTGACCATTGTCACTCTCCTCTTTGTTATGTTTGCCATTGCCACTTTCATATATATTGAGTTGACCATTGTCACTCCTCTTTATTATATTGGCATTGTGCTATCTATCTTTAAGGCTTGGGCATGTGTCTTGATATTCTAGAACCTCCCACTACCAAAAAATCGAGCAAAGGCTATGGACTTTAGAACTTTTTGGCTACGGATATAAACCGTAGCTAACTTGCTAAGGATTTAATTCGTAGCTAAAGCTACCTTAATCTGTAGCTAAAAGCTATATTCCACCAGGATCTTAGTAGAGATTGATGGTGTTTAAGGGGCTTCATAGGGCCCATTGGAATATATGTGTTTTATCTAAGACATCCATAAATTTTGATATATAATTTCATTGGATGAGCCCAAAAAGTAGGTAGATTGAAGGTCTAAGTGGACCACACCATAAGAAATAATAAAAAATAAATTTCTATCGTTAATATTTTATGTGGTCTGCTTACAACTTCAATTTGACTCATTTTTTGGATCAAACCTTAAAATGATCTTTTAAAATGAATGAATAGAGTAGATAAATAACATACATCACGGTGGGTCCCACAAGTCGTAAAAGTATGCACTTAAAAGTGTCGCCCATCACCCCCCCTCCCCAAACACAATCCCACGCCCGCCCCTCCCAAAACCCAAACCCTCAAATCGCTCTCGCGCGCCCGCCCCTCTCCCAAAACCCAAACCCTCTCTCTCTCTCTCTCTCTCTCTCTCTCTCTCTCTCTCTCGCTCTCTCTCTCTCTCTCTCCTCTCTCCCAAAACCCAAACCCTCCGTCATCTCACTTATCATGGTGGGGTCAAGAGACAACATCCAAGGAATTATGAAGCCTACCATCCGTCGTCTCGCTCATCGTGGTGGGGTCAAGAGAATCAGCAGTCTGATCTACGAGGAGACGAGAGGTGTCCTCAAGATCTTCCTTGAGAATGTCATCCGTGATGTTGTCACCTACACCGAGCATGCTTGCCGGAAGACCGTCACTGCCATGGGTGTCTTTTATGCCCTCAAGCGCTACGGCAAGACTCTGTACGGCTTTAGTGGTTAGGGTTTTGATTCTTCTTCTTTTTGGGGGGATTGTAGTCATTCTGTTGGGGTATTTTGGTCTTTTTTGTGTTTGGAAATAGGGCTTTTAGGGTTAGGGATTTGGATGTTGATTTCAGATGATCATGATACGTGAATGAAGAAAGTTTCATTTTTGATGAAAAAAAGGTATCCTCTTTGTTCTTTCGAACGCTCTTGCTGTTTTTGATTGAGTTTCCTGGCCTATTTGGGTTTTCTGGGATTTTGGTATTGCTGATTTCATTGAGAATTTGATGGATTTTTTTTTTTATAAATAAAATAAAAACTTTTGAGGATCTGAAATCTTCCATATGACATTTGTGTATTGCTTTCTGGTATGTACATATTTCATTTGCCCATTTTTCTGGTAGTGTTTAATGAGTTCATAAGAATGCCTACTAGATGTTTGTGGAAATGCCAAGGAGAAGGCTGGTAGCCCTGGGGTGTACTGCCTTGATCAAAATTTCTTCTCTTTGAATTTGGTTAGTTTGGATTCAATTAATTATGTGAATTTGTTTTTTTTTTTTTTATTTAGTACGTTGGTCAGTTGATTTTTGTTTCTTGTTGGCTATAGTGGATATTACTATCATTCTCTGTAAGTTGCTATGATTTGGTCAGCAAATGGGATTAGTGGGTTTGTTTTGAAGAGTCCTGTAAATCAGATGTGGCACGATCTTCAAGCTTTAATGGGAGACATTATCCCACAAACAGGGTATAGCAGCAGCTATAAAGAAGGAAGGTGGAATTTTCAACTCCAAACCGAACAATCTGAGGTTGTTATATATCTAGGCTCTTCAGAGGGCATACGTACCTGGTTATGTTTGTGTTCTGAATTTCCTCTTGTTTTCTTTCTTTCATTTCATTTTTTCCTTTGCTGCATTCTTTCTATTTCGTGTTTGGATAAACAGAATCCAAAATATGGAAATGGAAAACCCCTAAAGAATCCTTAAGGAATGGAAAACTGCAAAATCCAACCAAATCCAACCAACCTTAATTCCATTGTTTGGTTATTAGTGTTGTCTTTTGTGTAAATGTGAAAAGGTCAACAGTTGAATGGTGAGACCTGTCTCTCGCATGGGGGAGTGTGGAATGGTTTTCCTCATTATGCGAGGAAAAGTTAGGAAAAGGAAACTGATTTCCCCCTCATTGCATTCCTTTCAAATCCAACTTCAATCTTACATGATTGCGATTTTGAGCAAAGAACCTGAAGATGCAAAATGAGGAAGGGTGGCTAAATTTAGCTGAGGAGCATTAATTTTCAGTACCCATTATGCTTATGGACCTACTTCTGACTATGTAGGATTTCAATTGTTAATTCCACCATTAGTTGAAATCTGTGTTTGGATACACTAGAAATTGCATAACAATTGTCAGTCCCATAAAGTGGAAATGCAATTATCTTGCTTGGCATACATATCAAGGAACTAGTCTCCACGTAACTATAGTCTGACCACTGCTTCTCATTATTACAATTTGGTCACTCCTTTCGAAACTAGAGATCCAAATGATAATTTATTTAAATTTCATGTCGTGTGCACTATCACATTGCAGGTTTTTGCCCACGAAAGAAAACCTAAAGAGAAAGGAAATCATTAGAGAAGTACAAGATACTATGATGAGTAGGATCGAGAAGAGGAGGAAATGAATTAAAACAGGAGAAGCCAACAATGATGAATCCTTGCAATGAATCTTGAGTGGTATGAGATTGTTCTTATTTTTCTGGTCTGTTTCTTTCTCTTTTCTTCCTTTCTTCGATTTGGGTTTTTTCATATTATTCTTAAACATGTATTTATGTATGTATTTATATGTATCTATGTATGTTTTATGCATGCATGTATGTGTGTGTATGATGCATTCAGAAGGTTGTCGAATTCTTAATTGGAAATGTGTCCAAAATTCCCCTATGCTTTCATGAAATTATCCAGAAAATTTTGCTTGTTTATAACTTGAGCTGATCTAGACACCCTTCAGTAGCTCTTCCCATAACCAACAAGAATAGTTATTAACAGTGTCTAGTTGCACAAAAATATCATGATATTTGGTTCAACCAAACACACCTTAAATTACAATTTAATTAGGTTCACTTGGACGTAAGTGCCTCAACCAAAACAGGGTGAATGTTAGATTTTAATTAATATTTTGAATTATTTCTCCTGCTTGAGACATTTTTCAAATTGCTAAAAGAAATCATTTTGTGTTACTTCTCATATAGTTACGAGGACTTATGAAAACATTGATTTATGGTACTACTATTTCAACAGGGCCAATGCTCAAACAGAGAGGCTATACAACAGAGACATTTATTCATATATGTAAGTGACAAACTAATAATAGTTAAAAAGAAGAAGCAAGTAAAGTTATCAAATAATGCTTATGCATGGATCTCTTTTATAGGGTAATCGTAAAATGCATTGTACTTTTCTTGGAAATCATGTTTCAGATATTGGATACTCTTTAGTGCACATTCACTGTTTTGTTCTATTCAGAACAAAATGTTGCGAGATTAGATCTTTGATTTACTATTTATCTATTACAGTAGGCTTAATTTTTGGTCCATGACCTTCATTTAATGATTTGGCAAGTAATGCCAGTACACAGAAAATGAAAGAAACTATTCTCTGTTTTTGAAGAAGTAAAAGCAATTCTTTTGCACAATTGCACTGGTAGGTATTATGAAGGGGGGATTTCATCAGTATACATGTCGAAAGACAATGAAGACTTTGTGGCTTGCTTCATGATAAAGAAAGGTCAGTTTTTCAATCAAGAATGCATGTCCTTTTGTTAAAAAAAATTTATATGATTGCACTGATTTATGATGATTGTTAGGGATGAAGATGGCTCAAAGTCAGGGCATGGCTGAAGAAGTTATTTGCAAGAAGGTGCATGGGATGCTATTCATGTTATTGAAGTAAGCTCTATTTGCTTGTTGCCTTGTCTATTCTAATTTCAAAGTTCTTATGCATGCATAGTACTTCCCTTTCTATTTGATGGTTCCCATCATGGATTCCATCCAATCAATGCCATAAAAGATGAATTGTATAGTTCAAAGGTCTAGAGTTCACCTAGAATACTACAACTGGTAAACCAACAGCTACAAAAAGAGAGACTTGGATTTTGAAGGTTAGAATCTTGTGGTCACCTTAGGGTTGTTATGATAGACCATGAGTAGTGGGGCTATCCTAATGGCCATCCATATGAATGATTTAACTGTGCACATGTCATGTTGTACTAGGGTCTACCAAATAGCCTTATTGTAGGGTAGGGATCATGTGAGCTTTTCCCTCCTATCAAGGGAACTGATATTTACACCCAATCTTGTTTCACCAATCAGTAAAAACATGAGAGCTATGGTATTGTTTACTGCAACCATCTGTGGTTCGAGTTCGGGATCGGGTTTAGGTTTAGGTTAGGGTTTGGGCTGAAAGTACGAGTGCTGGAGCCGATGCTTTTGGAATCCGAACTCATTCTTTTGAAAAATAGAAAAATGGGAATATTAGTAAATATGGATTTTCTTGTTAAGAAGAAAATGGAAGATGGATTGAAAAAACATAAAAAAAGATTTTTTTTTCTTCTTTTTTGCTTCAAGAGAGAGAGACAGAGAGGTGAGAGTGGGGAAATCGAGGGAGAGAGCGGGGGAGTGAAGTGGCCGCGTGAGATTTAAAAATAGCAAGTGTAGTTTGATATGAAAATGACGTTTCACATGCGTGGCATGCGTGGCTATGAGAGGTGTCTACGGACGTAGATTTTTACTTGCCCATCTTTGTTCATGAAACCTTTAAGTTAATGTTGGAAAAGTAATTACTTTATTACTATTATTATTATTATTTAATTATATAAGGTTTTTACATTTTATTTTATTAGTATCCACATTGTAGATAGCATCTCCTTTATTCTCTCTGGTAATAACTGGTTTTGCTAATATTGTTTCTCGCCGTATCCATTAAAACCAGTCTCTCATGTACCTTCCCCCTCTTAATTAATAAAGATTTTTTTTATGACATTAAAATGATCTTAAAATATTTTCTTTATTTTTTTTTCTTCATTATGTTTTTTCTTTCAATTTTTTATTTGTTACATGTTCTAATCATGCTTCTTCAAACTATTTGTAGGACAAAATGCCATTTTGCAAGGAATTTTCCCACAAGTTTTTGGACTCTTCACAGTGAAGCTTGTAGGTGTGTCAGCTTCCCATATTAGTTGTTTACTTCTTTTATTATCTTTTATTGTTTCAAAGATTGAAATCTCATTGGTTTGTTTACTATGCTAAAGTTAAAAAGAAAGTATTGAGTGCTTTGGGAAAGAAGACTTGTGATGCATGAAATGGATGATGAATGTATTTGCGAATGTAAATGAAAATCAAGAACTTATTTTATATATATATATATATATATATATATATATATATGTTATCAATGGAGGATACCTTGTTTAGGGGGACATGAAATTCTTGTAGCTTATGGTATGGTGCCTAAATATTGGTTGTATGCTACTAGTATGTAGTAGATAATACTAGGTTCAATAGTAAATAATACTAGAGAATACCTAAACCTAAACCTATAACCTATTCTCAATTCCCTAAAGTTATAACCTATAACCCAAACCTAAACCCGATCCCCAACCCGAACTCGATTTCCTAAACCTAAACTTATAACCTTCATCTAAACCTATTCTCAAATCCCAAAACCTATAACCTAAACTTAAACCTAAACCTTAACCTAAACCTAAACCATAACCTATAACCTAAACCTAAAACCTAAACGTAAAACCTAAACTCAATTCCCTAAACCTTAACCTATAACCTAAACCTATAACCTACACTTATAACCTAAACCTAAACATATAACTTAAACCTATAACCTTAACCTAAGCATAAAACCTAAACCTAAACCTATTCTTATAACCTATTTCATCAGATCTGATGGTTTAGTTCTGAAATTCTTTGTTCTTATTTATGAAGAAGGCAAGGTAGTAACTCCCAACTATGTTCTTATTTAGGAAGACAATGAAGGAGATCGAATGCTTGTCGGCAATGTGCCATGGGGGTATGTCTATTACATTTGATTTTGCATTTCTGTTATGACGCCGTGTGTTTTCCACTGCATCTCGATCATATTTAAAATAAAAATGCAACTCATTCATACATGTGTGACAATGTGAGTCAGGATAATCATCAAATGATTGAAATTCTAACTCTCCATTCCTATAGGATGTTTGTCAACATCGTGAAAAGGTTGATGATAAAGGTTGTATATCATCAGTGGCTCTAGGGCACCACTTCCTGATTTCCCTTTTATTAAAGCTTGCTGCAAGTGAAGTTAAATTAGTAAATCTTGAGAAAATTATATTTCAGTTGTTTGTTTATTTTTAGTTGGAAATTTATGTGTGGACTGATCAGATTTTAAGCTTAAAAAAAGAATATAATCTGCCCATTCTAAAGGTTGCAAAAATCTATTAAGATCCTGCAATGCTTTGGACTGAATATTGATTCTGGATCAAGCTCCTAGATTTAATCTCCATTACTTGTGTATGCATGTAAATGTAAAAGGACACTTCTCTTATTTGTTAATAAAATTTCTGAGCATGTCAATGCATCATAACCGCTGAAACCTGAATTTGGGGACTGCCAAATGGACTCCATTTTTGCTTTCTTTGTTGTCCCAATAAATCTTTGTGGTGGGCTGAGTTTCATGGGTGCACTCCTGCTGAATTTTAGCGCAACTTGTATGGAATGACAGTCCTAATAAAAAAACACGACTAATCTTGAACACTTAGTGTATATTCACAATAGTTATCATTGTGGTTACAATTATTCATTATATATGTGACAGGTTTTTAGGTGAGATGAACGAGTTTCAAACAAAATAGTCTGCGGTTTTGAGAAGTGATTCCCAGGATGTATAATTGTTTCAGGGGCCATCTGCACCTTGGAAGCATATAATGAAAGGTAAGGAAAACCCTCGAGTTCCCTTCTTTAAATCATGAAAAGGAATTTGTGTTGAATCCCATGCATTGATAATATTAGGCATGCTCATGAGCAGGACATGCATAATTCTATAAAAATTGATGAAGTAGACCCGGATGTGCGTCGGAGCTATCTGGATGTTAAGCGGGGGTCCTTGGAAGGTGGGAACCGCTGTTATGACCATGATGAAGTTGTCCATTTCCTATGGAAGCATTGGAGTGGCCTGCCCATTTGGACAGGCCGTGTTTATGTATTTGCTCGTTGATAGATGAAGACTTTATATGGTGAGCTATCCGGATGTTGAGCAGGGGTCCTTAGAAGGTGAAAACCACTATTATGACCATGATGAAGCTGTCCATTTCCTATGGACAACATTGGAGTGGCTTGGCCATTTGGACAGGCTGTGTTTATATCTGTATTTACTCGAAATTAATGGAGCAGACCCGGATCTGCGTCGAAGCTATCCGGGTGTTAAGCGGGGGTCCTTGGAAGGTGGGAACCACTGTAATGACCATGATAAAGCTGGCCATTTCCTATGGACAGTATTGGAGTGACCTGGCCATTTGGACAGGCCATGTTTATATCTGTATTTGCAGGGTCCACACCCTTAACCTAAACCACACCTTAAACCTATAACCTAAACCTATTCTCAATTCCTTAAAGCTATAACCTATAACCTAAACCTAAACCTAAACCTAAACCTATAACCTTAACCTAAACCAAAACCTATAACCTAAACCTATAACCTTAACATAAACCTAAAACCTAAATGTATTCTCAAATCCTTAAACCTAAACCTACACCTAATCATAATCTCAACTCCTTAACCTAAACCTAAACCCAAACCTAAACCCGATCCCGAACCCAAACCCAATTTTCTAAACCTAAACCTAAACATATAACCCAAAACCTAAATGTATTCTCAAATCCCTAAACTTAAACCTACACCTAATCCTAATCTCAACTCCCTAACTTAAACCTAAACTTGAAAACCCAAACCTAAACCCGAACCCGATTTCCTAAACCTAAACCTAAACCTATAACCTAAAACCTAAACCTAAACCTAAAACCTAAATGTATTCTCAAATCCCTAAACTAAACCTACACCTAATCATAATCTCAACTCCCTAACCTAAACCTAAACCTAAACTTGAAAACCCAAACCTAAACCCGATCTCAAACCCGAACCCAATTTCTAAACCATAACCTAAACCTATAACCTAAAGACTAAACCTAAACCTAAAACCAAAATGTATTCTCAAATCCCTAAACCTAAACCTACACCTAATCCTAATCTCAACTCCCTAACCTAAACCTAAACCTAAACTTGAAAACCCAAACCTAAACCCAATCCCAAACCCGAAACCAATTTCCTAAACCATAACCTAAACCTATAACATAAAACCTAAACCTAAACCTAAAACCTAAATGTATTCTCAAATCCCTAAACCTAAACCTACACCTAATCCTAATCTCAACTCCCTAACCTAAACCTAAACCTAATCTTGAAAACCCCTAAATCTAAACCCGATCCCGAACCCGAACTCGATTTCCTAAACCTAAACCTAAACCTTAACCTATAACCTAAAACTTAAACCTAAACCTAAAACCTAAATGTATTCTCAAATCCCTAAACCTAAACCTACACCTAATCATAATCTCAACTCCCTAACCTAAACCTAAGCCTAAACTTGAAAACCCAAACCTAAACCCGATCCGTATCCGAACCCAATTTCTTAAACCATAACCTAAACCTATAACCTAAAAACCTAAATGTATTCTCAAATCCCTAAACCTAAACCTACACCTAATCCTAATCTCAACTCCCTAACCTAAACCTAAACCTAAACTTGAAAACCCAAACCTAAACCCGATCCAGAACCCGAAACCAATTTCCTAAACCATAACCTAAACCTATAAACCTAAAACCTAAACCTAAACTTAAAACCTAAATGTATTCTCAAATCCCTAAACCTAAACCTACATCTAATCTTAATCTCAACTCCCTAACCTAAACCTAAACCTAAACTTGAAAACCCAAACCTAAACCCAATCCCGAACCCGAACCCATTTCCTAAACCTAAACCTTAACCTATTCTCAATTCCCAAAAGCTATAACTATAACATATAACCTATAACCTAAACCTAAACCTAAACCTAAACCTATAACCTTAACCTAAACCAAAACCTATAACCTAAACCTTAACCTATAACCTATAACTATAACCTATAACCTAAACTTATAACCTATAAGCTAACCTTAACCTAAACTAAACCTATAATCTAAACCTATAACCTAAAACCTAAAACTAAACCTAAAACCTAAATGTATTCTCAAATCCCTAAACCTAAACCTACACCTAATCCTAATCTCAACTCCCTAACCTAAACCTAAAGCTAAACTTGAAAACCCAAACTTAAACCCAATCCCGAACCTGAACTCGATTTCCTAAACCTAAACCTTAACCTATTCTCAATTCCCTAAAGCTATAACCTATAACCTATAAACTATAACCTAAACCTAAACCTTCAGTTGAAAACTTCAGACAAGTCTTTCATAAAACCTAAACCTTTAGTTGAAAACTTCAGACAAGTCTGTCATAGCTATGATATTAGAAATAAGTGGATGTGTTAGAAAACTTCAGACAGGTCTTTCATAGCTATAGATTCATTCAGTTGATTGTGGCCCGACTAGAGGACTGACCTGATTCTTAGGATACAGAATCTACAGTTTACCCTTCTGATGGATGGCTTAGATATTACACCTGTCTGCCATGCCGGCATGTGGTAGTGTGTGCATTAGCTCACTTACACATGCAGGTGAGCTTAGCAAACCTCTTTCCCTTCCTCAGGTGGGCTCTACCAAGAAGGTGCACATTTCTAGCAGGCGGTGAACCTGCTGCTTCTGAACATCATTAGATTATTTTCTGATGGTGATCTTTTCTCTATATAATGTGATGCACTGTATACCCTAGAAACTATCTAGAACTCGAGGCATTGCCACTAATCACTGGCATGTCCTACTTGTAATTGATAAGCAAATGAAGATTTTCTTTTCATGATGGTCAGCTCTGCTTGCACATTTTTTAGGTCATAGATAATCGTGGTCGGTATCTGTTCCACTTGGGAAGTGGGTACTTGTGGCTACCGATGGTCCTCCTTGCGGAAATCGTCCAGACATTTATTTTGGCCCTACAAACCATATGGTGAGACCATTCATTTTGCGTCATTTTCATTATTCTCTTTGAGTTTTTATTAATTCATTAAGAAGCAAAAAAAATAAAAATGATTATACATGATGCACTTCTTTCACTTTGTCTTTCTTTCCCCAAATGGTCATTCTGATTTATGAATGCCATGACTATTTGTAGGATGATGGAATATACGAAGTTGTTGCAGGAAGTGACTTTGTCATTACTAGAGTTGCATTTCGAAATAACTCTTCAAAGTACTACATAAATGACCGTGGAAGTAATTTTACAAAGGTCACTAAGAAATTGAAAGGAAAAGGAGTGGACTTGGACAACAATCGGTTTTTTATTCTTCATGTGGGTGATGGGCTGATGGCTGAAAAAGGCCTATTTACTTGTGAAAAAAATATCATACCGTCAAAATATATCTTCTCTTTCAATTCTTTATCATTGAAATTTCAGGGTGAAGTCGAGCAAATTTCTCTAATGAAGCCAAAGATTTGTATTTTCAACATTATTGTAATTGTAATTGTAATTGCAATTGATTGAATGAGGGATTGTAATTGATTATAATTGTAATTGATTGAATGAAGCATTGTAATTGATTGAATGAAGGATTGTAATTGATTGTAATGAAATGAATGAATGATTATGCAGGTGGTAATTGAATCAACAAATGATTATATATATTTTTTTAATATACAAAATAGCTACAGATATTGACCGTAGCCGGTAATCTGACAGTTGTATCCATTATTAAAGTTGGCAAATTGCTACGGACTTTTAGCTACAAATAATATCTGTAGCTGTTTGTAGTATTCGCTACAGATATAACTATTACGGATTATATCTGTAGCTATTGTGATCTATAGCTACGGATTAAATACATAGCCATAGGTTCAAGACCTATTGTTACGGTGCCTACAACTACGGTCGTGTTATAGACTAAAACTGTAGCCATAGGTCTATGGCTACGACTTTTATCTGTAGCCTTTGCCTAGTTTTTTGGTTGTGTCCATGATTCAGATCACGTTCTCTATAAGTGCAAGTGATGTGTAAGAGGTATCACAACTGGTTATTCAAATATCTTATCATAGACTAATGCATTACAAGTAGAGGCCCTCTTAGTCGGCACGTAATTCCATGAGTTGGTTGGTGTGGTGCACAATCGATGTAGGTAAATCGTCATGTATGCTACACCACCTTTTAAGGATTGGATGTCGCAAATAGTCGCTCCATGAACACATCGTGTTACGTAAATCCCCAATCGCGTGTTGTGTTGCCTTGAGATGTTCTCGTAAATCCATGTTAGCGTTGGCTATACCGACGAATATCCATAATTATGAGATATAAGTCGAGTCAGATTTTCTATGAATTATATTTCACATTGTGATGATCACCACATATGATGAGCCGTGCACACTTTGTTAGGCATGCATCTCATGTAGGTTGTTTGTGCATACTGATATCTCATGTATTAGTGGAGAATGAGAAGTATCAGAACCCTTACATTACTTTCATGAATCTCTTGAATTATTGTTAATCTTAAAGGATATCCATAACTATGAGTAAGGCATTGAACCTCTCCCAACTGAACAGATGATGCAAGTGATGCACAAATCAAAGACCTAAAGGACCATCTCTCTATAGAAGATTATACTGAAAGAATAAGAAGATAGTTTTATGATTTAGTTTTACACTTCTATTGCGAACTCTGATAATATAATGAGCTTCCATTGAGAGGACATTTGATTATTTATTGAATTCTTTTACTCTAATGAAATAATCACTATAGTCGATTTTATTCTCGTGAATGTTACTTTCATGAATGTATTTAGATGTGATTAAAAAAATATATAGTGCAATTTTTAAAGCATCCAAGCTTTACATTATTAACACTCGATTTTCTCGGGCATGAGTATAAACTCTGGCCGTGAAAATTTTGGGGTATTACACTTTCACTAAATAGTGTACAACTATAGAAACGATGAACCTACGACTTTCTATATTATAGCACCCAGGGGGCTTGATCCAACACTTAGATCCAATGAATCCATGAGATTAATTCAATCCTTTAATTAATTTGATTTAACATTCAACTGATTTAATAATGTGCATACTCCCCAAGTTATCACCACACCCACCTCATTTCAAACCCTCATGGTCCACCATGCCCTAAGATAGTCGTTACCCTTCACATGACACCATTCATGGAGGGACGGGTACATCCTAGTTATATAGTCATTCTCACATGGGTCCAACTAAACATGATTAGTAAGATGGTGATCCCACCACTCTCACTTGAATTCTCCAACCATAATTGTCCAAGCATGATTAATGAGATTATCCCACCAATCTCACATTCAATAGAAATTAGTGAGACAATGATCCCACCACTCTCACGGGCTTCTCCAAAATTGTAACCATGTCCATAATTAAAATAATTTTACTGTTTATAGAGATGCGAGCCCTTGAGATGTAGCATCCTAACATAATCATGTGAACATACAAGCCTTTTTCATGTGTTTCCCAGCATAAAATATCCATAGTTTCAACATAATTACATCTTCCACATGGAACTATGTTCAATTCCATAAGCATATGTCCAAACACACAATTTTAATAATACTCAAAAATTTCAGTGATATAACATTGCGTAAACCTCAAGTTAAACACCATCAAACAATGTATAAGCATCCCATCAAGTAGGCTAACCCAAACTACAACATATAGGGTTCATATGGGCTAGTCTAGTGGGTGCACCTTGTAGACTCGATGGGTTAACTCGCTGATCTACATGTTCACACATCATTAACCACCGGTGCACATTATTCACAATGCAGTGGCATCACACATGCACAAACTAGGTAGTTCTCAATGTCCCATGTTTATGAAACATGAACCCATCTAGATATAGTTTAGGTTTAGGCCAAACCTTGTGCATATTTCATCTCAAACCACAATATTCATGAAATAAATCATCCATCATAGAATTTATAGCATATAATAATCATATATCAGAAATTAACCATAGAGATTATAGATCTAATCAAACAATACAATGAACATAGAAATTCATACATAGTTTAGATGAAAAATATGTTATTATTGAAAATAAGTATGAATGAATTCCTCACCTTTGCCGAATTGAAGTTGGATTGGAGGGAAAGATGAGGCATGCACACATCTAAGTATTGGCGAAGGCCACGCATGTATGGGGAGAAGGTTTGCACTCAAGGGATAAACGACCAAGGGTGGGACATCCTCTCTCTCTCTCTCTCTCTCTCTCTCTCTCTCTCTGAATATCTATAACTTTTGAACCATCACAGATGCCACCTTTGCCTTCGTTAACAACCATATCTCTTTCTCCACCAAAAAAAAACTATTGAAGTTATCCAGTTTTCACTCGACCAAGTTTTAAACAATGAGTATTTTGTGGTCGATTCGCCTCTTCCATCATTGGAGGTACAACAAATACAAAATGAGGTTCACACACTCATTCGGTCTGGAGTCATTAACCTTGAATCTTCGGCATGGTCGAGCAATTTCTTCTTTGATCAATCATTTTCAAGAGTTCATAGATTCGGTCGAAGCCATTTTGTCCAATATTTCAACACTCTAAGAGTTTTTGGGTCTTGCACAAGATTACTAAAGACTTACTTTTTCAGTCGAGAAGCTTCAAAGTGAAAATGCAGCTACAATTCTTAAGATCAAAGAGGTAAGTGCTGTTGGGAAGAGAATTTCATCCAATTTCAGCAAATTGAAAGAATCTGAAGGAATGTAGATGATCTTCATGCTTGAGAAGCGACATCGATGGAACAGTTATGGATTATGAAGAAAGAATGCTAAGAGATAGAAGAAATGTGCTTGGTGTAGGAGAAAGAAGTGAACATAGTAGCTAAGTCTGTTGATTAGAAAACTTCCTCCATCGGCCAAGTAATGTAAATGGCTACAAAGACCCAAGGACATCTAGTGAAAATTTTGGAAAAGCATACCAAGATTGTGAAGTCATCGGCTAATTTTTCTTCTTTTTCAATCTTTTTTTTTTTTTGTAATTGTACTTCAAATTTAATGAAATCGGCACAATGTCTCTTTTTCTTTTACTCATTGCATGTGTTCGACCACTTTTGATACTTTGACATTTTCCCACTTTTCTTTATGGAATAAAAACAGATGTTGACATGGCATGGAGACGAAAATTCAAGTTTATTGCCTCTTGTCAAAATGACAGTTTGTTTCCTCTTCCTCTAAGACACTATGTGTCATGAATATGTGCTTTAATCGATGTGTCTCTTTAGCTTCGGGCACAATGGGTACTTTTTGAGGCCCTATATAAAGAGATTCTTGGCTATTTTTTCCCTATGCAACCAAGCTTTTTGTTTTTGACTTTTAAACATCTTCTACTTGCTACCATGGATGTCATCCCCATGTCTCCTATCAATTGGGCTCAAGCTTGCTTAATGGAAATACTTCCCCTTGACATCACTGCTTTTGCTCACTCCATGCTTTTTAAGTGTCCCAGTTTATCAATTAGTGTGAATTGTGAGTCATCGAGTCCGGAGAGCCCTATGGAAGCTTGAAGATTGAAGACTAGAAGATCATAGGTGTTCAAGCATTTAAAATCAAAGCAATGATGAAGTGTTGTGACTTCTTCAAAACCCATACTTAACCTATATACTTGACCTCGAAATTGCATTTTACACCCCTGATACTAAAGAAGGAATCTAAGCTAAGGTCCTAGAGGGGGGTGAATAGGACTTTTTCAATTATTTTTCCTTATTTAAAGTCTCGATTGCCTAACTTAAAAAATCATTCAATTTTAATTAAGTTAGGCAAAATAACCCTAATGACTTCCAAGCCAGTTAGAGGTTCCAATCACAAAGGCTACAAAGGATATGTAGAATATTGTAACACCCTGAAAATTGGGGGTCGAGCAAAGCTCAACTCCCGAGTTCCAACGCATCACTTATGCAACATAGGTTATGATGGTTATGATGAGTGAATTCGAACATGAGTGCAATTATACTAAAACAGCATATCGTACTCCAGGGTAACTAAATTGAGCAAGCAGAAGACTGTGATAAATATATAAAGTATATAAGTGGTTTTAAATCCCCAAAGTATGAATATGTAATAGGGCTAAATATATAAAGGTTTTATGTCAAATTATACAAAATACCAAAATGTAAATATCCAACTAATCCGTAAATCCCTGTAATCTCGTTGAATCAGCACGAGGTCTATGTAGACCTGCCTGAGAGCTGAACGAAGGAGAACTCTCCTTCCTCGCCTGTGAAGTCCATTTCAGCTGCATAGACCCCGTCAGTACCTGCATATAAACCAGCGTCTGGGTGGTGTTTTAAAACACCGTCCCAGGTGGAATATGTAGATAATTCAGTGGAACTATAAAGCAAAGGTTAACATGTTATCAATTCAGTCAAGCAGTAATGATAAAGTAGTACAACAATCAGGTCCTAATTACTCTTGTTAATGCAAGAATGGTATGCGATAATGATGTATGCCCTCGCCTGCACTCCCTCAGCGACATCATCTCATGATCGCGCATGTAACACTCCCGGTAAACGTGCGCTTCCTCGCCAAAGCACCATGCAATGCAATGTATGGTCGTGTTAGCCAAGTTCTTAATTAGGTCTATTTATACAGCAGGTTTGGGAAGCTAAGGTACCTCCCTTATATTATTTCTCAAACAATGATCCATCTAGGGTCATCAATCCTAGTTAATCTCATACGATAGGCAGTTCTAGGTCACTACGGAGAGGCTCGTCACCATCAGCGCGGGCCTAGTTTATACTCGAAGTCACTATGGAAAGGCTCATTGCCTTAGCGTAGTCCTAGTGTATACTCGAGGTGACTGTGGAGAGGCTCATCATCTAATCGTAGGCCGACAACTCGAATATAGTATCCCATACCACCGTATTTGGCTTATGAGTCTAGGTTGCTCACTGAACACTACGAGAAGGCTCGTTGCCCCAGCGTAGGCCAATAGCTTGACCACGGTGTCTCATACCACCATGCCTGACTCATGAGTCTTAGCGAATCATGGTACTAAGGTTAAACGGGCTTTCCTCTGGTAAGTTGGTACCTTAGATTCAAGCAGTAGCATCCATACATGGTGAACATACATTAGGTCAATCGGGTTACTTGACAAGCTTGACTAGTATGAGCACACATTGACTTAACCGACATGGAGCACGTAAGCACTCCTCGTCGCCTAACCACTGTCGACAAATAACATACGACTTGGATTCATTGAATGTATCCGCCGTGGCTAAAACAGTTCAACCACCAATCGTAAACCATTACCGATTACCTGGATTACATCGTAGCCCCAATCACATTCTAAACAACAACATTCATATGTGATAGTTAAAGACAACATGTGACAACCAATCTAAATATAAATCTCAGTTGAGCATCTCAACAAATAAATAATACACATGTTATCACCCATAGGCATTTCATCCACAAATCACATAGTAGTAAGATAGGTTATCTAAAGGAAACAGTAACTATAGATAAGGGGATTGAGAATTATATCTCAACACCCTCATTAAATATATTTCAACAAGCATCTTCTCATTCAGGCATTTTATCAAATACTTAGACTACACATATCACATACATGTAATTAAATTAGTTATAATAGGTATTATAGCAAATCCCTTCATAAAGGAGTTGCCACACGTACAACCATCATATATCCTCAAACATCAATCATAACAAGCTTAAATCATAATTTTATATTCATATAAACATTTAAACAAACACATAGAATGCATTATTTTCAACATAGTTTATATATATGTGTAAT
This sequence comes from Magnolia changhungtana, assembly GCA_030180095.1. NCBI lineage: Eukaryota > Viridiplantae > Streptophyta > Magnoliopsida > Magnoliales > Magnoliaceae > Magnolia > Magnolia changhungtana. Next base: position 7,308,009 of record JASAUF010000653.1, on the reverse strand, counting down.
ATGCGGAAACATTATATCTAAGCATATGGTATAGCAATCAAGTCAGTCATAAATCATTAATTGACATTGAAAGCCTTGAAAACTATAACCTAAATGTTTATAGTCTGCACCTTTCGTCAGTAAACTCGTACCAAGCTCAGTTTGAACACTACGTCTTTGTCTACGGCATAACGGCTACCTGAATTACGAAATAGGTTAGCTATTTCATCAATTCATTTACTTGGATACCTAAAACATATTAGGGTTAGGATTTCTTATGGATTTGTCGGCGTAGCAACACGGGAGAAGGGATTCAGCCCGTGGAGTGGCAAGAACGAACCTAGCATCTATCCCTCATTCTCTCTCACTTCTCCTCACCTTTTTCTCCACTTTTCTCTCTTCTCTCTCCTAGGGTTAGGAAATTCGTATGGAATGAGGGAGGGGTGGGTTAAGGGCTATTTATAAGCCCAGAACTGATCTCAATAGCCCTAGGGCTATGGTATATTTAAGTTATAGCCAAAAGTCGGTTGTTTCGGGCCAACGGAGCTCATCTGGAGGCTCCTTTTCTACATACGGTCCGAGGAAACTTCCCTGACAATGGATCTATGCCAGGGTAAGTTTTCAGTCCGATCGGATTTGTGGATCGACCATGGCAGACCAGTTCAGTTCAACGGTCGTCATTACTCGATCAGGGCCACAAGTACACTGACCTGTGTAGGAAAATTTTCCTGATCTGAGGCTGTATTTAGGTCAGATTCTGATGGTCTGAAACCTTAAATTTAGCCCGCAAGTGAATGGCCTAAATCACTTAAATTTGAGTTCATTTTCCAAAGATATTTTTGTTTCCGACACACTTCACTTGGGGCTTAAGTTGTGCGCTTCTTGACACTAGTTGGGCTTGATTCCCATAATGTTTGTCAAGCTCAATAAGATGGTCGTAACCGTATAGTTTCGCGGTCATCGAACTTTCAACGCACAGTCTAGGTCCGATACGGAGTTTCAATATGCTCCCGAGAGCAACTGGGTTTTGAGATTGCCCCTAGGTTTTTAAGTAATGTTGGGTTAGTGATTATAATGAGTTTGAGTCTTGTATTTTGTCTAGAAAGTGGTTCGAGCCAAATCCATTAATTGTTTAGTTTAGTACTTAACTAAATTCCGCCCTAATCACGACAGAAAAAGGTCCTAGGGCAGTTCTACATCCCTTTCTGGCACTTTAGTTTAGTATATTATTTTAATTTTTTTTCTAATAGTTCTTCATCAAGTCTAATTCATCTTTACCAAATTTTATTAGATTTTCTATTGTAAAAAAATTCTAAAAATTCTAGAAGCAGCAGCTGTCCAAACTAATAAATTCTAGATAGTCGTCATAATGACCTATATTTAACTATATTTGAATTTTTATTATATTTTTACTTATTTTTATTTAAAACTAGACTTATTAAGCTTCAATCTAACTTTTGAATCACCTAAATCGAAGTTATAACGAGGGAGATATGACTTTTTGAAGTCAGCCTGAAAAACTGCAGAAAATGGCAGAAAATGGGTCGCACGGCCCGGTGGACGGTGAGGCCTCGCCGTTTTGGCTATGTCATCGCCATTCGATGGACCCTGGGGCAATGGCTCACCCTGGGGGTGATGCCTCGCACTCGCCAGGTGGTGGTTCTGTCACTCATCTTCTTGAAACAGGCGTATCTTCCAATGCAGAATGAGTTACGCGACATGCCATATATGAATTTGGGGTAGGAGAAGCTGATCTATCCAAATAGAATAATTATTTCATGAGATTACAAAAGTTTAATGGTCAAAAAATATTTTATTTATTTATTTACTATTTATAGTAAATTTTAATTTAAGTATTGTTCTTCATCACCTAAACTTTAGGATTTGTGTCTAATATGAAAGTACTTAGAAAATTTTGAGGAATAAGGTGGTAAAATGTGAGATTTTGAAGGAAATGGGTAAAAAAAAGGATTTTGGACTTTGGGATTGAGTTTTTTAGAAGTTAGTAAGGTGTAAGGATCAACCTATTGCCTAAGGACGTCTAACTCCAGGTTGGTAAAAATCTGGGGTGTTACAAATATAAAGACTAGCCTAGTGTTGTGTGCTTGTGTGTGGAATGTATTTCCAATCAATGAATAACATTCATCCAATCATGTATACAAAATTAAACATTCAAGCATATATAAACATGATTAAACAGATGCGCAAATGAAAATTCCAAACATGAGCATTTATAGTGGTTCGACTACATGCCTACTCTACTCCCGACATCTACACTCAATCCCATAGTGCACCGGATTTCACTATCAATGGATTTAAACAGGTTCACCAATAACCTTTACAGTCCTAGCAAGAGCAAAGGTCCTACACCCAGAACCCACGTTTAGGCCCACTGGCCAAGTTCCCACATTAGGCACATACCGTTTAAGCCCACCTGCCATGGTTCCACGCAAGGCACCTACGTTTAGGCCCACCGGCCAAGGTCTCACACAAGGCACCTACTTTTACGCTCACCGGTTAAGGTCCCACACTAAGAACCTAATCGAGTTTGTTGATAACAAACTCTTAGCCTCAATCCTACACGAGGAAAAAGACTAAACTTTTGAACTCTTACATTGACACTTACTTGTCAGATTCAGTTCTCTCTTGTAGCTTGTCTCAGGTTGCTAGATCTTCGTGCTTTCATGCTTGATCAGCTTCTCAGTGCTTCCCCGATCGCGTAGCTTAGATTTACTTGTAGACTCAGCTTCACGATAAAAAACCTTGCATAAGAAGTACAGAAGGTAACCAAGGTTATGGGAGTTGGTTAAATCTCCTATCTAGGATAATGAGTGGATTTCCTAAAGGATTCAACCTACGAACACTCTAGAGTATCAAAGAACTAAGGATATTCCTATTAGTTTAGTTTTTGTACTCTAGAGAAGGCACGAGTTCATGTTCTTCATTAAATAGGAGCTTTAAATGCTTATAGAAGTGAAGGATCATAATGAAGAGAACATGAACTCGTATGGATAGAGTCTAAATGGGCTAGGATAAGCTTAGGATACACTAGAAACTCTCTGGTGCATATTTTCACTAATTTTACAAGTTTCTACAAGCCGCTTTTATAGACAAAAGCTTCTAACGAATATAAAATGGCTATAAAATGGATAGTTTACGGTGCTACTGAAGTGACCTTCGGTATCACTGAACTTGCTTCGGTGGTACCGAATTATCTATCGGTAGTACCGAATTAAATTCTCAAGTTACTAATTGAAAATGGTCTCTTTTGGTGGCAGTCAATGTCACCAAAATATCTAGTCAGCGACACCGAATTAACGTTGTAAGCTTGTTAGACTCTTTCGAGTCAAACGTACAATTCGGTGGTACGTTCATCCTACCGACAATGGACAGATTTTCCTGTTTTGTCCAATAAATCATTCAACAACTTGGGATATGCAAAAGCCAAGACTATAAGATACAAAATATGAACTTGAGATTAATTTAGAATAGATGACCTAAGTAGGTATTCCTATTTGGGTTAGGAGCATCTATTTACAAGGTCAAGATCGTAGAAGCAATTCTTTGTCTTCAATGTGGCTTTGATGCTTCTGATCCAACTGCGTCGTCGATCTTCACTTGCCAAGAACTCATCCGATTGCAAGACACAACTAGTCACGTAATTGATAAACATGGGTGCAAATAAGTGCACTAATAATCTCCCCCTTTGTCAATTACATGATAAATAAAAAAACCTAACCTATAACTGTGTCATGGTCCATACCAATGATATACCAAAATAAAAAGAATTATATATCAAACATATAGATTTACAACTCAAGACTTGACATGTAATACAAAATCATGCTGCTCCCCCTTAATGTTTACTAAGAATAAGTTGCAATAAAGGAAACAAGCAATTTCTGTAAGAAATAAATATTATTTTGGTGGGTAAGTTTCTTCTCCCCCTTTTTGTCTGTTATTGGCAAAGAGTTTATAAAGAGATATTCCAATAACATAAAGATGATAATTTAGAGGGTAAGAAAATAGAACAATTGGATCATATAATGATATGGGCATAAAGATCATCATCCATATACTGAAATATATCATTATAAGTAGGCAAATTATATGTTAGATATAAAAGATAACAATAAAGAGAGTATCTAACATGATCAGAAAAGATAATACCAAAACTTCATCAAAATTACTACCCCAAGATTGGGTAGAATAAACCATTATCCAAAAATAAAAAAGATCCCTTAAGGGCATAAATATCCAAGAAAAAAATGTACTATGATTCAACAATACCATAGCAAAGATCATCGGGACGATCCACCCTCATACGAAGGGATATAAGAATGGCGAGTCAGAAGCAGTTCAGTGATGTGCTCTCTAGTATGTTGAAGAGCTTCAAGATGCAGTTCAATCCTAGAGAGTCGATTTTCACACTGTCGGAGGCGAGCTTCTATATTTGACTGTCCTTCAAGAAGTTGACACATTGGGTCGTTCTGACAAAGGAGGCATCCAGTGCTGACTGATAATAGACTTGATGCAGGAACTGGGATGCGACAAGAGTCCCAGCATATGGCCATGTGAGCGTCTTGAGCTTCTTCCCCGCTCCTACATTCCTGATTCTCCTCAAATATAGTTACAAACACGTTTAGTTGAATTAAAGTTTCTTGGGTAAAGCACACAGTAGAATATATCGTATCATGAGTAGATGGCAGACCAAGGAATTTTGAGAGTTCGCAGATAACACTTGGAAAGGAAAGGCTAGTACAATGAACACCCTTGACAACTAGGATCAATTATTTCAAGATAAGGATCGATAGACATATTTCAATCCCCTAAAAGATGTCATACAGAATGTTTAGAACAAATGGAGAGATCATATCTCCAAAGACTTCACATGGGTATGCATTTGTACTCAGAATGTTATGTAATACTTTAGTGGTTGAATCCAAATGCGATGATGAGAGGAAGTTTCCTGTGTTCCGGGGGATTGTGGCACCATTACACAATACTCGAGTTATTTCACCTCAAACTCTGAGATGAATGAGAGAATGATCAGTTGGGGGAGTTTGTGTTACTCTGAGGTGCAATAGTTGACTTAGCACCAAAGGAGTAACCTCCTTGGTTTGGTTCATGAAGTTGATGTTGATGGATGGAGGATCATCATGAGTGTGATGACAAGAATTTAGAGGACCTCTCCTCCAAAATACAGTAGATTGTCCCATCCAATTGATCCTAAGTAGAGATCAATCCCATATGGTTCGATGAATAGGGATCTGATCAGTCTGTCAAAGATTGTTTTGTTTGACATAGCCATTTCAGTGGGGTTGCAATAAGGAGAGTGACAAACGTTGATTCGTCTACTGGAGTGTTCTCTTTTTGCAGGAGCCTTACCTTTTTCTTTAACCATTGTTGTGTTGTAATGATATATTAGAAATATTAATGGAAGGGTTAACAGAATGCAGAAGTTTCATATTTTTCAGATATACCAAGAAGAGTAGATGGAATATTTCAGAAGAATTAAGTTATGCATATGTAACTTCAGATAATCTATTCTTCAAAATAAAGTAACAACTATGACTCAATAAAACAAAAGGCTGGAGACTTCTAATTTCCTTGGAAAATCAGTTATCAAGGAAATGAATAATTGATGCATCAATATACTAAAATAAGTATCCAACACAAAAAAAATGAAAGAAAATACACACAACAAAAATAGTTCTAATGCATAGTAAATCTTCAAAAGATCTATCAATAGTATCTTCTTCGGGGCATGACAAATATGTCGTAATCTGATCCACTAACTATTGGAGTGAGGAGAGCTTTTATTCCACTGACTTCATCATCTCACCAAGTTTTGATTGATCCTCCAAAAGTTGCATGAGAGCATTCTTCTGAGGAGTAGAAATTGTAGGATCTGAAGTTGGTGAATAGGTATCTAAGCCTTCTTTAACCATATCATCTTCCTTCCCCGGAAGCTATTCTTCTGCCAATATTGGAACATCAGTTTCATTCTTAGAAGAGAGAATCATTTTCCAGATACTATTCTCATTGATTTCTGGAGCTGATATGGATTCTCCTTCAAGCATCCTGAATCCACATTGGTGGTCCAGCTTGTATAGCAAATGACCGAAAGGTATTGCTGTGAAGTTAGACTCAAGACTTGAAACTATTTCATCATATATCAAGGTAGGTAGACACAATGGTTCCCCTTTATAGATACGATATAGGGTCTCTACCATGAACGGTGTAATCTCAGTATGATTTCCATATCTACGATAGATGTTGGAAATACAAATTAAATGGAGTATACAATAATCATTTGACATATTTGTGACCTGTAGTGCATTCCCATGATGCCAAGGGACATTCTTCCCATTGCATAAAATTTTTGTCCAAACAACTCTTTTTGCTTTAGTAGGTAGGTTTAATTCAGTGGGTTGTTTGGAGCACAATGGTATTCCTATAAGGGTTGAAATGCTATATGGGGTGATTTTGACTATACAACTATCGCAATCAACTTCGAGACCCTTAGATAGAGAGCAATGAGACAAGAATGATCAAATTAAGATTTCGTTCATCGGCCCTCTAAATAACAAAACTTGCAGCCATCCTTATCGTGAAAGAATTTCCTGAACTTTAAAATTTTCAAGACATTTCACATTTACTTTTCTTTCACATACAATTCTTCTCTTTAAAAATCTAGCTACATTGGGACTGATAGAATTAGTGTTTGAAGAAGACGAAGGTCTAGATGATTGGTTAGAAGATCATCCATGCTTTGGAACGTAGAGTTTTTGCCTAGTTCCGGTTGAACCTTCAGTGTCATGCTTCCTCTTGGATCTATTTTCTCTAGGCGGTGATGATTCCGTTTGGGAAAAATGAAGTGAAATGAAGGAAGGACCTAACAAGAGAAGACAGACTAAGACAAATGAACTTATTTTTAGATGTATTGAGAAAGAATAAGAAAGTACCTTGGTTTTTGCTTTGTACAGCCCTCCAACCAGACTTGGGAAGAAACTGAAACAGTCATAGTCTAAATAGAAGTGAGCAGTAAGGGTTTTAAGTAATTTGACATGGCTCAATTTTAGAAGTACCGAAGGTAGGTTCGGTGTTACCGAAATATTCTTGAGATTCAGAATTTGCTACAACAAATTTCCTAGTATACATTGTTTTCATGAAATGATTAGCATGAATTCACCAAAAATATTTAGAGGCCAAGAATCCTCAGATTTATCAGTTTGGCCAATTAATAGGCTTAGTCCTTTGATTTGACTCTAATGCTCATATGAGAGGCATGATCCTCAGATGTAACAATTTCAGCTCAAGTCAACCTCTAGGGTTGCTTTTCAATATTTTTGAGAGGATGATATGATGTAAGCCAATAACAAGCACTCTTGGCTCTCATCCTTCATATTTATGTGTTTTTCTTCTATTTTGTTCTTCAAATTAGGAATGACTATAGTTGTAGATGCCATAAATATTTTTAGTGATTTTTTGTCATCTTCACTTTCAGATTTATTGTTTTCAGAATTAGATTTATCTGTGTCATCCCATGTTGTTGCCATAACTTTTCCGTTTGATTTTTTAGATGGACACTTAGTAGATTTATGTCCATAATTTTTACAATTATAGCATTGAAGTTCTTTGGACTTCCTAAAGGTTTTACCTATTTGACATTTGTGGTCCAGTTGAACTCTTTTGTTATTGTATGGTCTCCCACGGTTTTGTTAAAGAATTTTTTGAAGCATTGGGCCAGCAACACTACTTCCTTATCATCATCTTCATCCTCATTTTCTTCTTCCTCAATTACATTCATGTTTTTGGCAATTTTAAGTACATTATTTTTTGTTTTTGTAGAAGGTTTGAAATGTAGTTCAAAGGTTTGCAGGGAACCTACCAGTTCTTCTACTTTTATTTCTTCTATATTCTTACACTCTTCTATAGTAGTGACCTTGGAGTTAAAACATTCTGGTAGGGATCTCATAATTTTCCTACATATTTTAGGTACTGGAATTCTTTCTCCAAGTCCACCCAAGAAGTTGAATATACCATTTAATTTTGTGAAAAACTCCATGAACGTCTCATCTTCTTCCATCTTTATTTATTCAAATTGGGATGTAAGGAGTTAAAGCCTTGACATTTTTACTGTATTGGTTCCTTCATGGGTAGTTTCCAATAACTCTCATGCTGCCTTAAACTTTACACACATACCTATTTGATGAAATACTTCATGTGAAACTCCGTAGCAGATTGCATTTATGGCTTTGGCATCCCACATCCATATCTCCTTGTCATACTAGGTCCATTTGACCTTTGGTTTGGGTTTGACAATTATTGTGCCATCCTCGAGAACAATTTGCTCTGTGGTGCAGTATATTCATTTCGACAATCTCCCAAACATCATCATCTAAGACCTAGAGAAAATATATCATTCTAGCCTTCCAGTATGCATATTCTATACCATTAAAGATGGGTGGCTGCGAGATAGTGGTCCCTCTCTTTGCCCATGATCTTTCTTAGACAAGATCTTCCTCTAGGTTGTTAAACCTTTTCAGAGGAACCTGCTCTGATACCAATTGAAATTGCAGTTTACACCGCTGATACTGAAGAAGGAATCTGAGCTAAGGTTCTAGAGGGGGGTGAATAGGACTTTTTCAATTATTTTCCCTATTCAAAGTCCTGATTGCCTAACTTAAAAAATCATTCAATTTTAACCAAGTTAGGCAAAATAACTCTAATGACTTCCAAGCTAGTTAGACGTTCTAATCACAGAGGCTACAATGGATATGTAGAATATAAAGACTAGCATAGTGTTGTGTGCTTGTGTATGAAATGTGTTTCCTATCAATGAATAACATTCATCCAATCATGTATATAAAATTAAACATTCAAGCATATATAAACATGATTAAACAGATGTGCAAATGACAATTCCAAACATAAGCATTTATAGTGGTTTGGCTACATGCCTACTCCACTCCTAGCATCCACGCTCAATCCCAAAGTGCACCGGATTTTATTATCAATGGTTTTAAATAGGTTCACCAATAACCTTTACAGTCCTACACCAAGGACACAATTTATGCTCTCTGCAAGAGCAAAGGTACTACACCTACACATTTAGGCCCACCGGCCAAGGTCTCACACTAGGCACATACCGTTTAGGCACACCGGCCAAGGTCCCACACAAGGCATTTATGTTTAGGCCCACCGGCTAAGGTCCCACACTAGAAACCTAATCAAGTTTGTTGATAGCAAACTCTTAGCCTCAATCCTACACAAGGAAAGAGACTAAACTTTTGAACTCTTATAATGACACTTGTCGGATTGAGTTCTCTCTTGTAGCTTGTCTCGGGTTGCTAGATCTTCACGCTTTCGTACTTGAATCAGCTTCCCAGTGCTCCCCCGATTGCATAGCTTGGATTTACCTGTAAGCTCAGCTTCACGATAAAAAAACCTTGTATAAGATGTACCTAAGAAGGCGACCAAGGTTATGGATGTTGGTTGAATCTCATATCTAGGATAATTAGTGGATTTCCTAAGGGATTCAACCTATGGACACTCTAGAGTATCAAAGAACTAAGGATATTCCTATTGATTTGGTCTTTGTATTCTAGAGAAGGCATGAGTTCATATTCTTTTTACGCACAGCAAGTACGTGCGCAGCCGCGAAACGCAAGCCAACTTGAGTTTGAATTGAACTTTGGGATGGTACATGGTCAAGAACCCTATTTTGGCTCCATGGTTGGGGTAAAGACCCCCCTTTGAAGGTTCTGGATGGTTTAGATCAACCATCTGACCACAAACAGTGGCCCATAATACCCCGCAACGTCTGAAAAAATCGAAAGTGTGTTTCTTATGAAAGGACCTGCGTTGACATGTTCGATGGGTCCCACAGTGATGTTTTCGGTGAAATCCAACCCGCTCATTGGATTCCTAACAAAATTTCAGTCGAAAAGGAGTGGTTTTAGTCGAATTTCGATCTCGGTCCCCTGGGGTCCATCCCTTGCCTTGGTGATTTCTGAGTGTTAAATTCATGCTTTTAGTATCCTTTTTCAATCCAGGCTCCTAAATTCACCTTGCAACACAAACACGATTAAAATAAGCTATTAAATACTATCATATTCATAAATTCAGGTAATAATTGGGGTCTAATATGCAATATTTGACCCTTAACACAATCTCCAACCAGCAATTTGCTAGTTCCGAGCAAAGTATGCGAAAAAATAATTTAAGAATTATGGGACAATACCTATAAAACTAAGTGATTTTTGATAAATAATCCAGTCAATAGAATTTTAAGATTCATGAATGTTGGGCATTACTTTCTCCTAGGTTCAAGTGCATAGTAAACTTCATAGTCAAGTTCAAAGTATTAATCCATCCATTAGAAAAATTCTAAACATTGAGTTCCATGGGTGTATAGCGCAACCTTGACTTCAATTGAAGGTTCAATCGTCAATTTTCATGATGACATTGATAACAAAAAGGAACACTTCAGATAATCGAACCTAAACCAAAACTTGCATTACAGTTCAATTTTTATTTTTATTTTTCATCGGCGGCTTTCACGTTGTGTCAACCTTGGGGAATCAAACCCTCACCTATAGGAAGTAAACCTTTGGTGAAGACCATTCACCCAATCCTTTCCGAAGGCAACTATTTTTTAGCTGGGTATTTTTTTTTTCTTTTTCTTTTTTTTTTGAACATTATAGAAAAATTTCCCAGGTTGACTCCTTCCATGCCTAGTGACTACCAGGTTAACAATTCAATATCGAACTAAAGCTTTAACATGTAAGCTAGGTGTGATATGTGAAATCATGACTTAAACAATGTTTAAAACTTCTAATCATGGATTAACAATTCGAACTTAACCGTGAAATCTAACAGATGGCTGAATCTAAGAGTCCTAAATTACCAACACTACGTATCTTATAATTCTAAATCAAAGATGGCCGTCAAAATCACTTCGAATTCACAAGAATTTCCAGAAAAAATTTAAAATTTTTCACAATTTTTGCTCAAGACCAAGAAAATACTGATTAGGTAACCTAATCTCCCATCCCCAACCTAAAATTTATGTCGTCCTCAAAGTAAAAGATATAATCATGCAATGCACATGAGACAATCAAATTGAAAGAGAACTGAAGAAGAGATAGTACCTGATGAAGGAGTTAAGAGGCTTTTTACAAAGAGATTTCAGCGTGACAGTGGTTTAGCATAAGACTCAATCCAACAAAAGCAAACTATCCTAAAATAACTCGCAAGCAAACTATTCTAATGGCATAAAGCCGACTATCCTATAACGGCATCAAGCAAACTATCCTAGTCCTATAAAAGCAGGGGAAAAACTACTTAGTCATACCACAAGGTTCCTCTTCTAGCCAGTATCTTGATAAATTTCTCAGTAGGTTTCTCAACAAGATCATCCAAAAGCCCTTTTTACAATAGGCTTGGATGCCCTAGAGCATGAATTTCCAGAGAAATTTATGGACCTCAGCATAAACTTGTCGTTGAATCGTTTGAGGTATCTAAAATATATATGATTCACTTGTGACCGAAAAAGTTTTAATGTTAGTAATTGATGGTGAATCTGAGACTACAGGTAGATAAAATTCAAAAAAATCTCAGGAAGTGATGTAGTCTCAACATATTCTGAAGTTCCAGACTTCGGTTCCATTGTCAGCTCCTCCTCATTTAATAGTAGACATTTAGGATCTGGGGAAGGATGGGCTTCAGAGTAAGGATTCTCTCGGTCAATGATAACTACCGAGATGTTATCTTGCAAGGCATTCACTATGTCTCTTATCACGGGATCGTTTAAATCTGCAAAGTGTACCAAGAAATCAACCAAAGAGTTAGGAAATTCAGTCAAGAGTGACTCATTCTCCACATTGAAGTTTGAAATGATCTGCCCAAGGAATCCATTGTCTTTGAAAGTGAATGGGCGCATGCTCTCTTACTCTTGCCCTGCACAGACAAATTGAAAATTAATAGGGGAAGCATTGATGTGAATACTCTGTTCATTGAAGCTACTCAGTAGAGGCATTGAATCATCAAAAGTGTACAGCTCAAATGGTGGCCTCAACTAGGTGGTTTCAACTTCCAGAGTCATATCGAGCAACTTGTCCCTCTCCCGAATCATATCATCATTTAATTTAGGTGAGTGGTCCAAACATGTTTCATGAGAGTTAGAAGGGTCAGTTATAAGGGGCTCATCCTCCACATTTAAATCAGGCATGTTAAATGAGTGAAGTAGATCCTTATGACCGATCACTTCGTGTATTTCTTGATCACTGACTTGGACCATACTTGAGATTGATTCCAGGGAAATTTGGACCGCACATTCATGATCATCATCCCAATACTCATCATTGTCTAATTCAGTACAGTACACACTTGGGATGGGATCACTTTCCTCACATTTTATTCCTAAATTAGGTTGAGGTTGGAATAAACTAACCTCTCCCTCATCATTGAAATCATGTGTGTCATGTGAGTGAAATGTGTCATTATCATTATATTTGAAAGATACTCATGTCTCTTGATCATTCTTTTGAACCGTCATCGAGATCGACTCATCGAAAAATTGAACCGTATGCTCATTGTCATAATCCAACTCTTCATTCTTAATTTTATTATTCTCCATAATCGCATCACATGAATTCCACTATTGTATAAAATCTGTAAGTTCTCGTATTGCTTGGGTGAGTTCCTGATTTTGTGTGGAATTTTGAAGTGAATTCGCTTGGATTGTACCTTTTTGGATCTCAGAGGTATAGGACCCAAGAGAATTATCACTATGGTGCATTGTTGATGTAAGACCCGTATCCTAGACCGTACCATTCCGTACACTTCCGTGGTCCTCCCGGTCGAATTCCAGTAACCCTCGACCCGTATCCAACGTTTGCGCATGACCCTAAGCCGAGTCCTGCATACCGAAGTCGACTCGATCCGCAACTTGTATCTTAGCGATCGCATCGTCGCCGCGGTTCCAACGTCGTGACTCGCATATCGATCCGATACCCAGGATATAAGATGTGGGCCCATGTTCATTTCAAGAAAAATGCCGAACGTTGTGAACTTCGAAGGAATCTCTACAACATGTCCTATCCATCAATCAATCAATCAAGTCAAGTACAAGCCATACCCCAAGTATAACAACCCATCCCTTCCCATTCCCAAAGTCAACTTTCTCTCTCTCTCTCTCTCTCTCTCCACCTATCACTTTCTTACAATCCCATCACTCCACCCATCACACCTCATCCCATCCCTTTTCACCCATCACTTCTCACTCTCTCTCTCTCATTCCCTCTCTTCACTCCCAAGCAACCCAAACTTTCACACATCTAAGCGTTTCCAAGCTCCCACAACAACAAGTGTGGCCCACTTTCCCACCTTCTCATCTCCCATCTCAACCTTCCAATCACCATCAACCTCCATCAAAGTTGAAGGCAAGGAGCATACAAGCCTAAGGGAGCAAGAAGGAGGCCAATAGGTGGGTGATCCACCATTGATTTCAATTTTAAGACCACTTGTTGTGGGACCCGCAATGATGTATGCAACGTAGTGAGGGACCCATAGTGGCGGGGCCTCTCTATCTCACCGGCTCTCTTTTTCTTTCTTTTGTGTGATGTCTTGTGGCCGCCACGTCCAAGATGATCTTGATCATCCGATACTGAGGCCCACCTTGTAGTGGGTCCATTGGACACCCAAGATGAAGGAAAAACACAAGTATCAGATTGATTCAAATTAGATGGGCCACGTTCATGTGGGACCCACCTTGATGAAATGTGGGCCACGTCCATGTGAGACCCACCACGATGCCTGTGTTTATCCATGCCGTCCAACATCCCTGGACGCTGGATGTGATGGTGGCTAACATGGAGTGCGTGTACTGACTTGGGTGTGTACTAACAGCTAACAAAAAAAAATAAAATATATATTATATTTGAGCTTTTGGGGTGGGCAGCTCATGCAGGTCCCACCTTGATGCAAGGATCAAATCCACACCGTCCATTCAATTTCTTAACTCATTTTAGGCATTGAACCGAAAAATGAAGTTAATCTGATGTTCTGGCGGGCCATAGCATAAAAAATGGTGATTTTTACGATTAAAATTTGTTAAGGGCCACTTTAATTTTTTTACACGCCAAAACATACCGCACATTGGGCTCATTTAGACTATCTTGACCCGTAGAATGCAATGGTTGGGCTGGATTCACTTGATGCGGGCCCCACCGATGAAAAACTGTAAAAAAAAACTTGTTTTTCAAAAAAAAATATAAGATGCAGCAGGTGTTGTTGCTAATGTTAGAGGACGAGTAGCAACGTCCTGCTGCGCTGGATGTGCATGGCCAGGGACCCACGGTCCCAGCTGTGGGCCCCACCGTGATGTGTGTTGACATTAACACCTTGCATTTGGTGGACCCCCCTTAAGGTAGCGGGCCACCCAAAAATCATCTGTGTACGTGACTCAGGTGGCCCACGTCACAGGAAATAGTGGATTGAACGTCTGCCATTGAAACCCTTTTAGGTTAGAAGTTTTGGATCATTATAAAGTTTGTTTTTCCTCTTTATCCAGGTCCGTGTGACCTTATCAACTGGTGGATGGAAAATAAACATTATGGTGGGCCCCACATGGGACCCATTGATGTATGTATTTTAATCCACACCTTCCATCAACGTGGTGCCCACGATGAGATATGTGCTTTATCTATGTTGTCCATCCCTAGCGGACCCACCATGATGCATGTGTTGCATCCAAGCCGTCCAACCATTTTGAAAGTTCATTTTAAGGCTTGAGACTAAAAATAAGACAGATCTAGGATCAGGCGGGCCACATTTCAGGAAATAGTGGGTTTAAACATCCACCATTAAAACCCTTGGACTACAGGGTTTGGACCAATATGATATTTATTTTTCCCACTTAATCCAGGTCTTTAAGACCTTATGATTAGATTGGGTGGAAAATAAACCTTATGGTGGGCCCCTATGAATTGTTTAAACAATGAAAATTATCTCCACAGTTACTTGGGGTATGGTCCAAATGATCCTTCAATATGACTCTTTTTGGGTATGTGATGAGGCCCATCTTAATGTATTTATGGCCTATTGTTGAGGCCCACCTTGATGTGTACGAGGTATGTTGTTGAGGCCCACTTTGATATATATGAAGCCCATTTGATGTATTTGACTCAGCCCATTCGACTCGGCATATTCAACTCAGCCCATTCAACTCGGCCCATCCGACTTGGCCCAGTTGATTCAGCCCATTGTTTCGGCCCATTTAATTAGGCCCGATGTGATGTATGAGGCCCGATGTTGAGGCCCACCTGGATATATATAATGCCCATGTGATGTATTTGGAGCCCTTGGGTCGAGGCACAACGGGATGTACATAAGGCCTATTGCAATGTGTGATTCCACCATAGTTTATATAATGATGTTCATGGCAGGCCGTGCCTTAGGAGCAATGATGGTTTGATGCCCACATTGTAAGGATGATGTTGGTTAAATGTCTGCATTGTCACTCTCCCTAAGGCCCATTGATAGGCCCATACTTGTAGTGTGTAGGCCATCTAGGCCCATCTTTGTTATGAACAGAGTCCATCACCATATAACATGTTTAGTATATATCCATGATTCATACTCATACGCATCATATGTATAATTGATATGAGGAGTGACTGATCATAGCATATGTCTTTGAGCAAATTGTTTATGGGCTCCCTGATAGGCAGAGTTGCCCTTCATGAGCGCGCGGTACGCGTAGGATTGTTGCATGTCTAGTAGAGTGATTCATGCACTTGCATTTGTGATTATTGTATGCCCTAGCGACATCAAGGCCATAGCCTCCACAGACACATCGTGGATGGCTGGATTGGATACCGAAAATATTGTTTCTAGCATCAGGGCGCCATAGATGTCCCTGGGTGAAAATCCCTAAACCCGATGGTACCAGAGGATGACTCCAACATCGAGACCGAGTTGATACATGAGCACGCAAGGGTCGTATACCAGTAAGCCACGTCTCTCACTGTCTCGTGGTTGGTTAGAAAGGAATGTGACCTTACCTGCCTGAGTGAGGGAGCAATTTCTAGGTTGAGTTTGACCAGCTTTAGGAATGGGTTCGCTATCGACGAGCCGGGCCCGATATTAGCAGGTGGATAGTGAGGTCTCTTCCACTCTCCCAGTTGTACGTTTGGATAGGGACGATAAGCTGACGTAGAGTGTACTAGACCCCGGTGATTATTCAAAATGAGAACTGTATTAATATTTGATGAGTTATACGAGGATTTGGATGAGGATTGGCATGCTTGAGTTGCATCTCGCATCGCATGGTCTTAATATGGCTGATAGCATTCATATCTTGTATTGGATAGCCTTGGTACGGCTGATTGCATACATGTACTCATCAGTATGATTCCGCATTACTCTGACCTTGCGTTCTGAGCACGCTCATATTGTGCACACACTTACCCCACCCTCTAAGTTTTCTATAAGCTTATGCACAATTGATGCGTGCAGGTGACGTTAGAACGCAGTCATAGTCTCACTGCAGTTGGAGTTTGCAGTCGAGCTTTTGGAGTTTCTATTATTTTAATTATCCTATATTTTCCTTTCATTCGCATTATACTCAAAGTTTCTTATCATAGTAGATTTTGTGATGGTGTTCTTGTGGTTATTGTTCGTAGGTTATGTTTATGGTTATGGTCATTACGAATCAAATCATATTTAAAATCCTCCTTATAGGATCCCAGGATCGGAGCCTGGTGTATGGGTGTCGGGAGCTGAGAATGGGGTACTATAGAGGCTATCAGTGCCGGATTCAGCGATCGGAAATTTTGTAAGCCCGATTTTTGAGTTTGGGGCGTGACAGAAGTTGGTATCAGAGCATAACTTGGGAATAACCGAGAACAACATCACATGTTTGCTATGGTTTTAGGACGATTAGGTTCCAAGTGTATAACCTTTCGATTAAGTTCCTTAACGTGCGATTCTCAAGGTTGATTGACGTTCTTATTCTTCCTATAGGACATGTCGTGCAGGAGAGTGACCCAATTGACTCCCGCTCCACCACCTGAGGCTCCCGCTTTATCACCTGCGACTCTCGCTCTACCTCAGAGATCCTTACTACTCATCCTGAGGATGTCGTTCCTCCACCTGAGACTGGTGCGGATCCAACTATACCTATGAGTACCTCCTAGTTACAGCAGATGTTGCAGGCTTTGACGGCTGCACTTCAGGGATAGGGCAGGCGTCCAGTTGTTTCACCAGCACAGGCAGATCAGGAGCGCATGAGTGCCCTTCTTCGAGAGTTCAGACAGCTCGACCCTCCGCATTTCCAGGGCGAGCCAGATCCGACTACTGCCAAGAGATGGCTCTCCGATGTAGAGAAGATTTTTGATACTATGGCATATACGACTCGGCAGCGATTTCGATTGGCAGTATTTCTTCTCCATAGTGATGCCGAGCACTGGTGGACCTCCGTTACCTGTGTTGTAGGACTTGATTATGTTTGGACATGGGAGGACTTTATTAATCGATTCGAGCAACAGTACTTCCCTGACCACATTCGTCGTCAGCGAGCATTAGAGTTCGAGACTCTGGTGCAGGGGGACATGTCCGTGGCGTAGTATACGGCTCGTTTTGTGGCGTTATCGAGGTTTGTACCGTATTTGGTTGATGATGAGGGGCGGAAGGCTTGCCGTTTCGAGAACGGCTTACATTACGATTTTCAAGGCCATGTTACTAGGCATGAGCTCCCGACTTTCCAAGCAGTAGTATGGAGGGCTTAGATTTACAAGACTAAGTGGGCTAGCACACAAAGCGATCGAGATCAGAGGAGAGGTCAGAAGAGGCAGGCCCCCTCCAGTAGGTCCCAGCAGCACCGACGACTGCAAAGGTACAGGAGCCACCTATTCGCAAGAGCACCAATAGCACCATCGGCACCTCCAGCCGCACCACCTCAGAGGCAGCTTTCTGATACCTACTATGGATGCGGTGGGATAGGACACCATAAGTGGGAATATCCCCAACTTCAGTAGCAGCAGCCGAGAGCACCACATCAGCCTCCACAACAGCAATTGAGAGCGCTGCAGTAGCCTCCGCAGTAGCATCGCACTAGCCTCCGAGACCGCAGCAGTAGAGGCAGCAGTTTCGAGCGCCTCAGTGACATTAGCAGCAGCATCCTCCGAGGGGACATGCACCTCCCCAGCCAGCTCAGGATAGATTCTATGCGGCTCGACAGGATCCGCAATCATCCGGAGGAGTCGTTAAAGGTATACTTCCAGTCTCTGCATGCATTGCCCGAGTACTATTTGATTTCGGTGCTTTACACTCATTCATGCCTGAGGATTTTTGCCGATCGACTAGATTGCCGACAGAATCTGCTAGTGAAGGATTGATCGTATCGACGCCCTTGGAAAAGACTACAGTATTAGGCCGCTTCTGTTTATCTTGCCCCGTGTTAGTAGGAGAGATTTTCTTGCCTGTCAACTTCTACGTGCTGCCGATGTCAAATTTCGACATTATCTTAGGCATGGACTAGCATGCCGAGTACCATGCCATCTTGGACTACTCCGCGAGGATAGTCACGTTCTGTATACCAGGCTTGCCACAGTTTCAGTTCGTTGTCGAGCCCACAGGAGAGCCGTTGTCTTCTTTGATGTCTTGCGCCGTTAAGGAGCCTGTTGCAGTATGTGTTGACCAGTTGCCGATTGTTTGTGATTTTCTCGACGTATTCCAGGAGATTCTAGAATTGCCACTGCATCGTCATATTGAGTTCCAGATCGATCTTGTACCCGGTACCGCACCTATCTCGAAGGCCCCATACCGTATGGCATTGATGGAGTTGCATGAGCTGCAGCGATAGTTGGACGAGTTGTGTGAGTTGGGATCCATCAGTCTGAGTAGTTCTCTATGGGGAGAGCCAGTACTCTTCGTCAGGAAGAAGGATGGCTCGTTGAGGCTCTACGTGGATTACCGCGAGCTCAACCGGGTCACGATCAAGAACAAGTACCCGCTCCTGAGGATATATGATTTGTTTGATCAGCTGCATGGTACACAGTTCTTTTCGAAGATTGACCTATGTTCTAGTTATCATCAGATTCGGGTCTTGGAAGGAGACATTCTGAAGACGGCTTTCAGGATGTGTTATGATCATTTTGAGTTTCAGGTCATGTCATTCGGACTAACCAATGCAACTGCGGTCTTCATGCAGTTGATGAATGAGGTCTTTCGTTCGTATCTTAATCAATTTATTATGGTCTTTATCGATGACATTCTAATATATTCCAGGACCCGTGAGGACCATATGCAGCATTTAGAGATTGCATTGCAAACCCTCCGTGCCCACCAGCTATATACGAAGCTGGAGAAGTGTGAGTTTTGCAAGAGGAGGTGAGGTTCCTCGGTCATGTGGTGACAAGAGAGGGTGTCGCAGTGGACCCCTCGAAGGTTGAGGCAGTGCTTTAGTAGGGCCAGCCCATGACTGCGTCCGAGATCCGCAGTTTCCTTAGTTTAGCGGGATACTATCGGCGTTTCATTGAGGGCTTCTCCCGTATTGCAACCCCATTGACCAGGTTGACTCGAAAAGGCACAGATTTTGTTTATACTGTCACATGTGAGAAGGCATTCGTGGAGCTGAAGGACCATCGGACGTCCTCTCCTGTCCTCACTCTTCCCTCTGGAAGTGATGGATTTGTTGTATTTACCGATGCCTCACATATTTATTTAGGTGTTGTCCTGATGCAGCACGACAGGTCTGTAGCCTTCGCGTCTTGTCAGCTCAAGGTCCATGAGCTGAACTACCCCACGCACTATTTGGAGTTAGCAGCAGTCGTCTTCATACTGAAGGTGTGGAGACACTATTTTTATGGGGTCAGGTTCGAGCTCTTTTCTGACCATAAAAGCTTAAAGTATTTATTCTCTCAGTCTGATCTGAATATGAGGCAGAGATGCTGGATGGAGATTCTGAAGGACTATGATTTTGACCTCCAGTACCACCCAGGTAAGGCGAATGTGGTGGTGGATGCCCTTAGCCTTTAGCCACGAGGCCTGGTGGCACACCTGATGATTCAGGAGTGGAGGATGCTCGAGGATATAGTAGAGTATGACTTCAATTTTGGTCTGCAGTCTTCTATCATTCAGCTATTGAGCCTGTCGATTCAACCCTCTCTTGTCGCAAGGTTAATCGAGGCTCAATAGACAGACGAGTCGTTACAAGATTACCGAGCAAAGGCAACATCTGAGAGTCAGACAGATTAGAAGATTGGTTCTGATGGTGGACTTTGCTTTAGAGGCCAATTATGTGTCCTGAATATACCTGAGTTGCATAGAGATCTTATGTCCGAGGTACATCGATCGCGGTTTTCTATCCACCCTGGCTCGACGAAGATGTATCGTGACACGAGGTAGTATTTTTGGACGGGGATGAAGCTCCAGATCACCAGTTTTGTGGCCGAGTGTGACACATACCATCGTGTCAAGGCCGATCATCAGATACCCCTTGGTCCATTGCAGCCGTTGAGCATCTCGATGTAGAAGTGGGAGCACATGTCGATAGATTTCAACATGGGCTTGCCGAGGACTCAGTACGGTCACGACGCCATCTGAGTTGTCGTTGATCTTCTGACGAAGTCAGCACATTTTCTTGTGATTCGTGCGACTTGACCTTTGGACTGACTTACGAGATTATTTATCAAGGAAATTGTGAGGCTGCACGGCATTCCAGTCTCGATCGTTTCTGACAAAGACCCAAGGTTCATGTCTCAGTTCTAGAGGAGCTTTTAGAGAACGATGGGCACTGGTTTATAGCTCAACACCGCGTATCATCTGCAGACCGATAGCCAGACCGAGAAAGTCAACCAGATCCTTAAGGATATGCTTCAGGCCTTCGCGATTGACTTCGGGTGTAGCTGGTATGATCATTTACGATTGGTTGAGTTCGCATACAATAACAGCTATTAGGCGACCATTGGTATATCTCCTTATGAGGCATTATATGGCAGACCATGTAGATCACTGAGTTGTTGGACTGAAGTTGGAGAGGAGTCTCCTAGGTCTCGAGCTTGTGCAGTAGATGTCAGATGCTATTAATATCATCAGGCGGAGGATGTACACAGCTCAAAGCTGTAAAAGAGTTTTACTAATCACCGACATCGTCCCTTAGAGTTTGATGAAGGGGACCATGTGTATCTCAAGGTCTCTCCCAAGAAGGGCGTAGTTCGATTTGGAGCGAAGGGTAAGCTTATCCCAAGATTCATAGGACCTTTCGATATCACTGAGCGCATTAGCGCTATGGCCTATCAACTTGCCTTACCGTCTCAATTGTCTGGTGTCCACAATATTTTTCATGTCTCTATGGTGAGGAAGTGTGAGTCAGACCACGTTTCTGTTATTAATTGGTAGCCGCTGAAGGTTCGTGAGGATGCTTCTTACATTGAGCAGCCAGTTCGTATCCTTGATCGGAAGGAGCAGTTCCTCCGGACCAAGGTCATTCCCTTGGTGAAAGTTCAGTAGGATCACCATTCTATTGATGAGGTGTCTTGGGAGCGCAAGGCCGAGATTCAAGAGCACTATCCCCATCTCTTTGATGATTGATGATATATTGTATCTTGTATGTTGTCTTCGATTTTTTATGATGATGTGATGTTTCTTCTTCCTTATGAGTTATGTCTACTTGCAATGATTGTATAAATTTCAAGGACGAAATTTTTATTTGGAGCAGAGAGTTATAAAACCTGTATCCTAAACCGTACCGTTCCATATGCTTCCGCGGTTCTCCCTGTAAAATTTCGGCAACCCTCGACCCGTATCCGACATTTTCACGCAATCCTAAGCCGAGTCCTGCATACCGAAGTCGGCTCGACCCGAAACTTATATCTTAGCGACTCGCACACCGATCTGATACCCGGGCTAAAAGATGTGGGCCCACGTTCATTTGGAGAAAAATGACGCGCGTTGCGAACTTCGAGAGAATCTCTACAACATGTCCCATTAATTAATCAATCAATCAAGTCAAGTACAAGTCATACCCCAAGTACAACAACCATCCCTTCCCATTCCCAAAGTAAACTCTCTCTCTCTCTCTCTCTCTCTCTCTCTCTCTCCACCCATCATTTTCTTACAACCCCATCACTCCACCCATCACCCAGCACACCTCATCCCATCCCTTTTCACCATCACTTCTCTCTCTCTCATTCCCTCCCTTCACTCCCAAGCAACCCAAAATTTCACACGTCCAAGCCTTTCCAAGCTCCCTTCCACAATAACAAGTGTGGCCCACTTTCCCACCTTCTCATCTCCCATCTCAACTTTCAATCATCATCAACCTCCATCAAAGTTAAGGGCAAGGAGCATACAAGCCTAAGGGAGCAAGAAGGAGGCTAATAGGTGGGTGATCCACCATTGATTTCAATTTTAAGACCACTTATTGTGGGACCCATAATGATGTATGCAATGTAGTGAGGGGCCCATAGTGGCGAGGTCCCTCTATCTCATCGGCTCTCTCTCTCTCTCCCTTGTGTGATTCTTGTGGCCGCCAAGTGCAAGATGATCTTGACCGTCCGATCTTAAGGCCCACTTTGCAGCCGGTCCAATGGATACCCAAGATGAAGGAAAAACACAAGTATCAGATTGATTTAAATCAGGTGGGCCACGTTCATGTGGGACCCACCTCGATGAAATGTGGTGGCGGATGCCCTTAGCCGTTAGCCATGAGGCCTGGTGGCACACATGATGATTCAAGAGTGGAGGATGCTCGAGGATATAGTAGAGTATGACTTCAATTTTAGTCTGTAGTCTTCTATCGTTCAGCTATCGAGCTTGTTGTTTCAACCCTCTCTTGTCGCAAGGTTAATCGAGGCTCAGCAGACAGATGAGTCGTTACAAGATTACCATGCAGAGGCAGCATCTAAGAGTCAGACAGATTTGAAGATTAGTTCTGATGGTGGACTTTACTTTAGAGGCCGATTATGTGTCCTGAATATACCTGAGTTGCGCAGAGATCTTATGTCTGAGGCATATTGATCGCGATTTTCTATCCACCCTAGCTCAACGAAGATGTATCGTGATATGAGGAGGCAGTATTTTTGGGTGGGGATGAAGCGCCAGATCGCCAGTTTTGTGACCGAGTGTGACACATACTACCGTGTCAAGGCCGATCATCAGAGACCCCTTGGTCCATTACAGCCATTGAGCATCTCGATGTGGAAGTGGGAGCACGTGTCAACAGATTTCAACATGGGCTTGTTAAGGACTCAGCACGGTCATGATGCCATCTGGGTTGTAGTTGATCATCTGACGAAGTCGGCATATTTTCTTGCGATTCGTGCAACTTGGCCTTTGGATCAGATTGCGAAGTTATTCATCAAGGAGATTGTGAGGCTGCACGGCGTTCCAGTCTCGATCATTTCTGACCAAGACCCAAGGTTCATGTCTCAATTCTAGAGGAGATTTTAGAGAGCGATGAGCACTGGTTTGCAGCTCAGCACCGTGTATCATCCGCAGACTGATGGCCAAACCGAGAGGGTCAACTAGATCCTTGAGGATATGCTTCGGGCCTTCGCGATTGACTTCAGGAGTAGCTGGGATGAGCATTTATGATTCGCTGAGTTTGCATACAATAATAGCTATCAGGCGACCATTGGCATGGTTCCTTTTAAGGCATTATATGGCAGACCGTGCAGATCACCGAGTTGTTGGACCGAGGTTGGATTTTGTGCAGTAGATGTCAGAGGCTATCAATATCATCAGGTAGAGGATGTACACAGCTCAGAGCCGGCAAAAGAGTTTTGCTGATCACCAGTGTCATCCCTTAAAGTTTGATGAAGGGGACCATGTGTATCTCAAGGTCTCTCCTATGAAGGGTGTAGTTCAATTTGGAGTGAAGGGTAAGCTTGTCCCAAGATTCATAGGACCTTTCGAGATCACTGAGCGCATTGGAGTTGTGGCCTATCAGCTTGCCTTACCATCTCAGTTGTCTGGCATCCATAATGTTTTCCATGTCTCTATGCTGAGGAAGTGTAGGTCAGACATCGTTCCTGTTATTAATTGGCAACCGCTAGAGGTTTGTGAGGACGCTTCTTACATTGAACAGTCAATTCGTATCCTTGATTGAAAGGAGCAGGTCCTCCAGACCAAGGTTATTCCCTTAGTGAAAGTGCAGTGGGGTCACCATTCTGTTAATGAGACGTTTAGGGAGTGCGAGGCCGAGATTCGAGAGCACTATCCCCATCTCTTTGATGATTGATAATATGTTATATCTTGTATATTGTCTCTGATTTTATATAATGATGCGATGTTTCTTCTTCCTTATGAGTTACGTCTACTTGCAATGATTGTGTAAATTTCGAGGACAAAATTTTTATTTGGAGGGGAGAGTTATAAGACCCATATCCTAAACCGTACCGTTCCATATGGTTTTACAGTTCTCTCTGTCAAATTCCGGCAACCCTCGACCCATATCCGACATTTACGCGTGATCCTAAGCCGAGTCCTACATACCGAAGTCGGCTCGACCCGAAATTTATATCTTAACGACTCGCGCACCGATCCGATACCCGAGCAAAAAGATGTGGGCCCATGTTCATTCCGAGAAAAATGCCGCACGTTGTGAACTTCGAGGGAATCTCTGCAACATGTCTCATTAATCAATCAATCAATCAAGTCAAGTACAAGCCATACCCCAAGTACAACAACCCATCCCTTTCCATTCCCAAAGTCAACTCTCTCTCTCTCTCTCTCTCTCTCTCTCTCTCTCTCTCTCTCTTTCTTACAACCCCATCACCCACCCATCACCCATCACACCTCATCCCATCCCTTTTCACCCATCACTTCTCTCTCTCATTCCCTCTCTTCACTCCCAAGCAACCCAAAATTTCACACGTCCAATCCTTTCTAAACTTCCTTCCACAACAACAAGTGTGGCCCACTTTCCCACCTTCTCATCTCCCAAGATGAAGGAAAAACACAAGTATCAGATTGATTCAAATCAAGTGGGGACCCATAATGATGTATGCATGTAGTAACGGACCATAGTGGCGGGGTCCCTGTCTCATGTGGGACCCTCCTCTCTCTCTCTGAAATGTGGGCCACGTGCATGATGGGACCCACCACGATGCCCCTTTATTTATCCATGCGCCCAAGATCCACAAGTATCGTCCGTGGATCTTCATGTGGGACCCACCTCGATGAAATGTGGGCCACGTGCATGTGGGACCCACCACGATGCCTTTATTTATCCATGGTAACATGGATGCCGACGTGATGGTCAAGCTAACATGGAATGCGTGTACTGACATGGGTGTGTACTAACAGCTAACAATA
Source organism: Magnolia changhungtana (assembly GCA_030180095.1). Classification (NCBI taxonomy): domain Eukaryota; kingdom Viridiplantae; phylum Streptophyta; class Magnoliopsida; order Magnoliales; family Magnoliaceae; genus Magnolia; species Magnolia changhungtana. The sequence goes on along the minus strand of JASAUF010000653.1, from coordinate 7,282,701 downwards.
TATATATATATATATATATATATTATTTGACCTTTTGGGGTGGGCTGCTCATGCAGGTCCCACCTTGATGCAAGGATCGAATCCACGCCATCCATTCTATTTCTTAGCTCATTTTAGGCGTTGAACCAAAAAATGAAGTTAATCCGATGTTCTGGCGGGCCATAGCATAGAAAATGGTGATTTTTACCGTTAAAATTCGTTAAGGGCCACTTTAATTTTTCTACACGCCAAAACATACCGCATATTGGGCTCATTTAGACTGTCTTGAGCCATAGAATGCAATGGTTGGGGTGGATTCACCTGATGCGGGCCCCACCTATGAAAAACTATAATAAAAAAAAACTTGTTTTTCAAAAAAAAAATATAAGATGCAGCAGGTGCTGTTGCTGACGCCAGAGGACACGCAACAGCGTCTTGCTGCGCTAGATGTGCATGGCCAAGGACCCAGCCGTAGGCCCCACCGTGATGTGTGTTGACATCAACACCTTGCATTTGGTGGGCCCCCCTTAAGGTAGCAGGCCACCCAAAAATCAGCCGTGTACGTGACTCAGGTGGCCCATGTCACAGGAAACAGTGGATTGAACGTCTGCCATGGAAACCCTTTTGGGTCAGAAGTTTTGGATTATTATAAAGTTTGTTTTTCCTCTTTATCTAGGTCCATGTGACCTTATCAACTGGTGGATGGAAAATAAACATTATTGTGGGCCCCACATGAGACCCACTAATGTATGTATTTTAATCCACACCTTCCATCAATGTGGTCCCCACCAAGAGATATGTGCTTTATCTATGTTGTCCATCCCTATCGGACCCACCATGATGCACGTGTTGTATCCAAGCCGTCCAACCATTTTGAAAGCTCATTTTAAGGCTTAAGACTAAAAATAAGACAGATCTAGGATCAGGCGAGCCACATTTCAAGAAACAGTGGGTTTAAACGTCCACCATTAAAACCCTTGGACTACAGGGTTTGGACCAATATGATATTTATTTTTCCCTCTTAATCTAGGTCTTTAAGACCTTATGATTAGATTGGGTAGAAAATAAACCTTATGGTGGGCCCCTGTGAATTGTTTAAACAGTGAAAATTATCTCCACTATTACTTGGGGTATGGTCCAAATGATCCTTCAATATGACTCTTTTTGGGTATGTGATGAGGCCCATCTTGATGTATTTATAGCCTGTTGTTAAGGCCCACCTTGATGTGTATGAGGTATGTTGTTGAGGCCCACTTTGAATATATGAGGCCCACATGATGCAGCCCATTTGATGTATTTGACTCGGCTCATTCGACTCGGCATATTCAACTCGGCCCATTTAACTCGGCCCATTCGACTTGGCCTAGTTAATTTAGCCCATTTGATTAGGCCCGATGTGATGTATGAGGCCCAATGTTGAGGCCCACCTGGATATATATATAAGGCCCATGTGATGCGGCCTACGTGTGTATTTGGAGACCTTGGGTCGAGGCCCAGCGGGATGTACATAAGGCCCATTGCAATGTGTGATTTCATCATGGTTTATGTAATGATGTTCATGGCAGGCCGTGCCTTGGGAGCAATGATGTTTGATGCCCACATTGTAAGGATGATGTTAGTTAAATGTTCGCTTTGTCACTCTCCCTAGGGCCATTGATAGGCCCATACATGTAGTGTGTAGGCCGTCTAGGCTCATCTTCGTTATGAACAAAGTCTATCACCATATAAGATGTTTAGTATAAATCCATGATTCATGCTTATACGCATCATATGTATGCTTGATATGAGGAGTGACTGATCATAGCGTTGTCTTCGAGCAGATTGTTTATGGGCTCCCTGATAAGAGAAATTGCCTTTCATGAGCGCAGTACGGGCAGGATTGTTGCATGTCTGGTAGAGTGATTCATGCACTTGCATTTATGATTATTGTATGCCTAAGTGACATCAGGGCCATAGCCTCCACAGACATATCTTGGATGGCTGGATTGGATACCGAAAATATTGTTTCTAGCATCGGGGTGCCATAAATATCCCTAGGTGAAAATTCCTAAATCCGATGGTACCAGAGGATGACTCCAACATCAAGACCAAGTGAATACATGAGCGCACGAGGGTCGTATACTAGTAGGCCGCGCCTCCAACTGTGTCATAGTCGGTTAGAAAGGGGTGTGACCTTACCCGCCTGAGTGAGGGGACAATTTCTAGGTTGAGTTTGACCAGCCATAAAAACCTAGTCGGCCAGCATCCGTCCACTAGATGCTGGTGCGGAAGGTGACGGGTCAACCAACGTTGACCGAAACGGCTGGTCTGGTGTGGTGCGGGCGCCTGTACCCTATGTATACGTGATGTCCCATACTTTTTTGGGGCCTAGGGGACTGGAGGAACACGACCATGGGGCCCCCTTTTGAAAAATCCAAAATTTTTCGGTGAGGCCTCGCCGATTTTTTGGCTGGGCCGGGCCGGCCGTCCGGGTCGATGGTGTTTGGGGGCTAGGGGAACCCCCTGGTATAGGGGTCGTGGCTTAAAACCTCCCCAAACTAGTACTTCCTTCACAAAGTGACCCTCCAAGCTCTCTTCTCTCTTTCAAACTTCTGATTTTTGGTAAAAAATTGCCCCCCAATCACCCATTCCATCATTTTCTGTCACAACCCATTCACATCCATCGTTCATAACAACATCTACCCTCTACCCTTTCCGTTCTTCCTCATTTGAGCTCCCACACCCCCCATTTGGAGCTCAAATCGTGTAAGCTCTCAATCCCTCCCATCTCTCCACTTCCTTTCTTTAAACCCTGTCTATTGGGCCTCTACAATGTCTGTTGAGGCACCAGTCTGTGGAGAACCAGCAACTCCAGCCCATTTTCTTCCTTTAGGGCCCGTTCGGCCAACTACATTAAGTGAGATTAGGTGGATGAAATTGCAAAAAATAATAATAATAATAAATGTATGTGTAAAGTATTGTCCCTAGATTGGTTGTATCCCATATTTTCCAACACCATGTTTAAAATGTATGTAATTAAAAGTAAATTCTGAGATTTCCTTTTAAATTTCACTTAGAAATTCATCATCATGGAATTTGGAAATCCCATCTCACACTGTCTAACACTAGGCTCTTTTTCCAAAGCCTATACCATTAATTTTAATCCCCACCCACCCTCCTACCAACCATGCCACTCCCAATCCCGAAGTAGGATTAACAATGCAGTCCCATTTAAGACAATAAGCCCTAGAATTTTGGACCTAGAGCGGTGCTTTGACAGACCTGACAGTATAGGGAATCTAACAAATTAAGAACGTGAACTCTATAACTCCCTTAGTTGGTTTGAACATATGTGAAGTGCTCGAGCGTAGTTACATTCATGTTCGGGCAACTCAATTCCAAACAAACAAACAAACAAATTCCTTTATTAAAGTGATGGTGTAAAATCATCTAGTGTATAAGCATAGACTTTGGATTACAACTAGGGGATTACGCTACTCATACGTTACGACTAGGCACTAAAGAATGTAAAGGATTCATTATGCTAAGGTACTTGAAAGATAGATTTAATTAGTCAGCTTAAGTAGGTTGGAGCGAGACCCCGTCCTTTCGTTGAATCCCCTTAATACTCATAGGCTTCTTTGATAACTCCTAAGAAAGTTGTTTGACGTAGAAACTAGTCACGCTTAGAGGAAACTAATATATCCTTTGGATTTAATGTTAGATCAAATCAATGCATCCCTTAGAATTGCCTTCTCGAGGACTTATTACAACCGGGAACACGGAGTAGAGAAACGATATATATCAGCGAGGTATTCGCGGTTTGAATTGAATTCTCAATCCTGGTAGTTGCCAATGAACTCTATGCTCTGATCAAGCAGAGAGTTGGGATCAACTAGGATTCAGAACTGATATAGCACTTTTCTGTCCTAGCTAGGCAGAAGGTCCATGTATCCTATTCTGACCCACTACACAACCTTCCTTCCGCGTTGGCTCGACTACTTACAACCAAAAGTTTATAACTTCGTCTTTGAGAAGTGTAAGAATATATAGCCAATAGAGATTTTTCCTTTTAGGCCTAAGGAATTTCCCAAGTGAGCAACAGACAGTTAGGAATTAGGTCCCAAATCACATGCCATGTTAACATACATATTGTGCATATGAACGTAGAAAGATAGCCTGCCTATTAGGCTTCACATGAGTACATAAGGTAGGTCGGGACCGTGATGATAGTCCTCCTTTGGTAGACTTAGGCATCTGGCCTCAAACCCACACCTGCCCCTGAAATCAACCACAATACCCATCATCTTTAGTTTCGATACCCATAGGTACCAATGCCATAGCACACATCATCGATGAGAGGAAGACCAATGTAGTGATAGATCGCTTCCCATTTCATACCAAAGATAGGCCTAAAATTTTACCTCGTTCTGACATACGGAGCGAGATATAGATCCTTAAGCCTTAGGGAATTAAGTTTTTAAGGGGGGTAGAACATTATGCTCCCAATCTAGTTAGGTCACCTATTACACCTCTTTGATTGTGTGGCGCAGCGGAAGCGTGGTGGACCCTTGCCCCACTGGCCCATGATCGAGCGTAAAGATAGATCACTAACTAAGATCTGAATCTTTCTTAGAAATCCATTGTAGCAAACCATCAGGGTATGAGAAATGGATACAGAATTAAGTTTTAAGGGGGCTAGACTAAAATGAACCAGGCTTGTATATACCCTACTACGTGTAGAAACTCGAAATCAATAAGTCCTAGGCAAATGAAATAATAAAATTCCTTCCTTATTACCCTTAGGAAATTTCGGGGACGAAATTTTGTTTTAAGGGGGGTAGATTGTAACAGCCTGGATTTTTCCCAACCTAGAATTAGACGTCCTTAGGCAATGGATCGATCCTAATACCTTATTAACTTGTCAGAATTGAATCCCACAGTCTAAAACTGCTTTTGAACCCATTTTCCTTCATAAACCCCATCCTTCACCACCTTGTTCTTTCAATTTTCCTAAGTACTTTCACCCTAGACACTATCTTAAACTAGCCAAGTAGTATAACTTGGCTCACTTTATATACAAACTACAAAGGACTAAGTACCACCTCAGACAGAAATCACTTAGGATTAAATCCTTTAGAAATGAGACAAAGTAACTAAGTGCTAAACTAGATTAGCTACGAAATCCGTTTGAATCGCTTTAAATACGATCTGCAAGACCCAAAACTTGTAGAATCATTGACGTAAGGTTACCCTAAAATCTAGGATCAATCTCATTACCCGGCTGCTCTCGGGAGCACTTTGAAACTCCATATCAGGTCTGGACTGCACATTGGGAGTCCGATTAACACGAAGTTAAGGACTTAGGACTGCCTCGCTGGGCTTGACAATCATCTCTGAAATCAAATCCAGATAGTGTCCCACGGTTGTTCGCTTGAGTCCAGAGCGAGAGAGTGTGAGAACACTTGTTTCTTTACAAAATAAACACTTGAATAGTAATCTGAGACTCGTCGCTGCATGGATCAATGATAAAACTGACCGTCGCAGTCGACCGACCAAATTATACCCTCGGATCAGGAAAAATTTCATAAACATTTACATGTACTCGGAATCTCCGATCGAGACCCACTGACCGTCGAACTGAAACTGGTCTGCCACTCGTGATCTAGAAATCTGACTGAAATGAAAACTTAACTAAACGTAGATCCGGTGTTAGTGAGCTTAAGTCCGACCTTTGGCTCAAGGAGGCCCTCTAGAAGTCCTCCGTTGAGCTGAAACAGGTTCGCTTTGGTTATAACCCAAGTATACCTTGACCCGGAGTCTATTTCGGTGAGTTTTTAGACTATATAAGGACCATAAACCCTCTCTCATTGCAGCCATATGAATTTGAGAGAGAAGAGAGAAAAGAGAGAGAAAGTGTGAGAGATGTGGGAGAATCTCTCTGCTATGCTTCCCTGCCGCTCCACGAGCTCCACCACTCTGTTCTAATCACTTTCCCGGTGATTCCGGCTCCGTTTCTAGGTAAGAAACTCTAACCCTAAACTGATTTGGAGTTTTGATAGTTGTAGATTATGAAATAGCTAACAGAAAACATGCTATAGGTTACCAAACTACCGTATACGAAAGCCTAGCAAACCTATCAACTTCGTTGCGATTCTACGACAAAAGGTGCGGACTTTAGGTGTATAGGTTATGGTTTTCAACGCTTTCAATGTCAGATAATGATAGATTCATGATCTGCATGCAATTGCACATGTACAAAGTGCTTTCCGATTTCTATTTCGATTAAAGTTGTAGAATATGGAATTTTACATATTCTAGGTATTCGTAGAAAATACCGTATACGTATATTTTTTGAAAATGTGTTTGACATAATTAATTGTTGTATGGATATACGATATATGGATAAAATACTTATTTGGCAAAAGGATTCGCCTAAATACATGTTTTACTAATATACACTATGTATGTAGAAATACTGTATTGTAAGAAATACCGTATACATATATAATTTAGAGATGTGTTTGCCATGATTAATTGTTGTATAAATATATTATGTGTGCATAAATATTTGCTTGGAGAAAGGAGTCACCCTAATACATGTTTGCTAACATACACTAAGTATGTTGAAATAGTGTATGTTATGTGTTTGTGGAAATGCTTGTGTGAGCAAGTGTTTAGATGTTGATGCCTTAGGAGGGTGTTGAGATGGGATTCTCAACTACCCTAGAGACATGCATGATTACCTCCATGAAGTTGTCTACTTAAACCGCTTACTTGTAATATATGTGTTTGTATTCCTACTGATGTAATGCTTTGCAACATGCTTTATATCATGCTTTATAACATGCCTACTAGCATGCTTGAATTACTTTATTTATCATGCTTTACTCCACATGCTATGGATGAGAATTGATTGAGTTTGGGACTATGTCATAATCCAGGATCGATTTGAGATCGTGGGTGAGGTTGATGTCGCCACGTGGGATGTGTTTGACGAACCCGAGTCGTACGTCGGTTAGCGGCAAAGGGTTAGGCCCGCGACTTCATGTCGTCTAATTGATTGTGCGCTCAAGCTAGTTAAGCTCGTCAAGTAACCCGATATGTCTAATGTATGTTCACCATGTTTGGTCGCTACTGCTTGAACCTAGGGTACTAAACTTACCAGTGGAAATCCCGTTAACCATGGTACCTTGATCCGCTAAGACTCATGAGTCGGGCATGGTGGTATGGGACACCGTGGTCAAGCTGTCGGCCTACACTGGGGCCACGTGCCTCCCCGTAGTGACCAGTGAGCAACCAAACTCGTGAGCCAATTATGGTGGTATGGGACGCTACATTCGAGCTGTCGGCCTACACTACTTGATGGGTGATGGGGGAGTGGTGCAACGATTCCCAGAACGTACAGCGTACGATCGTATCTAGTGTAGTGACCTCGACATACTCTAAACCTATGGTGAGAAGCGCCGAGCCTTCCCGTAAGAGTATAAACTAGGCTGTATTGATAAGGTGATGGGGGAGTGGTGCAACGATTCCGTGTAATAGCAGCAAATTTTTCCTCAAACCTAGAAACACACCATCGTATGAGATTGTGTAGGACTAACGACCCTAGAATGGATCATGTTTGGGAATGATACAAGGGAGGTACCTTAGTTTCCCAATCCTGCTGTTTGAAATGGACTAATAACAAACACGGTAATCATGCTCATCATGCATTGCATGTGCCTGGAAGATGTGGAGCACTGAGGAAAGAAAGCATGTCACGAACGAAGATAGTGTCGCATGAGGGAGTATGTCGGTGAGGGCATACATCATGACTGTATCCATACTTGCATTAATAAGAGTAGTTAGGAGTGTTTGATTGTACTACTTTATCATTACTGCTTGACTGAGTCGATAACATGTTAACCTATGTTTTATTGTTCCACTGAGTTAGCTACTCACTCCCACGTTACGAGACGGTGTTATACACACCAACCGTTTGTTGAGTTTCAAGTGATGGTGATGCTTATGAAGCGAGCCGGACTACTACTATGATGTTGAGGAGAAGTTCTCCTACATATAATTCTCACAGTCTATGAAGACTGGTATTGTATTGACGGGGCTATAGTACTTGGGATAGAAGACATTACACTTCCTCACATTTGGTAAATTTTAAATTGTACTTGTATTTATTTAACTTAATATTATCATACTCAGAGACTCACCACAGTTTTTATATTCTATATGTCTATTACAATCTTACGCTTGCAATTTAAGCAAAAGTATGATATCTTTGTTTTGGCTTAATCTCACTCATGTTCAATACACGAATACAGTCAACATTCAATCATCATTCATTTTGTTGCATAAGTGATGTTCTGGAACTCGGGAGTTGAGTTACTACTCGACCCCCTGATTTTCGGGATGTTACATTAGGATTCACATACCCTTGACCCACACCTCAGCATCTCCAAAGGCATATCATATTTAACGTTAGGGTTCAAGGGACCTGAAGATGCTTTTATGATTCAGGAAGATCTTTATGAAAAGTGCTTCAATGGGGCTCATTCAACTTAGGTAATAAAGATAATTTGAAACCATTATTTTTTAAAATGGATCCTTGTGTAGAATTGAGTTTTACAGTTTGAAATACCGAACTCATCAAGTCCTTGGGTAGGCCTCCGATGGGAGAGTACATTTGTTGTTATTGTGTAAGACTTCATGTTTAAGTTTGAGATCCAAACTCACTAAAACCTTGTGTAGGCCATCGACGGATGTAAATTGTGTAGATCTTGTGTAGGTTGTAAAGGTTTATTTTGAACCTGATTTAAAACCATTTGAATAGTGAAATTCAACACACTCTAGGAGAGAATGAGTCAGTCGGGAGTAAAGTGTGCATGTAGACGAACCACTATACATAGTGTGGAATGGGCTGAATGTTTTATCCTTTTATCTTTTCTATTTTGCTGAATAATACAAACGACTCTCTCTACTACAACAAACATGTTTGATAAAATGTCTGAATGATGTTCTCACTATAGTAGAGTTGATAGATCCACTTTTTATTGTTTCTATTAATCTGTACAAGTAGTTAGAAGTAAGTGATTATTGCCTATCTAGCTAAAATTTTAAAAATTCCTATTCACCCCCCTCTAGGACATTAGTCGTATATTCAAGCTTTGCTTGTAGCGGTAAGACCACAATTTCATGCTTCAGTACGATATTTGACCTTTCGTTCTTAACCTCTGGGTGACTGCAAGGAATGATGTTCCCTTGACCAAATTGCTAGATGCTTTAACTAAACTCAAGCATTTCATCGATGCATACTTTGTTACCAAGAAGGATTTAGAAACTCTTTATGTTGATGCAAATGAGTGTGTTGTCATTCGTAAGAAAACGAACATACTCTCTGATCAATACGATTGGGTCTAGTATAATCACATGCACTGAACTTGGCAGCATCATTTTAACAAAGTGATGTTGAGAACACTACAAGCTCAGCGCAAAGAGGTTGATGATGACCTCCAGGAGATCAAGCACATCTATCCAGAAGGTGCTCAAATTACACTTAGACTCTTCTGAACTTTATTAACTCTTAGATTGACTGTTATCAAGCTTGGTCGCACGAGAGCAGTGAACAGAAGAGAGAGGCTTAACATAAAGTTGATGCTATCGGTCGTTGCATTGACCAAGTTTTGTTCTTCCTCGACTATGTTCTAGAAAGTGGAGTCTTAGAAAGCTTAAAAGTAAATAGCTAAACTCATCAAAGAGCGTGTTGTTAAGGAATTTGATGAGATGAAGGTTACTTATATTGCATTTCGACCGGGCCCTTCATTTTCTCTTTTTTATTTCCTTTTTATATACATACAAATATATAATCGGCGCCGCACGCATTTTGTAATTATTCTCACTCTTATAATAGAATATATATTTTTTGCTTACTTCCGTTCCTCGACCAATTTTAGTCTTTGTACATTATTTGTAACTATTTTAACCATTACTTGGCCTGATCTTTCTATATCTCCCACATATTGAGATGATATGCTTTTAAAAATTAACCATTTTATCAGATTTTTTTACTATCTTTCCATACATATCACGAATAATACAAGCTCATTCATGGAGAATCAATTTATAATAATCGTTATTAGCCAACTCTCCACATTATATGGTAAAATGATCGACATGTTCTACAGTCGATTGACTTGTATCACTTGTAAATAGTGTAAAATCAGGTCAATAATTCTTCGGTAGTGAATATTGTTGGTCGATCCAGTCAGGATATGGCTTATGATAAACTAGAGTAGTAGTTCGACTAAGAACTTGGCCTACTACTTCTTGAGCCAGTTGAACAATTTGATTCCAATCCCGATATTGTTGTGCAGGAGTTAGAGGTAGTTTTAGACCAACCTAATATTAATCTTCATTATAAGATTGATTTTTGGGGAAAGGTTATCTCGTGGGTATCTCTTGATTCTTAACTTCAGGTATTAGGTTTCAATTCTCATGTTCTATAGGATGCCTAAAATCTATTTATGGTTGTGAATTCATACGTCCTAAATAGGAACACGTTCAGGATGTCTAAATTCTGTAAAGGAAATGTCTATGACATTGGCTAGAAAAAATTCTAATAGAGTTAGTATTGACCTGTTGCTAAGGTGCAGCAGGTGCCTTTCGACAAATAAAACCACCAACTGATTCATGCTCTTAGTATTGCTAACCATTCACCTATTAGAGGCTTCAGTCCGAGCTCATAATTGTTCAGCTTGAACTCGCGACAATTGTGTAATGTGTTGAATTCTCCTTTGCACATCAACTATCCAGGTTGACATAATCTCGAGAGGTTCAACTCATGATGTCAATGGTCTATCCGAGTTTGGTGGAATAGGCGTCAAACTAGGTGGTTAATTTACGTGCTTGGGAACTTGTTAAACTTGCAACTCTTCCTCCTGACCAAGAGGTTCATTAGCACATCAACTATCCCAGTTGACATAATCTCAAAAGGTTCAACTTAGGATGTCGATGGTCTATCCGAGTTTGGTAGAACAGGCGCCGAATTAGGTAGTTGATTTACTTGCTTAGGAACTTATTAAACTTGCAACTCTTCCTCCTGAGCAGGAGGTTCATTATCTACAACAACATTAGTAGCGGTTACTGAAGCATTACGACCACCCATTTGGCTTATGATTCTGAAAAATTACTACACCAGTTAGTATACTTTATAATCGAGTCCTATCGAGCGTGCAAAAAATGTTGGCCCTCTTAATCCAATTTGTTTTCTGTCACGTTTGTTAATACACATGCGTGCTAGAATCGATAAAGCGACTCGATACAGGCTGAATCAACTTTTGACCCCAAGCACTAAAATAAATAGATACACTCAATATAAAGGTTGACCAAAATATGAGAAGATCGATCATAAACTTACACACTTGTAGAAATTTTTAATGATCAGGCAATAGTCAAAGGGTGGGGTTTTTCCTCCGAAGATGGGTTGTATGCAAGCCTTTCGCAAAAAAAAAAAAAGAGGACTTTTTCATGATACCAATGCAATCAAACAAAAAAGAAAAACTCACAATCGGTTGCTAATTAAGAGTGACTATAACAATGTGTCTCTTGAAATAACTACTTGATATTGGATAAAAGATAAATCCAACATATGAGCATAGATTCAAATTACAATTAAAAGCTAAGAATTATTACTATTGGATTATCGCTATCTTAAGATAGCTAAGATAAAGTAAATTGATAAATTGAATTTGCGTGGAACGGTATTTGATTTGAGGTCATGCTCTGTAGAGATTTCTGTTGCACAACTTATTTTTCTAAATATTTCTATCATTATTTTAGTAGTTACAATAGTTAAAAATCTTTTCTATATATCTTTTTTTGCTCTACTTCCCTTTTATGATTGTTCTTTTGTTGTTGGCCATACTCTGTTTACTTCAGTAATGATTTATTCTTCCAAGCAGTATTTCGTCTCTCAGCCATACTCCAAACTTCTATTTCTATTGAACGTAATATCCTATTGATCACGCATCATCCTATGATGATATGTAGCGCCAAATCAATGCCGGATATGATTTCATATTAAATTCCTCCTAAAATCTATTCAGATACCTCCTATTCCATATTAAATTTGAACCGCACATTCATGATTGTTATCTCAATACTCATCATCGTCTAATTCAGTGCAGTACACACTTAGGATGGGATCGCTTTCCTCACATTCTATTCCTAAATTAGGTTGAGGTTGGAATAAACTAACCTCTCCCTCATCATTGAATTCATGTGTGTCATGTGAGTGAAATGAGTCATTATCATTATATTTGAAAGACACTCATATCTCTTGATCATTCTTTTGAACCGTCATCGAGATCGACTCTTCGAGAAATTGAACCGTATGCTCATTATCATAATCCAACTCTTCATTCTCAATTTCATTATTCTCCATAATCGCATCACGTGAATTCCACTGTTGTATAAAATCTGTAAGTTTCGTAATGCTTGAGTGAGTTCCTGATTTTATGTGAAATTTTGAAGTGAGTTCTCTTGGATTGTTCCTTTTTAGATCTCAGAGGTTTAGGACCCAAGAGAATTATCACTATGGTGCATTATTGATTTAACTACTCAATTTTAATATTTCCACTAATCATGAGTAGGGAGTTGGTAATGAAAAATTGGATTAGGTTGAGGCTGGAGTGAATTAGCCTTCATTAACCTATCAAGGCGTGAATCAAGCGCTTCTAGTGTTTTTCTAATTTCTGCAAAACAGCCCATATAACTCTGATGTGAATCCTCTGGGATCGTTTTCGTTAGATCTCAAAAGTAGGGGATCCAAGAGAATAATCATTATAACATGTTGTTGATTCATCTTCCTAATTTTGATGTTTCCACTGGCTATAGTCATACAGATCATAGGTGGGAGAATATGATGGTTGATAATAGTCCTTCTCCCCATAATTATGATCGTGTAAGGACTTCTTATCTGATGGAGCATAATATTCCAGTCTATTCTTGATGATCGTTTCAGAAAAATCTTGAGATATAGGTTGAATTCCATCATAATCATTATACATTCCTCCCTAATATCTCTTATCCATCTCAACATATTGACGTATCCACTCTTCCATGGTGAAACCTTAACTCTAAATCTAATTTAAAAGAAAATAAAAGAAAAATCCTATAGCAGTAAGAGATCTAGATAGAGGAGAAGTTAGAAAGAAGTTACCAGATTGGAGGTTCCTATGTTAAGATCCAGCAAAAGAAAACAAAGTCAATTTCTAAAAACAAAAATTCTGAAATTAGAAAGTTTCTAAAAACAAAAATAGAATGCTAGTTTCTAAAAAGGAAAGAAATCCTAAAATTAAAAAGTTTCTAAAAATAGAAAATAAAACCTTAATCCTAAAAATTGAAAAAGTATAGAAATTAGAAAGAGATTATCAATTTGGAAAGTCTATGCTAGGATCCTACAAAACAGGAAAGTTATGTTAGTTTTTAGAAATCAAATAGAAAAACCTAAATCTAAAAAAACCCTAATCTTAACCTAATTCTAAAACTAGCTAATCCCAGAAAAATGTAATCGTCAACCCCCGGCAACAACGCCAAAAACTTGTTCACACCCCAAGTATAGGGTTGCAATGTAGTAATAATCTCGGTAAGACCAAGGTTGAATCCACAGGGACTGAACGTTGTACGTATTCTGAAAGTAGATAGAACTAGAACTAGAAGAAGATGTAATCTAAATTAGGAAAATTAAGAGAGTAATGGTGAATAGATTAATTAAAAACTAATAAATTTAAAGGTGAGAAACTATGGTGCTAAGGATCCACTTGTAGCAATCAGGGAGATCTATGCTTGATTCAAGAACACAACTGGAATCAAGTCCCATCTTCATCCAATTGGAAAGAAGAGATTTGTCAGATCTTTAAACTTCTCATAGATTTAATCATCAACAAATAAGAGTGGTGAAGATTTGAAAGTGATTCCGTCACCTAACCATGCCCATGAGACAAGGTAAACAACAACAATATACCAATCCACAACCAATCATAGAGATTTGTGAAAGTTATGAAGGATTTCGTCACCCTACCATGCCCATGAGACGATGGTGAACAACGGGACTTACTAATTTCACAATCTCAATAATGGAAAGAATATACTTAAAGTTATTGCAGATCCATTATAATTTAAATCACAAGAAACCATTAAAAACTAAAAGTATATCATATAATCAAACTAGAATCCAAGAGAGTTCAACAAAACATGAATCAAAGCTATAGGAAACTACCCATCATGCTACAAGCTTCACCTTTAGCCCTAGATAAGAGGTTTAGCCGATCACGATCATGATTAGCCAAAAACTCTTAAAAAGAAAGCATTAAAGGAAGAAACAAAGAAGAAGAAGGGGAAGAAGAACTCGATGCCACCGACTGACGTCTACACTCTCTCTCTCTCTCTCTATCTCTCTCTCTCTCCTCCCTCTCTCTTCTCTTCTTGTCTTGCCTCCACGGCTGCCCCAAGATGGCTGATCTCCACATCCAAGCCTTCCTTTTATAGAGTAGGAGGGAGGGTAAGGCCGATCGGTGCTACTGAAGTCATTTTATGCACACCAGGTGCGTGCGCAGCCGCGAAACGCAAGCCAACTTGCGTTTAAATTGAACTTCGAGACGGTACACTGTTAAGAACCCTGTTTTGGCTTCATGGTTGGGCTAAAGACCCCCCATTGAAGGTTCTGGACGGTTTGGATCAACCATTTGACACAAACAATGGCCCACAACACCTCACAACATCTGAAAAAACTGAACGTGCGTTTCTTACGAAAGGACCTATACTGACGTGTTTGGTGGGCCCTATAGTGATGTTTTTGACGAAATCCAACTCGTTCATTGGATTGCTGGCAAAATTTTAGCCGGAAAGGAGTGGTTTTGGTCGAATTTTGGTGCGGTCCACTGTATCAAATCAACTCGTCATTCATCTTGCATTTTCCAGCGATCCACATGTATACGTGTGCATGGGGCCAAAAGGCCATCTTGGCTAGGGTCATCCCCATTCCCTGGAGCAGATTAACGGTCCAGATCATCCGTTTGGAAGATGGGTGGGGTCCACTATCAAAACCTAGTCAGCCAACATCCGTCCGCTGGACGCTGGTGTAGAAGGTGACGGGTCAACCAACGTTGACCGGACCAGCTAGTCCGGTGTGGCGCGGGCACTTGTACCCTATGTACACGCGATGTACATGTGGGGTCCACTGTGATGTATATGTAAAATCTGCTCTGTCCATTCGTTGTGCCACCTTATTTAAGGGGTTGAGACCAAAATTGAAGTATATCCAGATATCAGGTGGGTCCCAGATCAGTGAATTGTGGATTGATCTGTCTGTTTGGCCACTTCTACAAAGATCCAATGGCTGAAATTTGACGTGTACAGTTAATTTATGGTCCTCAAGCCAGATATAAAGTTTTGAGCCGAATGGATGATGGGAACGCTATGATCTTCCATTCTAGATAATTTTCAGGGCTCTTTAACGTGAATTGCTTAATTTTCTCGAATCTCCGGCATGTAAATTCTTCGATCTCGGTCCCTTAGGGTCCGTCCCTTGCCTTAGTGATTTCTGAGTGCTAAATCCATGCCTTTAGTATCCATTTCAGTCCAGGCTCCTAAATTCACCTTGCAATACAAACACGATTAAAATAAGCTGTTAAACAGTATCATGTTCGTAAATTCAAGTAATAACTGGGATCTAATATGCAATATTTGACCCTCAACAGTTCTTCATTAAATAGGAGCTTTGAATACTCATTGAAGTGAAGGATCACAATGAAGAGAACATGAACTCGTATGGATAGAGTATAAATGGGCTAGGATAAGCTTGAGATACACTAAAGACTCTATGGTGCCTATTTCCACTAATTTTACAAGTTTCTATAAGCCACTTTTATAGACAAAAGCTTCCAACGAATAGAAAACGACTATAAAACAGCTAGTTTACGGTGTTACTGAACTGACCTTCGGTATCACCAAACTTGCTTCGATGGTACCAAATTATTTATCAGTAATACCGAATCCCAAGTTGCTAGTTGAAAACAGTTTCTTTCGGTGACACCGAACTTTGTTTGTCAGTGGCAGTCGGTGACCCCAAAATAGTCAATCTGTGACATTGAATTAATGTTGTAAGCTTGTTGGACTGTTTTAAGCCCCTTCGGTAGCACTGAAGGTATCTTCGGTGGTTCCGAAGGTACAATTCAGTGGTACCTTCATACTACCGACAATGAAAAGATTTTCTTGTTTTGTCTAATAAATCATTCAACAACTTGGGATATGGAAAAGCCAAGACTATAGGATATAAAATATGAACTTGGGATTAGCTTAGAATAGATGACCTAAGTAGGTATTCATATTTGGGTTGGGATCATCTATTTGCAAGGTCAAGATTGTAAAAGCAGCTCTTTGTCTTCAATGTGGCTTTGATACTTTTGATCTAATTGCGTCAGCAGTCTTCAATTGTCGAGAACTCATTCGACTACAAGACACAACTAGTCACGCAATTGACAAACATGGGTGCAAATAAGTGCACTAACAGACCTTCCAACTAGCCTAAACCAAATAAGAAAATTCATTCCCATATAAACTAGTAAATGGTCATGGGAAGAAAACTATTTAAAAAGAAACTTTAAAAAAAAAACAGACTGTTTTGATCCCATCGAGGGGTTGTCAATGGCATCGAAGACTGCTCGTTGACATTGAGTAGGTATAACAAATCTGTCCAGCAAGCTCAAGTTAAAATCCTGGATTTTCTCAATGGCATCGAGGGACCTTTGATGGCATCGAAGGGTCACCTCGATGGCATTAAATACCACTTGATGACATCAAGTGAATACTTCAAACTGTACAACAAGAGTAAGTTAAAATCCTGGATTTTCTCGATAACATCGAGGGACCTCTGATGGCATCGAAGGGTCACCTCGATGCCATCAAAGACCACTCGATGACATCAAGCGGATCCCTCAAACATTCTAACAAGCTAATAGAAACAATCATGATTTTTTTGATGACATCGATGGACCTTTAATGGTATCGAAGGGTCACCTCGATGGCATCGAAGACCACTCGATGACATCGAGCAGAGATTTAAACTATCCAGCAACCTTTCAAGATAAAATTGAATTTTCTCGATGGCATCAAAGGAGACTTTGATGCCATCGAAGCTGACAGATTTCTCCTCATTTTTTTATTGTTGCAAACTCCTTTACATAAACAAAAGAGGAGTTTCTTTGTAAATGGGTTAGTCATAAAGAGAGCCTTGTGAGTGTGTGAAACCCTAGATAAAAACCCTTCTACCAAGCTCTCTTCCCTTATGGAGTTCATCATTCAATCCTTTTGTTAAAGATATTCATTGAGCATTTGACGCTCAGAATGAAGAATGAACTCCAACATTCATTAATGCTCTAGTAACCATCTTTAATGACAGATCTGTTATGCTAGAAAAGCATTGAATGCCTACCCTTAGGAATCCTAACCTTAACTATAAAAACTCATCATTAGAAAGTTAGGATTCACATACCCTTGACCCACACCTGAGCATCTCCAAAGGCATATCATTATCAGGGTTAGGGTTCAAGAGACCTGAAGATACTTTCATGATTCAGGAAGATCCTTATGAAAGGTGCTTCAATGGGGCTCATTCAATTTAGGTAATAAAGTTAATTTGAGTCCATTGTTTTTTTAAACTGATCCTTATGTAGAATTGAGTTTTAGAGTTTAAAATACCGAACTCATCAAGTCCTTGTGTAGGCCTCCAATGGGAGACTACATTTGTTGTTATTGTGTAAGACTTCATGTTTGAGTTTGAGATCTAAACTTACTAAAACCTTGTGTAGGCCATCGACGGATGTAAATCGTGTAAATCTTGTGTAGGTTGTAAAGGTTTATGTTGAACCTAATTTAAAACCATTTAAATAATGAAATTCAACACACTCTAGAAGAGAGTGAGTCAATCGAGAGTAGAGTATGCACGTAGACGAACCACTATACATAGTGCAGAATGGGATGAATGTTTTATCCTTTTATCTTTTCTATTTTGCTGAATAATACAAACGACTCTCTCTACTGCAACAAACATGTTTGATAAAATGTCTGAATGATGTTCTCACTATAGTAGAGTTGATAGATCCACTTTTTATTGTTTCTATTAATGTGTATGAGTATTTAGATCAAGTAAGTGATTGTTGCCTATCTAGCTAAAATTTTAAAAACTCCTATTCACCCCCCTCTAGGACATTAGCCATATATTCAAGCTTTTCTTGTAGCGATAAGACCACAATTCCATACTTCAGTATGATATTTATCCCTTTGTTCTTAACCTTTAGGTGACTGCGAGGAATGATGTTCCCTTGAGCAAATTGCTAGATGCTTTAACCAAACTCAAGCATTTCATCGATGCATATTTTGTTGCCAAGAAAGATTTAAAAACTCTTTATGTTGATGCAAATGAGTGTGTTGTCATTCATAAGAAAACGAACATACTCTCTCATCAATACGATTGAATCTAGTATAATCACATGCACTGAACTTGGCAACATCATTTTAATAAAGTGATGCTGAGAACACTACAAGCTCAGCGCAAAGAGGTTGATGATGACCTCTAGGAGATCAAGCACAACTATCCTAGAAGGTGTTCAAATTACACTCAGACTCTTCTAAACTTTATTAACTTTTAGATTGACCTTTATCAAGCTTGGTCGCACGAGAGCAGTGAACAGAAGAGAGGCTTAGCATAAAGTTGATGTTATCGGTCGCTGTATTGACTAAGTTTTGTTCTTCCTCGACTATGTTCTAGAAAGTAGAGTCTTAGAAAGCTTAAAAGTAAATAGCTAAACTCATCAAAGAGCGTGTTGTTAAGAAATTTGATGAGATGAAGGTTGCTTAAATTGCATTTCGACCAGGCCCTTTCTTTTCTCTTTTTTATTTCCTTTTATATACATACAAATACATTATCAGCTTCGCACACATTTTGTTATTATTCTCAACCTTATAATAGAATATATATTTTTGCTTACTTCCGTTTCTCGACTAATTTTGGTCTTTGTACATTATTTGTAACTATTTTAACCATTACTTGGCCTGATCTTTCTATATCTCCCACATATTGAGATGATATGCTTTTAAAAATCGACCATTTTATCAGATTTTTTTACTATCTTGCCATCTATATCATGAATGATACAAGCTTATTCATGGAGAATCAATTTATAGTAATCATTATTAGTCAACTCTCCACATTATATGGTAAAATGACCGACATGTTCTACAGTCGATTGACCTATATCACTTGTAAATAGTGTAAAATCAGGTCAATAATTCTTCGGTAGTGGCTATTGTTGGTCGATCCAGTCAGGATATGGCTTATGATAAACTAGAGTAGTAGTTAGATTGAGAACTTAGCCTACTACTTCTTGAGCCAGTTGAACAATTTGATTCTGATCCCGATATTGTTGTGCAGGAGTTAGACGTAGTTTTAGACCAACTTGATATTACTCTTCATTATAAGATTGATTTTTGGGGAAAGGTTATCCCGTGGGTATCTCATGATTCCTGACTTCAGGTATTAGGTTTCAATTCTCATGTTCTATAGGATGCCTAAAATCTATTTATGGTTGTGAATTCATACGTCCTAAATAGGAACACGTTCAAGATGTCTAAAATCTATAAAAGAAATGTCTGTGGCATTGGCTAGACCAGATTTCTAATAGAGTTAGTATTGACCTGTTACTAAGGTGCAACAGGTGCCTTTCGGCAAACAAAACCACCAACTGATTCATGATCTCAGTGTCGCTGACCATTCACCTATTAGAGGCTTCAGTCCGAGCTCATGATTGTTCAGCTTGAACTCGCGACAATTATGTAATGTGTTGAATTCTCCTTTACACATCAACTATCCCGATTGACATAATCTCGAGAGGTTCAATTCAGGATGTCGATGGTCTATCTAAGTTTGGTGGAATAGGCATCGAACTAGGTGATTGATTTACTTGCTTGGGAACTTGTTAAACTTGCAACTCTTCCTCCTGACCAAGAGGTTCATTAACACATCAACTATCCCAATTGACATAATCTCGAGAGGTTCAACTCAGGATGTCGATGGTCTATCCGAGTTTGGTAGAACAAGCGCCGAATTAGGTAGTTGATTTACTTGCTTAGGAACCTATTAAACTTGCAACTCTTCCTCCTGAGAATGAGGTTCATTATCTACAACAACATTAGTAGCGGTTACTGAAGCATTACGACCACCCCTTTGGCTTATGATTCTGAAAAATTACTACACTGGTAAGTATACTTTATAATCGAGTCCCATCGAGCGTGCAAAAAATGTTGGCCCACTTAATCTGATTTGTTTTCTGTCACGTTTGTTAATACACATGCGTGCTAAAATCGATAAAGCAACTCGATACAGGCCGAATCAACTTTTGACCCCAAGCACTAAAATAAACAAATACACCCAATACGAACGTTGACGATGAGAAGATTGATCATAAACTTAGTCACTTGTAGAAATTTGTAATGATCAGGCAATAGTCAAATGGTGGGGTTTTTCCTCCGAAGGTGCGTTGTATGCAAGCTTTTCGTAAAAAAAAAAAAAAAAAAAATAAAAGGACTTTTTCATAATACCATTGCAATCAAACAAAAAAGAAAAACTCACAATCGATTGCTAATTAAGAGTGACTATAACAATGTGTCTCTTGAAATAACTGCTTGATATTGGATAAAAGACAAATCCAACATATGAGCATATATTCAAATTACAACTAAAAACTAAGAATTATTATTATTGGATTATCACTACTCTTAAGATAGCTAAGATAGAGTAAATTGATAAATTGAATTTGCTTGGAACAATATTTGATTTGAGGTCTTGCTCTGTAGAGATTTTTATTGCACAGCTTGTTCTTCTAAATATTTCTATCATTATTTCAGTATTTACAATAGTTAAAAATCTTTTCTATATATGGTTTTTATTTTTTATTTTTATTTTTTGCTATACTTACCTTTTGTGATTGTTCATGTTGTTGCCTACTCAGTTTACTTCAGTAATGACTTATTCTTCGCGGCAGTATTTCGTCTGTCAGCCATACTCCAAACTTCTATTTCTATTGAATCGTAATATCCTACTGACCACGCGTCATCCTGTGATGATATATAGCACCAAATCAACCACGCGTCATCCTGTGATGATATATAGCACCAAATCAATGCCGGTTATGATTTCATATTAACATCCTCCCAAAATCTAATCAGATACCTCCTATTCCATATTAAATTCCTCAGCTCTGCTTCAACCGTATTTAACAGGGTACAAAACTAACAAAACCTCTCAGCTTGATTGTACTGATAACAAAGGGGTGTAGTGAGTGCACCCAAAGCCCAGAGCACAGCTGGTGGCTAGATATTTATTCAGTTGCAGCTTATCCACTAAAACGGGATTAGACTTATAGTTAATCGCCACTCAAGGGTGGTGACTCTCCAACAGTGAGCATGGCATAATTGTAAACAATCCAGACCGTCCTAATCGCTGACCCAATTTTGGATGTAGCATACCAAAAAGTTATACTGAGAATATGATAGTAACCAATTGATTTGGGCCTTGGAATTTTGACCGTTCACCATTTTAATTTTAATAATCTATTTAATAGCCAACAACTGGATGGTTAGGATTTCTTAATTACTGTGACTTCAACAATATGGCCCATCCATGACGTGTTTTACAATTTTGATGGTCTGGATGGCAGTACATGGGTGCACATGTGAAGAGAGATGAGTTACCACAATTCCCAAAATGGTGGTGGTGAACTATCAAAAAATCAAGGTTAGCTCCCCAAAATATAAAATACCGAAGAGCTTACACTTTCAAAGGAAACGGATTGGCTACTCGCCTACTCCCCCTGCCACCAGCCCGGTGACAGGTGGTCGGTGCTATGTGGGCCCCACCATGATGTATGTATTTCATCCATTCCGTTCATCCATTTTTACAGATCATTTTAGGATTAATACAAAAAATGAGAGGATATAAATCTCAGATGGACCACACCACAGGAAAACAATAGTGGTTGGATATCCACCATCAAAATCCTTCTAAGGCCCACCGTACTGTCTTTTTTACATCCAATCCGTTGATTATGTCATAAAGACCTAGATGAATAGAAAAAAGAAAGATCAGCTTGATCCAAACCTTTTATGGCTCCCGAAAAGTTTTTAATGGTTGACGTTCATTCACTTAAGATTTGGATATATCTCATTTTTGGTTTCATACCATAAAATGATCTATAAAAATAGATGGACATAACGGATGAAACAAATACATCATGGTAGGGCCCACAGAGCACCAAACATCAGCCATTGGCTGATGGCAGGGAGAGTAGCCAACCTTTCTAAGCAAATTTGTAAAACCGCATAATATCCAGGAGTGTTGCTAGGTACAATCTAGAGTACTGCAAGGATGCATTCTGTCACAGTAGATGTTACATGCATATAACTCAATCCAAACCGTTTAAATTTCTGGGCCCACTAGGAAAGGGTCAAGGTCGAATAACTATACTGAATGGTCGTGATCCTAACCATCCAATTGGTGACCATCAAATAGACGGTTAAGATGAGCAATAATGGCGGTCCGAATTCAACGAATAAACGTGATGGTCCAATCAATCAGAGAAAGATAGAGATTGGCGGGTTTGGGAGGTATCCGTGGCCGGACACAATCAAGACCAAAAAGCATTTGTGTGACTTGAGGTTTGGAAACTTTTGAAAAGAGAATAGGTGGTGAGATGTCTTCTCTTCGTAATAGCAAAAGATATAAAGAGCTTTCACATCCCATGCATTCAAACAACAGTCTGTCCCATCTCCGCATATTTGATGGTAACCTCCAAGAGAAGTGGGCTCCACTTTGGTGCACGCATCTATTTTTCACCATACTTTGATGGTAGACCACAATCCACCACATTTAGATGGTGCTCACAATCTTTTAAAATAATAATAATAATTATTATTATTATTATTGTTATTATTATTACTGCACGATGATGCATGGAAATAGGATTGTGTACTTAGTTACTTGAGTAAACTCTGTTGGACTCACCGTGAATATATGTAATTTATACACTCCGTTCAACGCTTTTCTCATATATTTGTAATGTATGATACTAAAAATTAGGCAGGTCCATAGGTTAATGGACCACAATGAAGGAAGCTACATGGATAATGACACCCACCATTGAAACCTTTCTAGGGGTCAACGTGATGTTTTTTATCATCCAACATATTCATAAGGTCATGTAAACTTGGATGAAGTGAAAACACAAATATAAGCTTGATCCGAAGCCTCTCCTGCACTCAAAAAGTTTTTAATGATGTATGTTCAATTCCCACTTTGTGGTCCACTTAAGTATTGGACTTACCTATATTTTGGGTCATATCTTAAAATGATACGAGAAAAGAATTGAATGCGTGGATAAAACACTTACATCATGATGGCCCCACAAAGCCCTGCCCGGACTGCGGTAGGAGGCGATCCGCGACCTATTTTACAAGTGTTGCGTGTGGGCCCACGAGGAGTGTGGTTGTGGCAGGACGCGGTTTGGCTAGTGACTCTACCACTAGCCAGGTGGCTAGTGGTGGGTGCCATGTGGACCCACCATGATGCCTGTGTTTTATCCAGGCCGTCCATCCATTTTGAAAGAATATTTTAGGGTTTGAACCCAAAAATGAGGTAGATCTAAATCTCAGGTGGACCACATCATGGGAAAACAGTTTTGATTAAATGTCCACCATTAAAAATCTCCTAGGCCCAACTGTAATGGTTATTTGACATGTAACCTGTTGATTAGGTTATACGGACTTAGATGAAGGGAATATATATACATCAGCTCGATCCAAAATTTCTGCGGTCCGAGAAGTTTTTAATTGTAGGCGTTCAATCAACACTTTGCGGTTGACTTAAGATTTGAATCAACCTCATTTTTTGGCTCATACCATAAACTGATCTGGAAGAATTATTGGACGGCATGGATGAAACACACACATCATGGTGGGGCCCACATAGCACCGACCACTAGCCATTGGGTAGTCGTGGGTGAGTAGCCGATCTATTTCGGCTGTGACATTTAATCTGTCCAGCAAAGCTGTCCCACTGTGAAAATAGGACACCGCAGAAATCAAATTGATCCAACTAACATGTGGGACATTGAATTTGGATTATATTGTATTGTCATCCATTGTTATGGCCCACTTAATGATCTTGTAGCTAGCTTTTGGGGCATCTCATCATCATGGTTAGGATATTTTGTATTGTTGTCCATTGTTGTATGATGTGGCCCACTTTCATTATTCTATATGCGTAGCTTTTGGGGCATCGTGGGGATCATATAATGAATGGCTTGGATGACATATAAACAACGAGGTGGACCTATCATAGAAAAATAACAAAAAAATAATAAAAAAAAATCTATAAATTTATATGGTAGTACACTTGATGGTTGTGTCGGCCTCATTTTGAAAGCATCCACCTTTTCCCGGTGGGTGAGCCGAATGACCACGTTGGATGTCATGCACAGGCCTTGGTGGGCCTCACCCATAACACTGGTGGAGTACGTTATTCCAGGAATCAGATTGCAGTAGGCTCTTATAGTACCGAGTAAACTCTGTTGCCCCACCGTGATTGTATGTGATTTATCCACGCCGTCCATCCATGTTTTCAGCTTATTTAAGGGGTTTATGCCAAAATTGAAGCATATCCAAAGCTAAAGTGTACCATACCAAAGGAAACTGCGGGAATAATGATTTTCACCGTTGAAACCTTTCTAGTCCCCACAATGATGTTTCTTGCCCATCTAACCTGTTCATAAGATTTTTTTAATTTTTTTAATTTATTTATTTATTTATTTTTTTTAACATGGATTAAGGAAAACACAAATATAAGCTTGATACAAAACTTCCGTGGCCCAAAGAATTTTTCAACGGTGGACGTTCAATTCACACTTGAGCCAAAAAATGGCGTTTTCTGCATATCCGGCTCGTTTTTGTATTCATGCCCTAAAATGAGCTAACCAAACGGATGGACGGGTGGATTTCTCAAAAACATCACGGTAGGCCCCAC
The DNA here is from genome assembly GCA_030180095.1 of Magnolia changhungtana. Taxonomy (NCBI): domain Eukaryota; kingdom Viridiplantae; phylum Streptophyta; class Magnoliopsida; order Magnoliales; family Magnoliaceae; genus Magnolia; species Magnolia changhungtana. Next base: position 7,257,617 of record JASAUF010000653.1, on the reverse strand, counting down.
CTAGGTTTCACAGGAAATCCCCGTCCGCAAAAGAGTGGAAATGATTGCGTGTGTATGGACCGTAGAATTTCCAGATCCATGTTGACCAGGTTTGGGTCTTGGTAGGTCCGGATCTCTTTTTTAGGATCTGAACCCTTGGAGTCGGGTTATCGTGAGTTCCACCCCAAATAAGGGCACTTATGTGGTCAGATGGCCCATCTGAATGGAGGGATTAGATTACACACCTACTCGCCCTGCCACTAGCCCCGTGGCTAGTGGTCGGTGCTCTGTGGGCCCTACCATGATATATGTATTTCATCCATGCCGTTTATACATTTTTACAGATCATTCTATCGCTTGATCCAAAATTGAGAGGGATATAAATCTCAGGTGGAAAACATCAGAAGAAAACAATAGTGATTGGATATACCTCATTTTTGGTCTCATACCCTAAAATGATCGATAAAAATATATGGACGGCATGGATGAAACACATAGATCATGGTGGGCTTCAAGGAGCACCGACCATGGGCCATTGAACAGTGGTAGGGGGAGTAGCCAATCCGTTTCCCCTTTTTACGCTGCATGATTTTCGCTAAGTGCACTTTCCCCACACCTAACCTGACGTGATTTTAATAAGGTTCAATAGGGTGGACCCGACCAGAACTTGACCATATCCATTTTTAAAATGACAGAACTGAACCTAACTTAATTCTTAAACGGGCCAGAGGACCCGGGTACATAGGGTACTTCTGACAGCCCTATGTGTGGGACCCGAATTGTCTCTCTCCTGAACCTCCTGTGTTTGGAAGCTATATTGGGCCCACTTTGATGCCATGACAAATCCATTACGTTCATCAGTTTCTCAAGCTCACATGTGGTCAGGCAGATCCAAAAGTTAGGTGGCACACAGAACAGAAATAGTGAAAATGAAAACATATACAGTGAACTTTCTTAGAACTAATTATGATTTTTATATGCCATCCAAACCGTTTATCAGGTTATTACTTCTAAGATAAAATGTAGTCACAAATATCATCTTGATCCAAAATTCTTATGGCCCGCAAACCTTCGTTGCAGGGGAAGGCGTGACGTTGAGCACTGTCTAGATAACTGTTCCAAATCTATGGAACTTTTATGGGCTCTCCATAGAGACTCCTTGAATCCACGAGGAAAAGAACAAGAAACTAGAAAAATAATTTATATAAAATTTGAAACATAAAAATTCACTTTTGAGTTGAAAACACATGTTTTTTGACGAGATGGACAGATGTGACCCACTTTGTATGTTGATTCATCTCAGATGGCCCATTTCAGTAAAGATTGATAGATTGTGTACCCTATAATAATACCCGAATTAAAAGTTACAGTCAATTTATGGTCTACAATCTTTTGGCACAACCATGTTAGGAACATTTCTGTGACACGTTCTACATCAAAAGTGTTCAATCTCCATTAGTGCTAATGTTATCTACCGGAGTATAGGTCTGCCTGATTTTTGGACTCTTCTCCTGTTGTGAGCTCCAAAAACTAATGGATTACTCAGCAATCTGATCTTTTGCTTGTCACACTTGTCACATATAGCTATATATATATATATATATATATATATATATATATATATATATATATATATATATATATATATATATATCTTCATTATGATTGATGCACGTCATATTGTCAACACTGCTTCATTAAATGCAATCTGTGATAATCTGGTTCAATCACACTGCAATGAATATATCTTTTCTGCTTATGATAAGGATATGATCCAGATACGATTTTTTGTGGGCATCTCTCCAACCCCACGTAGCTTCTGGCTGCAGAAACTTTCTGTGGGTGCACCTATGCACCAGCAATTCACGTCTTTATCCATGTGGACAATGTGTAGGGGAGATGGTGGTAAAGTGTTCCCACCATATCCTTAGATAGAGGTGGGAATCCCGACACATTTTGAGATTGGATTTGAAAATTCCACCCATTTTGAAATGCATGTGGGAATTGTGACTACCATCATTTGGACGGTGGAAGATAGGTGTCCATCACTTTTCCCTGCACCCTCTTTGCACCTAACTTGGGCCCACAAATCTGTTTTCAAATTCAAATATTTGGATACTCTTAAAAAAGAAAAAAGAAAAAAATCAGAAAAGGACTCGATATCTTTATTCTCTAATCAACTTCACTTTTATGAAGACAACTTGTCACATTACATTATGTGAAACCATCACTCACGCTATATGCTTTTCCAGCTAAAATATATTTTCTCATTTTTTATCTTTTGTTAGTAGTCATGGCACGTGTAGTAACACACGTTGAGAAAGGAAATGAAGAGAGAGAGAGAGAGAGAGAAAAGTAAGCCTGACAATAGGTCGGCCTTGAACTTGGATTTTGAACCGCTTGGGCCCGGTTTATCACTGTCCGTACCAAAAGAAATTGATTATTTTTTGTTTTGGAGGGACAGGGCTGTCCATTGCAAGTCATGGAGAAGAAAAGGGTGAGAGTTATCTATCAAAGAGCACGGGCTGTATAGAGGAAGAGAGGGACTGTCGGTACGGAAAGAAGATAGCGGAAGCGGATTGGCTGATGTGTGTGTACGTGTCGTGCGAAGATAAGCGCAGACACTCGTCGAGCTCTGAGCTGTACGAACGGTTTAAAGGAGATCAAAGTTACATGGGCCCTGGATGTGTTTTTTATATTCACAACGTTCATATAGTCTGGCGAGATCATGTTAGAGCATGAAATAAAAAATAATTCATATAAAAATCTCAAGTAGACCACACCACAAATAGAAGTAGGAAGAATGATTCTCACCCTTAAAATATTCATATGGCCCACCATCATGTTTATTATCATATTGATCTAAAACTTATGTGACTCCCAAAAGGCTTTTGTACAAGTTCAATCCCGGTCCACTTAATTTTTGGATCTGTCTTATTTTTCTTCTAAAGCTTTAAAACAAGCTCACCAAATGGACACACAGTTTGCATATAACACATACCTCATGGTGGGACACACTGAACTTAGTGACATGGACACATCAGCCAGTTCGGTGGTGTATGGTACAATATTAGCAAATCCTCTTATGAAGATGACTGCTTTACATGTAAAACGATAGAATTTTTTCACAAGTAGAGACATTCAAATTACTTAAATACTCTTTTTATGTTGAAAGCTTCTTCTAATGATCTTTTAAGCCTAAAATTAAATCACTCTAGTAAGATTAATTGTGTGGGTAAAACAATCCATACCTACTTGGGTTATATATATCATAAAGGTTTAAAATTTGATATTAAAGTGCATGGCATTAGGCGAGGAGAAATGATGATATCCAAAGCTTTTACATTGTAAGTTCTGTTACAGGTATTTTTTCTTAGCCAATATGTCACATGTATAGTATATGCAATCCACGCTAAAGTCATTTAAACCATATTCATCATCTCATATGACATAAAATCAGGTCAATCCACTTATCAAGTAGGAGAAAACATCTAAATTAAGATAGAAAATAGTATGATTAAGAGTAATGTATGGTGTTATGAGTAAAAATGGACCGATTTGAGAGATGAGGTCGGCTCGGATATCTATGCACGTCGCGTAGAAGATTGGCATCGATCTTGACCAAAGAGCCCCTCGATAGCCAGATCGTAGCAGTGATCCACCACTAGGAGATTTCCCCTACCCGATGGCCTTGTCTGCAAGGAGATGAAGTACCTCCGCTTCCTTCCAAAGAGAATGAGCGTCGAGCTCACCCACGGTCCCATCTATTTCCGAGCTCTCACTTAGATCCCTTGGAGAAGCATCCAAGGCATAGTCCCAAATAGGACCAAACGCGGAGCCACTACACTCATACTGCTCGAGACCTGCAAGGAAGTCTCCACATCGTACGATAAGATAAAGTGGATGGTCATCCCTGGTGCCTCCAAGGCTCCTTTAAAGTCCCGAAGGAAGGGAACCCTGCCCCGGTGCTCGAACACAAACTTCCCAAAGCAGATTGGTGATCTGGTCAAAGCCCAAAGATTCAAAGCTGAAGATATGTTCCCATGATGCGAACTACAGTGTTAGAGGGAAGCCCGACCATAGCATACCAAAGAACCTAGCTCGGGGAGGTCGTCGTCAGAACGGCTGTAAGTTCAAAATCCTGAGGTCGGCTCGGATGCACGACATCGGCTATCAAGTTCATTTGTCTTCGAATCCCGACCATTTAATCTCATCAACACCAAAAATCTCAGGAAATGGTTGAGAAACGACCGTTAAACGCACACCTATGATCTAGGAAGTGTTTCTCTCCATGTAATTGACTCTTGGCTTATAAATAGCGACCAATCTACGGTGAAAGGTACACACCATTAAACCCTTAACTCTAATGGACTCATATTGTTTGTTTCTAACTTAAGCATTGGAGGGTCCCCTGCTACAATCAGGGTCTCTTTTGTTGTCTTTGTATGCAGCTGGTACCATAGGTCCAACTAAAGTTAACCAGATTTCAGGATCAACATATGACCCATCTAATAATTTGATGGACTTGATTTTCATATCAGGTCATCATCACGTGGTCCACCTTTTCAATAGATTGAATACAAATGTGTTTTATCAAAAGTTATGGTACGACCATTGTGTCAATTGAGACTCGTTCACGTCTCTTAATGATGTCACTGCCCGTCCGTTGGGCCCCATGATGAACAGCCCACCGATAATTTTCTATTGGTTAGCCCATGGAAGCTGGTAAACTAATAGCTAATCGGATAAATTAGCTTTTATCATCTTTGTGATTATTTCTTTATTCTTGAAGCAATGGTGCTTGAGTTTAACGGTTTTGATCAAACAGAGGGTAGCACCGATCTGGAATGGAGATGCGGCCGACTACATTTTTACGTAGACGAGTGGAATACTGGAGTGGACGTTTTATTTTCTAGCAAAAGTAGTAAGAGAACCAGCTATACAGATGGTGTATTGACGTCAGCAAGTTCTGTTTGTCCTATTATGAGGTATGTGTTATATCCAAACCAGCCATCCATTTGACAAGCTCGATTAAAGCTTGAACCAAAATATAAGACAGATCTAAAGATCAAGTGCGCCACACTGAAAAAAGCAGTGGGATATTGAACATCTACCATTGAAACCCTTCCGTGGGTCACGGAAGTTTTGGATCAATATGATATTTGTTTTTCCTCTTCATCCAGGTCTTTGTGACTTTATGAACAGATTGGATGGAAAATAAACGTTATGGTGGGCCCTACTAATGTTTTAACAGTGAAAATCATTATCCCAACTGCTACATGTGGTGTGGTCCATTTGAGCTTTGGATATGATTATTTTTTAACTCATATGGTCTAAAATGATATCGCCAAATGAATGAACACTGTGGGCCAAATACATCGTAGTTTTGATCTCCTTTGAATACGTAGTACAATTAGGAGCTCAAAAGCGTCAGCGTTCGTCTTGCACGACACGTACATGCACCAGATACATAGCTGATGTATGTGGTACACCAGCCAATCCGCTTCCGAAGTTAAGACAGTTTGAACACCAGCGACTAGCTGTTGCGCGTAACTGTCACGTGAAAATGAGCAGTGACGCTCCTCAAGCTCCGGGCTACACTAACAGTTCCAAGGAAATCAAAGTTATGAGTCACCAAAATGATATTTATAACCACGTGGTCTTATATTATGAGCCAGACCACACCACAAAAAACATCCAGACAATGATTCTCACCGTTGAAACTTTCGTAAGGCCCGCTATAACGTTTATTTCCCATTCAATCTGCTCAAAAGGTCAAATGTCATAGATGAAGAGAAAAAATAAATATCATATTGATCCAAAACTTCCATCCCTAAAATGATTTCAATGATAGACATTCAATCCTCCGCTACTTTTTACAGTGTGGTCCACTTATCTTTGGATGGGTCATATTTTTCAGCTCAAGCCTTACAGCATTCTCTCCAAATGGAGGAACGGTTTAAAATTTAACACATAACTCGTAGTGGGACCTACGGAAACTCGGTAACATCAACACACAGCCAGTTCGGTGGTGTGCGGTACACCTGCCAATCCAAACGTGATAGTAGCATAAAAGACCGCATCGTTGTGGCACTGTGTTTACCTCGCAAAGTTCCATGCAAGCACTGTGATGTATGTGTTATATCCATATATTTTTCATATTATTTCAAGGCATGGGCACAAAAAAAGGGCAAATTCAAAGATCAAGTTCACCACACCACAAAAATCAGTGGGATAATGACATCCACGGTTTAAACCTTCCTAGGGCCCACCGTTATTTGCCATCCAACCCATTAGTAAGGTCACATAGACTGAGAGGAATGAAAAATACAACTATCATTGACACAAAACTTGTGTGGTCCCAATCAGTTTTCAATGGTAGGGATCAATCCCCAATGTTTCCTTTAGTGTGGCCCACTTGATCTTTGGATCTCCCTCATTTTTAGGCATATACCTTAAAATTATCCGAAAAAATGAATGGACGATGTGGATATAAAAACATACATCATGGTGGGCGCACGGATCTTTACTACAACCTCGGTGCTGTGTTCCACCAGGCAACCCGAGTCCGTCTGAATACGATACTAGTGCAGACTAAGGCTTTTGATTCACGCGGCATATATTAACTCAGGTTGGTTAATATATCATGGAACCAACTAGTTTTTAGTTACAGTCCAAATATCAGATTGGTTAAAAAAATCCTGACCTTTGATTCGTGGACAACTGTCTGCTGAAATATGACCATTAGATTTTTTTATTTTTTTTAATTTTTATTTTTCTTTTCTAACCATCCAATAAATGTCGACTAACCTGGAGGGTATGGATACACCTAAACTGGAAAATATAATCCATGAGTTTAACTTGACTTTCTTGTACTCCATGTATGAAATTTTTGAGTAATTTTTTAAATGCCCAGCATAGTCCAATATTAGGGTTGTACACAAGCCAAGCTAGCTTGAAAAGCTTGCTCAATTTAGCTCAATTTAGCTCGCCTTAACTCGAGTTGAACGATGACTCGAGGTGAGCCACGCTTTATATGACCTAGCTTGTTTTGAAAACAAGCCAAGTTTGCACATAGTAGAGCTTGACTCGATTTGAACCCGGCTCGGCTCGGCTCAAATATATATATATATATATATATATATATATATATATATATATAGAGAGAGAGAGAGAGAGAGAGAGAGAGAGAGAGAGAGAGAGAGAGAGAGAGAGAGAGAGAGTACATTGCGCTCGAGCTGATTTTAACGCCCCATGAGGTCGAGCTGTGTGGGCCTCACTGTGATGTGTTTCGACTTGTGTGGGCCACACCACATACAGAAGTGGGGAGGGGCCGTGCACCATTAAAACATTCATAACCATTTTTGAGGGCCCACTAAGATGTAGTTTGCAAATCCAGCCCATCCATTATGTGTCCCACTTGAATAAGGGTTCAGACCAAGTTTTAGGCGCATGCAAAACTCAGGTGGGCCCCACTAAGTGCTTTTATATGTTTTAACAGTGTCTTCACATAATTTTAGATGGTATGGCCCACCTGAGTTTCGCATACGGCTGATTTTTAACATATCCCATAATTTAAAAGGTACCCATCAAATGCACGGTATTGATGGTCGAAACACATCACGGTGGGGCCCACACAGCTCGACCTCAAGGGAGCTTATTGTCAGCTGGAGCCCATTGTACCTTTTTCCATATATATATATATATATATATATATATATATATATATATATATATATATATTATATTTAAAAATTAAAAGAATTAAAACTTAAACCATACTATACCTGTCCATCCTTCCTTACTTACTCGCTGCGCTTAGAGCTTCTCTCTCTTTCTCAACACAAACAACAAGATGCCATTTATAACTCTATCTAATACTATATATATATATATATATATATATATATATATATATATATTATTAATTGAATATTTGATCTGAAAATCTAGTTAGTTAGTTAGGTCAAATTGTTGAGTTGAGTTGAGAGCAAACTCGGCTAGAAAGATTTGCCAACAAACCAAACTCCAATGATAAGTTCTCCTCGAGTTCGAACTTGAGAAGAGTACGGACAAGCACCGTCAAGCTTGACTCACCTCGATTCGACTCATCTAGGATCGTTGTACAGCCCTATGCAACGCGCTGTCATTACAGAGTACCAGAGTTATTCCGTTTGAACGTCTGCAGGAGGGCTGTCGGATGGAAACCCCTTTCATGTGCGGAAGGGAACGAATGATGAGATTCCGTGGGGCCCACCTTGTACTACTCTGGATTCTGCCGACAGCTGTCGGCGCCGAAGTGCAGGCCCCACACTTGCTTTATTTGGCCCCCGTTTCTGTGCGCTCAGGTATCGAAAATATTCGAGGGCATGGTCAGCTCAGCCGTTCATTTTGGTTTCCCGACGAGGCATTAAATCTACGGTCGAAAAGAGCATGCACGTGGGAGGACCTGCTGGAAGAACCCCACTGAAGGGAGCGGATTAGCTAAGGCCCGGATAAGTAGGTTAGTAGGTCACGTCCTGACTGTGGGACCCACCTTGACGTATGTGTTGTATATCCACGCCGTCCATCCAGTTCATTTTGTGCTTTCCATGGTTGATCAGAGACCATTTATCAAGCAAGATTTAATTAGGGTTTTCAGGGAGTTCGGAAGATCGGTTAAGATCTGATTGATTGAGTTCCTATTACATCAATCGGGTCCATTGGTTATTCCACCAAGGACCTTTCTACAAGACCTTCAGATTTTAGGCATTGCTATCTCAATGGCTCACTTTTGCTGCTTGCTGATTGGACGTCTTCATTCAATTTGTTTTGAAAATCCAATCCATCCATCCGTGGGGTCCACTTTCCTAGATCACCTGCACCTCATTTTCTTTTCACCTCCTGTTGTGACATGTACTGTAATTACTGTGATCTCTCGAATCGCCACCTGGGATTCAATTTCATTTGGGATATGGCCATTAATTTTATTAAGGACGTGTTGAGGGCCTATATTTTCAAAGGTCAAGATCTATTTTCTTTTGGGTCGTTAATTGTTGAGGTTGTTGGTTGTTGATTCTATGCATATACTGACATTGTAACAGGTGGGCCATCCCTTACAGTTGGTGGATTTTACTGCTAGTGCTTTCATTGAGATACATGCTGCTGACCTAGAAGTATTACATTATTCATTGTGTATATTGTAGCTATTAATGTTTCCATCTTGTTGGTCGTTGTTTGTTGTGGGCTTATTCTAACATTGGAGGGCTTGTTTGATTTTATGATTATTTGGCATGCCTCACTTGTGGTGTAGTTTGTTGTGGACCGGAATCTCTGCGTGATCCCGTTCTTCATCAAGTAAGCATGGGCTCAATGAAGTTATTGATTAGTCTATTTTTCTAATGTTTTATAGTTCAAGCTCATTCTCATTTTCTAGAGAATTATTACTATTGTTCGCATATATGTATTAGGATTGTGTGATTCAGGCTAGACTCTTCTCTACCACTTTCTTTGTCGACATAGTAGATTCTTTGTATTAGGCTCTCCTTTTGTCAAAATGTGTGATGCGACTGATATTTATATAAGGCAATTGGTCCCGATTCGTTTATATACCGGGCAATTGGCCCATACTTGTGTTTAGACTGGGTACTTGTTTTAGGATTATTTATTCCAAACGGTTGACTCAAACTTATGTTTATATTGGACAGTTAGTCCATTCTTATTTATGTCGAAAAGTTAATCTAGATATATAGTTGATCGAGACTCGTTTTTGATTGAGTGAAGATACCTTCTTTCAACACTAAGGTCTTAGTATCGATTCCCTAGTGAGAGTGGCTAACATTGAAGTGTGTTAGTGGCTTACATATATAGGATTTGGTGGCTTACATATATAGTCTATAAAGCGTCTGTTCACCCGATTTGGTGGCTTACATATATAGTCTATAAAGCGTCTGTTCACCTGAGGCTATTCTCCATCACACCATCTAGCTAACCATTATTCTCGCCTCTTGTCATAGTATGTGCTGTCAAGCAGCATTACCTTTTATTTTCGCTTTTAAATAAATGCTGCATGTGCTTTTCCAAACTCAAATTCATCTTTTCCAAAGTATCTTGAATTTAAGGAGTGAGGTTAGGAGAATCTCTTTCTTTCTTACATTTGATTATGTTAACTATTGTTGCAAAATTAATATATTATTAATATAAGATGTTCCAACTCGAGGAGTCTTAGAAGAGTGCATTGAGAAAAAAGGTTGAATTAGTGAAATTAGCTTGGGCCCAACCAAGATAAAAGGGTCTAAGAACTTGTATAGATTTTGTACATGTCACTCTAGGTTATAAATAAAGATGTGCAATAGGGTATTGTATATCTCAAACCCTAGAGTTTTTCGCATTCTCTCATCCATTTGCAACTCTCGTCTTTCTTCGTTTTTCTTGCATCATCTTCTTACTCTTCTTACTTTTCTATAGTTAGGGTTGTGGTGAAAAGATAGAAAAATCATCCTTTTTCCAAATTTTCTCTTACAAATTAATTTTTTTTTTCTTATTTTGAAAAGGAAAAAAGAAAAAACCAACATCGATTTCCACTTGAGTCTGTCTATCAACCCACTTGACCTAAGTGTACGTCACACACGATGGCTTTGTTAATGGCCCATAGTCGATCTTCATTTGATCAAGGGATAGCATTGTTCAACACTTTCAAATCAACAAACTTTCCATATGCTTTCCCATCCATTGCATGATGGAGGAAAACCCTAATTAATTATCCATAAATCATCATTAAAAAGTTAAGCCATCATTAAGGTGAGGTAACTTTTGTCACCCCATATGCTAACTTAACCATGGTTGAGCTTAACCATGTCACAAACCCTAATAATTAGTCAAACTAATTTTAGGAAAAAGCTGGTCTTGAAAAGCAAAAGTTGATCCATCAAATCGTGTAGCCCAAAATTCTAAAAAGAAAATTAAAAAAAAAAATTTATTACAGAAATTCTTAAATATTAATATAGAAATTGAGAAAATATAAATCCAGAGAAGAGTGAGAGGCATGATTTTCTTTCTTTTTTTGTACCTACGAGGCGTATGATCTTTCTCGGAGTAAAACTTCCATGCTCTAGAGGAGTTTGATCATCCATACCTAGGCATACACTCACCCTACATGTGGCATAATAATCCAAGCTATTCAAATAGAGAGGCCCACCATAGATGAGATTGGACGCGGATTTCCTGCCAAAGCCTTTCCCAGGTAGTTCCTGCGCAAGGATGCTGGGTGGGCCTCACAGAGATGTTTGTGAGAAATCCACCCCGTTCTTACTCTTTGAGATCTTATTTTAGGACATGCAATCAAAAATTATGTGTATCCAAAACTTAAGTGGGTCACACGAGAGGAAACAGTGGGGATTCAGTGTGAATAGTTGAAACATTCTTGGGGCCATAAAATCTTTTTTTTTTTTCACTTCATCCCAGTGGTAATGACCTTATAAACGGTTTGGATGGCATATAAACATCAAGGTGGAGCCCAAGAAGGTTTCAACGGTTGGAATTTCTTTCCCCAATTTTTTCTCTCGTGTAACCCACTTGAGTTTTGGATCCATCTCATTTTTGGTCGAATTTCCTAAATTAATCACTCAAAACGTATGGACGGGGTGGATTTCTCACAAACATTTCTGTGGCCCCACCATCATCCTTCGCGGGAACTTCCTGCTAAAGGCTTTGGCAGGAAATGCGTGACGCGTCCAATGAGATTAGAAAAAATCAGATCATCCTGTTCACCGCGTTGGATCAGGATGAAACGTCCACCCCCTAATAACTGACAAGCGGACTGCGAACTGAATAAACTCCGTTGATCTTCTTCGTCTTTGAGACGTTCTAAAGTAAGCCAGCAAAACGGATGAACGGCGTCGATATGCATAGATATAGGTGAGCCTACGGTCATGGTTTCACCCACCTGTCTGGATTACCTCGCAGCTAATCTGGGTTCGAGTATCTATGTACTTAAACCTAAACGTGGCAGCTGAATATATACCAGATAGAATCTTGCCGGCAAAACAATCTCATCCGTCAAAACCATCCGATCGGAAGGTAGATCCTGCTAATGAACAGTCGCGATCTTGTAAATGATGCAATCTGCACAGGGATTACGAGGATCCGCGTTTGACAGGCAGATAGTACGAGGGAAGCGGATTGCATGAATATCGGCCCCCGTTGAGCGTTCTCATTGTAGGCGTTTTTTTTTTGTTTTTTTATTTTTATTTTTTATTTTTGTGGTTAGCTAGTTGGTACACTCCACTTTTAGTTCACACTCAGTGTTAGCCACCCGATTAAGGATCGATACCAAGACCTCAGTGTTCAAACGAAGCATCTTTCACTCAGTCTGCCACTCAACCAAGGTATCCAATGTAGGTGTTCCATCCCCACTTCTTTCTATAATATGGTCTGAAGTTTTTATCTGTCTTATTTTTATCTCAATGTCATGAAATAATTCATGAAAATCAGATAACATTGTGAATACAATGGCAGCCCAAAAACTTGGCCACGTCAACAAACCATTACAGGCAATGATGTGTCGCACCCATGTAATTTGCTTCACCCTGGGACTACCCAAGTGGGGGTGGCTTGTGTGTGATACACGTGCAGTTGTCAGCTTTTTACTAGGCCAGGTGTCAATGCCAGTTGTGAATCTCCACTGATGGAAAGATAAGGGCTCCTGGCCGTACTAGCAATGTGACAAAGCCAAATTTACAGAAGAAAAAGGTTCTTCGGATATTTTAAGAGTAACACACTTATGCCGTGATTGACCAAATAGTTACGTGAATTTTGAGGGGAGATGAAGTTACTTCATATTTAATTTAAATGAAATGGCATGATTGATTATTGGGCCTACTAAAATGTAGATTTAATCTGTTCATTTTCTTTGTAACTTTTTATTTATATAAAAAGATGCTAACTTGTTCATGACATGATATCTGTGTGACCCATAAAACCCGATAACTTATAACGGTATTTGTTCCATAAGAATTATTTTCTTTTTATGTGCTCGATGTGACTAGTGAATGTTGATCATGCTTCCAACTATGACCTTCTATAAAACTTCAAGGTTAATAGATAGAGTAGATTCCACACATATGGTGAACCCTACAAACGGTATATAAACGCCTTTAAAAAGGGTCAACCGTTGCATTTTTATACTTTTTAAATGGGTTCTTCTCCTTTCTTGAACAAGCGAAGATCGCGGGACTCCGTCGTTTCTTTCCGACATTTATCTCATCTAACGTGCATCTGGCATTCTCCGGTGTTCATCCGAAAACTCATCTTTTTTTAAGTCCTTCATTTCTCTTTGTCGTTTCTCTCCTTCGGCGTCTATTTGACATTCTTCGGCATTTATCCCAAAACTCCTCTTCGTTGAAGCTTTATCCACTACAATCGTGTAGTTCTCTGATATCCTTGCTATTATAGTAAACTACATTGTTAGTCAATTGTGAAGGTAAATAAAACATTAAATCTTGGCATTACGGATGTTTTTTTAAAGGGACTATGTTGTGATGTATTTTGGCATTGGCATTGTGTTAAAAATAGTCGAAGTGAAGAAGTCGTAACAGTGTATATCAATGTCATTCGATATGGGTCATTTTTATCATCTAATAAGGGTTGAGGTTAACATCTACTAAGGATCGAGCTTGACAGTCAAAATGTGAAGGGTTGAGATTGGGCGACGCGAATGATCGAGGTTGGGAACTGGAAAAGTTGACAACCACGTCCCTTAACATTTGACAACCACAACCCTTTACGTTGTTTTGACAACCTTGACCCTTAATTGATGACAACCACGAACCGTAACATTTGATAACCACGACCATTCACATTATTTTAACAATTTTAACCTTTAGTAGATGATAGCCATGACTTTTCATGTTGTTTTGTCAACCTCAACTATTAACAGATGACAACATGGACCCTTCACGTTTGATAATTAGTACCCGTCCATTTTTATTGTAGGCTAACTCATATTAGAAGATTATGGCTTGGTAGCCCCTCTTATGTTATTACGATGAAGAGGGTGTATACGATAAGGGGTACTTTCTCATACGTGAGTGCGGACTTGAAAGGGGTTGTTCTGCTGGATGATATTAAGTATCAGGAGCTCCTAAATAAAATACATTAGATTACGAAGACAACACATGATAAATTTGATTTGAGAATGAAGATTGTGTACGGTGATGCAGTATGTCGATTACTTCATCCACATACAATTAAAATAATGAAGATCTCGAGGCATATATGCTCTTCTGCGGGCAGAGTTCACCTACTCATATACCACTGTATATAGAGAAAGTAAGACGCACACCTCTTGTATAACAAAGGAGTACACATTCTATATTATATTTGAATATATGGTCCCCTGATATGCAGCCTTTAAGTAATGATCATCGACTCGACGATTGTGATATACCTAACCCTTCAAGTAATGATTCATGTTATGATCGACGACTCAATGATTGTAATATACATGGCTCTTTAAGGAATGAAACATGCTGTGAGCGATGACTTGATGATTGAGATATTTCTGGCTCCTTAAGGAATGAAATATGTCATGATTGATGACTAAATGATTGCGATATACTCATCCTTTCAAGGAATAATACATGTCATGATCAATGACTCGACGATTGCGATATACCGTCGTTTTGGTTGCTGGATAGCAAGTAAAATGCATATATTTCTGACCCTTTGACTAATGATCGATGTTAAGATGGAAGAGTTGATAACTACAATATCCCCATTCCTTTCACCAATGTTATATGTCTTGATCCCTCGTTTCAGTTCAATTCACAACTTATAAACTTAAATTTACGCTTGCCAATTAATGGTGAATATCAAGATATTCTCAGATCATCAACTCAGCCAATACAATCTCCACTGGATACTTTCGTTGCCCCATCTGATATCATTCCATTTGATATACGTATAGTTGATGCAGCATTTGTTAATGTAGATCATCAAGAATATCTAAAAATGGTGGATGAACCCAATGAAATATTTGTTGGACAAATGTTTAAGGACAAAAGCCGATTACAGAATTTTCTTAGCAAGATGTGATGCGTTACAAATTCCAGTATAAGGTCCTAAAATCAAACAACCAGAGATATACGATTAAGTGTATTATTGAAAGTTATACTTGAAGGATGCACGTATCGATAATGGATGACGTTGGGATGTTCAAAATAAAGACTGCAACTTCATGCCCTAAATTCATTCTAAAAATGAAATTTGCAATTTAATCAACGATTTAGATGGTCCGAAATGTTTTGTACAAAAAATAGAAAAAGAAAAGAAAAAGTGACCCAAATCAACTTTGTAAATATGACATGATCTAAATATAAGAGAGGGGGATGGAAATTACCACTTGAAAGCTCTAGTGATGACTAAAAGGAAAGCTCTAGGGCCTGTTTGATTTTCTAATGTAAACATAATTACATTGTAAATATGTAATGATTATTTTCATAGGCAATTACTGCATTGTTTTTGAGGATTGATTTGACTGTTACTTTTTCAATGCTAAAATCGAGGATGCTGCTAAATATTTGTGGGGCCCACTGTGATGTATGTGGATTATCCACACCATCCATCCGTTATGCCAACTGAATTTAGGGTATGACCCAAAAAATGAGCTAGATTTAAATTTCAAGTGGACCACACCACAGGAAAAAGGTAATCAAACACCCACCGTTAAAAACTTCTTGGGGCCATTGTTTACTTTGGTGTGGGCCAGTTCAAAGTTGGATCTGCCTTGTTTTTTGGCTCATGCCTCAAAATGTCATGGTAAAGCAAATGGACGACGCAGATATGTTATGTACATCATTGTGGGGCCCACAAATTTAAGTTAATCCTTTAGGACCATTTTCCTAAGCAGAAGTACTTACCTGTTTCCAAACAGGGTGAAATTGTAATAAGTTGGTATTTACAGGGCATTTACAATGAATTTGAAAAATCAAACAAGCCCCTAATGAATCCATGTCTAAGAGAAAAGTAGCTATTGAGGGGGTGAAAACCTTTCTCCAGCCGTTGAATCCATTATACAAGGGAATGTGAAGATATCTAAGAGAGATCTTTGAATGAGAGAGATGGATTGAGAGGGAGAAGAAGAAGAGCACGAATGAAAAATGCAAATAAAAGAGACACTCACAACATCAAATCTTCTAACGGAGCTCTCTTTCCGGCCACTCAGGACCCAAAATTGGCTTTAACACGTGGCCTAGTAAAAAGCTGACAACTTGGGGCATCAATACAGGAAATCGCTCTTTTATTGAAATGTATTTCATCATTATTTCATATTTTTTCGTTGGTAATTATTATTATCGACAAAATATGTCGTCGAAAATATTGTCCCGATATGACCGTGGCTAAAGGCTTTTACCAACGAAATATTACTTCGTTGGCAAGGTAACACAATTACCGACGAAAAAAATCATCGGCAAAACATGTTACTTTTGGTAGGAAAAAATAATATATTTCATTGGTAAACACAGCTTATAGCGATGAAATATTTCGTTGGAAAAACTGTGGATTAAACTTTTACCTACGAAATATGTCCTCGGTATAAACTTTTACTTACGAAATATTTCGTTGGTATAAACTATTTGTATAAACTTTTAGCTACGAAATGTTTCGTCAGTATAAGTTTTCAACCTATTATTACCAACGATATACTTCGTCGGTATAAAGTTTTGTATTAATTTCTACCTACGAAATATTTCGTCGGTATAAGTTTTCAATCTACTATTACCAACGAAATATTTCGTCAGTAATAGTCTTTTTTTTTTTAAATTCAGGAAAAAATTCTTGATATATACCTATTATGATACATTTTCATTGTATTCACATCCACATCCATCCAAACACAAACTACATCCATCCAAACACAAACCACATACATACATACACAAACAATCTTATCCACATCACATTCATCCACACACAAATACATATAAGTTTAACATTCGTATAAAATAAATCATAAATAAAATTTAAAAAAATCACGAAGATGAAGGCGGAGGTGGTGGGGCATCAAATGAAGGATGAGGTGGTAGGGCATCGGTGGTTAAGCGTACAGCGAGAGCCTGAAACATCTCCTGCATCCGTCACTTATGCTCCACCTGCATATCCTCAATTCTTCTCTCTTATTCCTCCCGTCGCCTCTCGTCCTCCTCCCTCTGCCTCTCTTGTTGCTCTCTGATCTCATCGACAACGACCCGTAGCTGCTGAACCTCTCTCTTTGCGATATCAGCTCAGTGTAGGACGCTCTCGCCAGCGATGGATCGGCTTGAGGCAGGTTTAGCAGGTGCCATGAGCTTAGCACCATGGCCAAGTCCACGCACATATCCAGAACGGCTGTCAAGCACCTCGCTCAGGATATCTAGCTCACTCTGTTGATTATCATCGGGAGTGGGCTAACTGCGTATGGTGTTCATCGCCGCCTGTAATGAAAATATATGAATTTTCATAACGAATGACCTTATTATAATTCAATGCAATTAAATTTTACAATAAAAGAATTTTTACACAATTCTCGCTAGCTATAGGATGAACCCAAGATCCCGTCGCCTGCCGACAGTGAGTCCCTCTGTAGAGGTCTACTGGTACAGGTTTCTGGCCGATGACGGAATCTCACTACGCAATTGAAAGGATAATAGAGTTAATATAAATGACTTTGAATATATCAACTTAATAATCACCAGAAATTTCTTACCATGTCGTGACGAGGTCGTACAAATGACTTTGAACTAGTTACGTGGTTCACTTCCAACTTTCCCCTGTTCGCAGAATTTATTCTGCTCCTCTTCTGAACACATTATTTATAATATATTGTTATTAATTGCAAATTTAATTGTTACCTTAAGATATCATAAATATATAAATATTACCTGAAAAGCCTCAGACGAATATCTCTCATAGAGTATCCACCAGTTGTCTATAGTCACCTGCGGTGGTGCGGACAGTACGACCTCCTCGTGGCTCCTGCACCGCTTGTACTGCAGGTGTAACTCCCCGCGATACTCCTTGAACCGCTCCTTGACCATGTCATCAACGACATGGGAAATGTAGGGAGCACTCAAATCTAAGAAAAATTTATCCTGCTGTTTTGTAAATAATAGATTAAGGTAATATACTTATTAAGAAAATAACTTAACCGTAAATGAACTTTCAGAAAAGAAAATTTAATTTACTAAAATTTACCTGAAGGCATTGACGGATGAGCTGCCGCACACATCTGTCACATCTGTCCAACCGGCGGGTGGTGGCGGGGATTAGAGATCGGTATAAGACATCGATTTCCAATGTAAACAATCTGACATTATCCCCAACAGGTCTTGTAAGGCCCGTATCCTACACCATACCATTCTGTAGACTTCAGCGGTCATCCCGGTAGAATTCTGGCAACCCGCGACTTGTAATCAGCATTTGCGAGCGACCCTAAGTTGCATCCTGTCAATTTGAGTCAGCTCGGCCTGAGACTTGTATCATTATGACCGCGCCATCGCCGCAGTTCCAACGCCGCATCTTACGCGCTGATGCGATACCCTAGCTAGGAGATGTGGGCCTGCGTTTAGTTCGAGGAAAATATCACACGTGTGAATTTTTCGAGAATCTCTACAATCTCTCCCATCAATCAATCAAATCAAGTCAAGTACAAGCAACCATCCCCCTCTTACACTACCTTTACCTAAAGTCAACTCTCTCTTTCTCTCTCTCTCCCCCCATCCATCTCTCACCCAAAATTCAACCCAACCCATCCCTTCCTTACATCCATCCCATCTCTTTTTCATCCATCATTTCTCTCTCTCTCTCTCTCTCTCTCATGTCTCTCTTCACTCTCAAGCTCCAAAGGAGAGCATCCAACACCCAAGCTTCCCAAGCAACTCAAGTGTGGCCCACTCTCCTACCCTAATCTCACATCTTAGCCATCCAATTTTCATCATCCTCCATCAAGATCAAAGCTAAGGAGCCTAGGAGTCCAATGAACTAAAGAAAGAGGCTAATAGGTGGGTGTTCCACCGTTGATTTTTGTTTTAAGGGCCCACTTGTTGTGGGACCCACTTGATGTATACAATGTATATGGGAGGGCCCGATAGTGGCGGGGTCCCTCCCCTTCACGTTTCTCTTTCTCTCCTTCTCTCTATTTTCATATTGCGGCCCACCTTGAAGAATGGACTAGACCCACACTATGGACGGTGGAAATCCCACCTTGATGTATGATCCATACCGTCCAGAGGTCAGGCATGGATGGAGGTAAATTATAAAAATCATCGTGATCCAAAACGTGTGGCCCACTGGACGTGAGACCACCATGATGAAAGTATTTTATCCACCATCCAGTTCCTGGACGATGGAAATCCACCGATTGTTACACATCCAGGCCACCCGTCTAGGGTTGGACGCTAGGGTGGTTGAAATATTAATATATATATATATAATAAAAATAATAAAAATAAAAATAAAATAAAATGTATAATATATAATAATATTTATAATATATAAGTTATATTATGGTGGGACCCATGCGGGACCCACCTGTATGGAGGTAGATTGGCTGGTGTATCTCACACCAACAATTTGGCTGATGTACAGTGTCGTGTCAAGAATCGGGTCTCGATTCATTGGGGGGGGGGGTTGTCTGAAATCCAGATCCACCCATCCGGACAAGTGGGCAAAGCCACACCAGATCCAGACCTCTGCCCATTTTGCTAGTGGGCCACGTGTGTGGACCCCACCACGATGCATTCGCTATATCCCACCATCCATCATCTGGACGGTGGGCCAGCAACTCTTCACGAGTAGCTCCATTGCTGCCTTGACGTCAGCAAATTTTGTGGGCCCCACTATGGTATGTGTTATATTAGGGTCGTCCATCTACTGGACGGCCAACAGCCCCACCATGATGGATGTGTTCCATCCAAACCGTCCATCAATTGGCAAGCTCATCTTAAGGCTTGGGATAGAAATGAAGCAGATCTGATGATCAGGTGGACCACATCGCAGAAAATAGTGTAGAGTGAACGTCCACCATTGAAACCCTTTTTGGGGTCACGGAAGTTTGGATCAATATGAAATTTATTTTTCCTCTTAATCCAGGTCTTTGTGACCTTATGATCAGGTTGGACGGAAAATAAAATGGTGGGCCCTGCGAATTTAAACGGTGAAAATCATTATCACCACTATTATTTGTGGTATGGTCCAGATGATCTTCCAATCATCATTTCCCCCGCTATTTGGAGTGCGATCCAGATGATCTGTCATTATGATTCATTTTTTAAGGAAATGCTCTAAAATGATGTTTAAAATAGATGAATAGGTGTAGATAGTATGTGCGACCCATGAGTGAGGCCCGATGTGATGTATTTATTGTCCATGTGCCGAGGCCCATTGTGATGTTTGTGCGGCCATGAGTGAGGTCCGATGTGATGTATTTATGGCCCATGTGCCGAGGCCCATAGTGATATGTATTAGACCCTTGAGTGAGGCCCATGGTGATGTATATTAGGCCCTTGTGTGAGGCCATGGGCCCACTATATGTTTGGCTCTATGTGGGCCACTCCTTGGGAGCAATGTTGGTTAAATATCCATATTGATGGGCAATGATGGTTAAACGTCCACATTGTGACCTTCTTTTAAGCCTTGTTAGGCCCATTATCACTGATTCCGATTACCGAGGTCGATGCCGATTATGAGTATGTGACAGCATAACATCATGATATATGCCCATACGCATCATCTGCATGTTTGTTATGAGATGTGATTGACCATTACATATGCATAGGGAAGGTTGTTTATGGAACTCCCTGAGAGACGGAGTTGCCCACATGAGCGCACGGTATGTGCAAGATTGCTGCATGACTGGATGGTATGACTCATGTATCTCGCATTTTGTGATATAACCACCATACGCTCTAACGACATCAGGGTCGTGGCCTCCACAGGCATATCGTGGATGACCAGATGGGACACCAAAAATATTTGGTTCTAGCATATGGGCACCATAGATGTCCTTGGATGAAAATCCCTAAACCTTCGTGGCCAGGAGACACCCCAACGTCTGTACCAAGTGGATATATATATATATATATATATATATAAAAGCACATGAGGGTCGTATACCAGTAGGCCACATCTCCTATTATGTCGTGGTCTGTTGGGAGGGGGTGTGACTTTACCCTCTTGAGTGAGGGGGCAATATCTAGGTTGAGTTTAACCAGCCTGAGGAACAGGTCCGCTATCAACAAGCCGGGCCCGATATTTGCAGGCGGATAGTGAAGTCTCTTCCACTTACCCAGTTTTGCGCTCGGATAGGGACGACAAGCTGGCGTAGAGTTTAATAGACCCTGGTGATGATCCCAGAGATGTACGGTACTGATATATGGACTTATTAAGCATGAGTTGGATACTCATTCATTCATTCATTCACTATCCACTCAAGTTGGTGGTGCGTAACTATTTGTTACGTGTACCTTCAAAATAGCCAGAATTTTGGTTGGGGCGTACGACTAACCTGAGATCAGGAGTTTACCACATTAAGTCTGACTATCCAAATTTAGGCATGGGACTGGTTTGGATAAAAGTCCCTTGTGGTAGACCCCGTAGCCTGCGATACTAAGTACTATCATCCCGACTTTACACTCCAGCTTGGTCATTTCATTCGTATTACATATTACATTGTATCCTCAGCACATAGCATTTGGTTTACTGTGCATCTGTATTGCATAACCTGATTAAGGTTGACGGTATTTGATATTTGGCTTTCTATGTCTCTACATTACATAGATGATCTACATTTCTTCCTCAACATATGATATTGGCCTATTATGTTTTTACATCGAATAGCCTGGATAAGGCTGATGATATTTATGGACTTTTAGCATGTTTCCGCATTACTCTGATATTGTACGATTTATGGATTGCTAGTATTTCCACTTTACTCTGATATTTATATGTTTGGCACGTGCATCGCACACACTTTCACCACCCTCTAAGCTTTCTATAAGCTTATGCACAATAGATGCGTGCAGGTGGCGTTAGGTCATAGCAGCGTCGAGGTTGGAGTGTGCAGCTATCTTCTGGAGCTTTGATTTTTGATATACGTATTTTCCCTTCATGTACTGTATTCAACTGTTTATATTAGTGGATATGTGATGATGATGTTGCCTTTGTGATTTGAGTAAACTTGTGGTTATGCTTGTTACGAGATAAATGTACGTTGAAAAATCCTCCTTGTAGGATCCGAGGATCGGAATTTGACGTATAGGCACTGGGAGCCGAGAATGGGGTACTACGGAGGCTATCGGCACCGGATTCGGCAATCGAGAATTCTGTGAGCCCGGTTTCCGATTTTGGGGCATGACATATCTAAGGCAGTCCTATAGGAACTCTACTGTCACCCTACCCTCACGCGTAAGTCGCTCTAAAATTAACCCATGCATGGGTCCACATCTTTGTCGGCTGGTCGACGATGCTGTCCTAAAAGAAATATGTAAGTCTAAGCATAAACAGAAGTCACTAAAAGAAATATATGTCTACACTTATATGTAGTGCCTGGTGTATGCTCAACCAAGGGTTTAGACGCCTGTGATGTAGCATGCGACGTCGATGCTGTCTCCGCCGCATCACGGGTGGAAAGGATAGATCCAGTGCGCGAACGACCTAATCTCCCACCTAGTGCCATGACTGAATATGTGGGAAGTACGAACTTATAAATTTAAACAATGTCAGTACAAGTGTATGAACATCAATATAATAAACACATTAAACTTTATAATGCAAGTGGAATATACTAAAACATTATACAAGTAGTGTTGATGGTAGAATGAATTTGTGCTTATGCTTAGAGAGATGATTAAAATATGATTAGACCATTACACTATAATGCAAGAAGAATATAATAAAACCGTAAATATTCTAGTAAAATTTGAAAATTTCATTACACATTGTCATTCTATATTAAATATATGTATTTCATTGTAATATGAAATAACTTCGGATCAACTATCCGAAGTACTCTCTGCGTAAGTTATCGTACGATGTAGAAGTATATGTCAAGGTGTGTGAAGCAGTCGACATTATTATAGCCAACATGCCAGTCACAATAGCAGAAATCTAGTCTCTCGGGACTCCATTCAGATGTGCAAGTGACAAAACCGCATCTTTCATACAAAGTTTCTCATGGTTATATTCCTCCATCAGATCCGAAATTTCTTTGAGATTGTATAATCTTTCATTTGAGTCATCGCCGATATATTCCTCCCTACACTCATCGACCAAACCGCTATCTATTTGGCCTTACCAGAAGAACATAGGGCCGAAAAGCCCATCCGCAACAACTGATGAAGTATACTGCATGCTTCCGCTACACTCCGGTTTGAGGAGGACATGATCAGAAATTGACTCAACTGCAAACGTGGATTATAAAAAAGTCAATTAAAGGAATAAATCATGACTTGTAAAACATGTATACATGTAATAATCAAATTATTCGAATTGAAAAATGACATGTAAATCATGTGTACATTAAATAATCGTCGTCTATATCACTATCGCTTAGAACTATTTCTTCTTCACCATCACTATTGCTAATCAGTATTTCCTCTTCATCTTTTGCAACGTCGTCATTAATGAAATCGCTATCATCACTAACAATGTCATGTATTATTGAGGCATCAACATGATTAGGTGGCACATCATCTCTATCCAATTGCAGCACATCAATATCAACATTTTGATCAGTCCCTCTATCCCCAGATGGCATGTTTTCTTGATTTGTTTGTTCAACCCTAGACGTTTTATTTCCCTTGTCCTCGCTATCTTCAACGTCTAGTTTAAGAACGTCAAATATGTTCCTAGGCTTTACTTTTTGCACCACGTGCCAAGAGCCGCCTAACTTGGAGTCAGCGAGGTAAAATACTTGTTCGGCTTGGTTGGCGAGGACAAATGGGTCGTCCTTAAACCACTTTTGAGATAAATTTACGCTCATAAAGTAGTCGTCAGTCTGTATTCCTAACTTCTTATTTCCAATGTCCCACCAATCACATTTAAATAAGTACACCCGCTTTCTCAAACAATAACTCAGCTCAATAATATTCGTCAAAACGCCATAAAAGTCAATTTCTACCTCCTCATACGTTCCTTTCACAACCACCCCATTATTTTATGTGATCCTATACTTCTCACGCTTTTTGGTGTGGAACCGAATCCCATTTATAATACAACCTTTATATCTAGATACACGTCTATTAGGGCCACATGCCAGTGAGTAGAGTGCATCAGACACATCCACAGAGTTGCTAGCGCGCAACGTCTTCATCTATTATCATGTACAGAATGTAATTGTTTAGGGATTTTCTTAGGTTTAAATATTGTGCAGTACAACAAAATTCTAAGTGTGGTAAGATACAAGGTGAAATTTTACACATTTTGCGAACCATTCTGGAAACTAATCCTGATGCATTCGATCATAATTTGTCGGGTATTGGGACTTTATCTCCTCGGTGTGCTCGCAACACATAATTGGCATGTCATCAGCAAGAAACATTAAGATCATCGTATGTAGAGATACAATTATCGAGGGAAGACTTACTTTAAGGACGACTCTAATTCTTCACAATTATGTAACACATACCACCGCACCTTTGCTTGATCCCTAAGGTCCATATCCTGAAACGTCAGGGATCCTAAAGGACGGACGTTATGTGCGAATATAGATACGAGTCCTTGCTCATTCTCCTACCCTTCGTCAGCATTCCGATCTTCACGGTTGAATCTAGTCTCTATGCCACGAAGATACATGGAGCAAAATGTCAGGCACTCATTATCAATGTACGCCTCAGCAATGGATCCCTCTAGATGTGTCTTATTCCTCATAAATCGTTTTAGTGTGTGAAGGTATCTGCACACAAAACCACTATGTTATATGTATGAAAACATGGATATATGTAGTTCATGGAATGAATAAAAA
This sequence comes from Magnolia changhungtana, assembly GCA_030180095.1. NCBI lineage: Eukaryota > Viridiplantae > Streptophyta > Magnoliopsida > Magnoliales > Magnoliaceae > Magnolia > Magnolia changhungtana. The sequence goes on along the minus strand of JASAUF010000653.1, from coordinate 7,232,662 downwards.
TTTTAATAGGTTCTACCACCTTTCGATCGAATACATCCAACGATATTGTACTGGGCCTGCAAGCTTCGCCTCGTGTGATAAGTGAATCGCTAGGTGTACCATGACATCGAAAAATGCGGGTGAAAATATTCTTTCAAGTTTGCAAAGGATGACGACAATGTTCCTCTCCAGTCATTTAATAACCTCTACATTCAACGATTTCGAACTTAAATCCTTAAAAAATATCCCCAACTCAATCAGTGCCGCACTGATATCCTTGCTCAGGAATCCACGAATTGCAACCGGTAGTAGATGTTGCAGAAGGACGTGACAATTATGGCTTTTCATTCCTGTTACCTTACAGTCCGTAATGTTTACTCGCCGAGAGATATTTGATGCATACCCATCGGGAAACTTCACCGATCTTAACCATTCACATAAATATTTTTTCTTTAGTTTTGTCGATGTGTGGCAGGATGCTGGTATAGTATATGAATTTTCATGTGGTTGCAAGTGCAACTCTTTCCTTAAACCCATTGCTTGTAGATCCAATCGAGTCTTGAAACTGTCTTTTGTTTTCTTCTCTATGTTCATCAATGTTTCGAAGACATTATCACATATATTCTTCTCAATATACATGACATCCAAGTTATGTCACAATTTCAGATCACTTCAATAGGGCAACTCAAAAAAATGTTCTTCTTCCTCCAGTTATACTCCAATACTGTACGTTTCCTCTTCTTCAAGTGCGATACCTTATCAAATCTAACTTCTCTAACGTCACTCAGTTGTTATATCACATCTTCTCTAGATAGCTCTTTCGGTGGTAGCCTATGATCTTATTTGCCATCAAAGATCATCGTCTTCCTGCGCCAATTATGATCACTCGAAAGGAAGCGATGATGGCCCATATAACACGTTTTTTTACTATGCTTCAATGACAATGTACAAGTCTCAATATTACATGTAAGACAAGCCAACTTTCCCTTCGTGCTCCACCTAGACAAATTCCTATACGTGGGAAGTCATTTATTGTCCACAAGACCGCTGCATGCAATCGAAATGTTTGTCTTGTAAATGTGTCATATGTCTGTACACATTGACTCCACAACTCGTTTAACTCATCTACTAACAGTTGCAAATACACATCAATGGCATTCCCTGGTGACTTGGGTCCTGTAATAAGCAATGACATCATGAAAAAAAGGGAGGTAATTTGTAGGGCATAAGTACCACTGGCCACATACTATACGAGCTACTCATATTACTAAATGGATTAAAACCATCACTTGCAAGACCTAGTCGAACATTACGAGAACCCTCTACAAACCAGTCATATTGCTTGTCAAAATTTTGCTAGGCTTCAGAGTCTGCAGGGTGCCTCAGTGTACTATCATCATGAACACGTTTCTCCTTATGCCACCTCATATCTTCAGCCTTCTTGCGAGATGTAAACAATCTTTACAATCTGGGTTTCAATGGGAAGTATCTTAACACCTTTTGCAGGATTTTCTTGCGTTTGGCATCGTCATACTTCCACCTAGACTCTTCACATTCTGATACTCTTCAACATTTTCATGCTCTTTCCAATGCAATACATAATTATTTATACATGCATGTATGAGAATGCAACCAAGGCCCAAGTTTTGCATTAAGGCTTTTGCCTCGTAATGAGACTTAGGTAATGTCTCAGCGTCTGGTAATGCTTCTTTCAACAAGTCAAGTAACATGTCGAACAATTTGTTAATCCAACGATTTATTGTCTTCAAATGAAGTAACCTTGTAAGAAAATTCAACTTGGAGAAGTTTTCACACCCCGGATAAAATGGACGTTGCACATCCCTCAAAAACTACTAAACTTTTCTTATTCGACATCACCCATAACAGGAATATCTTGGCTACTACTTGTCGCTGCAAAATCAGTATCAGTAATTGTTTCCCTGAACACATCCCCTATGATATCTTGTATTTCGTCAATGTCTTCATCCCCGTCATCCGACACAGTTGGATTAGTAAGGACTTCAGTGGCCTCAATTCTTTGGTGGAACTCTTCACCATGATGTATCCACCAAGTGTAACCCTGGTCAATTCCAACTATTAACAAATCGTCTTTTACTTTGTCTAAAGTCTTATGAACCATGTTCTTGCATTTTCGACATGGACACCTAATCCAATTGCCTGAATCTGCCCAATTTCGTGCAAATTCCATGAGCTCTTGAACCCCTTGTTTATACTTTGGGCCAAACTTGTTCTTAGATCGCATCCAACTCTTATCCATCTCTACAATGAAACGATTAGAGTCAGTTTACGGAAATAGGTTTAAGATTAGGTTAGGGTTATAGGTTTAGGTTTAGGTTTAGAGATTTGAGAATAGGTTTAGGTTTCAGGTTTAGGCTATAGGTTTAGGTTTAGGTGTAGGTTATAGGTTATAAGTTTAGGTTTAGGTTATAGGTTTAGGTTTAGGCGTAGGTTATAGGTTATAGGTTTAGGTTATAGGTTATAGGTTTAGGTTAAGGTTATAGGTTATAGGTTTAGGTTTAAGTTTAGGTATAGGTTTAGGTTATAGGTTATAGGTTTAGGTTTAGGTTAAGGTTATATGTTATAGGTTTAGGTTTAGGTTATAGGTTATAGGTTATAGGTTATAGGTTTAGGTTATAGGTTATAGGTTTAGGTTTAGGTTTAGGTGTAGGGTTATAGGTTTAGGTTTAGGTGTAGGGTTAGGTTTAGGGATTTGAGAATAACTTTAGGTTTAGGTTTAGGCTTAGGGTTTAAGGATTCGGATTCGGGTTCGAGTTCAGGATCAGGTTTAGGTTAGGGAGTTGAGATTAGGATTAGGTGTAGGTTTAGGTTTAGGGATATATATATATATATATATATATATATATATATATATATATATATATATCTTAAATGGACCCGCAAAGGTTCCAATGTTGGGTGTCCTTATCCTCATCGATCCATGTGGTGTGGCCTACTTGAGTATTGGATTGGGTGGATGCGGCTTTGCAGGATCCCTCTAAGGCCCACCGTGATGTATTTTTCTTATATCCAGGTTGTCCATCTTTTTCACCAGGTTATTTTAGGGCATAATTCCAAAATTATAATAGATCCAAATCTTAAGTGGATCAAGCTGATATTTTTGTGGTCCATTCATCCAGGTCTTTGCGAACTTATTAATAGATATGATGAAAAATAAACATTCTTGTGGATCCTAAGAAGTTTTTAATGGTGGGTATTCAATCACCAATGTTTCCTTTGATGTGGTACACTTAAGTTTTGGATTTGCATCGTTTTTGGTAATACACCCTAAAATGATACGACGAAATAGACGGACGGCATGGATATAATAGAAATACATCGAAGCTTTTTATATGCCATCTAATCCATTCATAAGATGCATCCAACCTGGATAAACATATCCCTGGATCACTTTGCCTGATTTTGGGCATCAGCGTGAACAGTGGGCCCACATATGAACAGACTGTATTTCATTAAAAAAAAATCATGGCAAGATGAGCCTATCCTGAAAACGTTTGTATTATATTAGTCCTGTTAATAGTAGGCCACACCATTTAAGGGTCCATTTAAGATATATATATACACTTGATTTATTGTCTTGAGACATAAAATTATCTGTTAAAATGGATAAACGGAGTGGATGAAATACATAAATCACGATGGACCATTGTTTATTGTATTATGGTCCACCTGAGATTTGGATCCCACCATGATGTATATGTTGTATCCAAGCGTCCATCCATTTAGAGAGATCATTTTAGGGCATGAGTTGAAGAATGAGGTAGATCCAAAGCTCAAGTGGACCTTGAAACTAATTGGGGCCACAAAAGTTTTCAATCAAGCCGATATTTGTGTTATCCCTTCTTCCAGTCTAGGTCTGTGTGAACTTACCAACAGGTTGGATCACAAATAATCATCATGGTGGGTCCCAGGAAGGAATCAACAGTCGGGGGCACTATCCCCACCATGATGTTTAGTTTTAGGTTTTAGTTTTAGGTGCAGGTTGGGTTATACTAGGGTCTGCTCCATCAATTTCGAGCTAATACATAAATACGAGCCTATCTAAATGGTCAGGCCACCCATATTGCTGTCCATAGAAAATAGACAGCTTCGTCATAGTCATAATAGCGGTTCCCACCTTTCAGGGTCCCCCGCTCAACATCTGGATAGCTCTGACGCACATTCGGGTCTGCTCCATCAATTTTGAGCTAATATATATACACGGGCCTGTCCAAATGGTCAGGCCACCCATATTACTATCCATAGGAAATTGACAACTTCATCATGGCCATAACAGCGGTTCCCACCATCCAGGAACCCCCACTCAACATTTAGATAGCTTCGACGCACATCCGGGTCTACTCCATCAATTCTGAGCTAATACATATACACAGGTCTATTCAAATGGCCAGGCCACCCATATTGTTGTCTATAAGAAATGGACAACTTCATTATGGTCATAATAGCGGTTCCCACCTTCCAAGGACCCCTACTCAATATTTGGATAGCTCCAACGCACATCTGGGTCTGTTCCATCAATTTCGAGCTAATACAATTAAATTCTAAATTAGTTACTCATCCAAGGTTTGATAGATTTTAGTACTTTTATATTCCCATTTAAACGTCTACGCCGAAAATCCGGCAGCATCTCCCTATGTCTCTCCAGATAAGTTGATCTTACGTTACATTCCGATGCCAAATATCTAAAGCAATGTAAAGATATTTAGCATTGGATAGGAACGGAAGAAACATATCCAAAGAGAAATGAGGAGATGAACCACGGATCAGGCATGAACAGTTAAATAGATTATATGAAAGCATACTATCCATCTAACCTTGAACTGTCCAAAATGAACAATTTGAGCAATTTCTATGCCACCAAAAACACACCATATTTATGTATGGCCACATAGAAATCCTCAAACGGGTAACTAATTATCTAACTTACAAATTACAATCAGAAGTCACAACTATAAACTAATAAGTCACAATAATAATTTAAGAAAAAAAATCTAATACATATTAAGCATCACTAAGTGAAAGTATAATAGTTTCTTGAAATAATGAGAAAAATTAAATACAACTCCCACAATCTGCAAAGTATAATAGTTTCTCAAAGTGGATCGTACTATAAGAAATAGTGGTGATTGAACTCCCTACCACTAAAAGCTTCCTAAGGCCGACTGTAATGTTTCCATAATATTTGTTTACCATCCAACCTATTGATAAGGTGACACAAGCTTAGATGAAGGGAACAAAAAATAAATATCGGCTTGATCTAAAACTTTTGTGGCCTATTCATGGTCAATCACCACTATTTCCTATAGTATGGTCCACCTGCGAATTGAATCTTCTTCAGTTTTGGGTCATGTGCTAAAATGGTTTGGCAAAATGAATGGACAGTGTGGATATAGAATACATGAATCAAGGTGGGCCTAATGGTAAGGGCAGCACAGTTGAGGTTGGGTCACACCTAATCTGCGAATTGGCTAAGACCCCTGTAACCAAGGATGTGGGTGGGGGCATCGTATATACATGTCATTCATCTGCCTTTTCCAGCTTATTTTAGCATGGTCCAAAAAATAAATCATATGCAAATTTCAGATGGACAACATCACAAGAAACATTAGTTATTGACAATTAAAAATCCTTCGTGGGTGACAAAAGTTTTAGATCAAGGTGATATTTGTGATTATTATGAATAATATTATTATTTCCCTTTCTCTAGGTTCATGTGACCTTATCAAATGGTTGGATGGTCAATAAACATTAGGGTGGATCGTAGTAAGTTCTTAATGGTGAGCGTTCAATGACCAATATGCTCAATTACTGTTTTTTCTTAAATCTGGGTTGGATTTAATTTGGTTCCATTTTAGTGTAAACCAAAATTAAAATCAGGCCCATTTAAAACCACTGTCCAAATTGGGTTGGATCAAGTTGATTTTGAGAGGACCTGGACTTGACTTATTAATTAGCAACTTTTAGGCCTAGAGTTGCACCATGGTCCAAAATTTGAACATTTGTCCACTTAGGCCCAATGACCCTAGCGTCGATTGGATACACTTACACCCCTACACACTACGTGAAAAATGGAAAAAAATGACGGATTTAGAGACGGTTCTGGACCGTCTCTAAAACATCTTGGTTTAAAGATGCTTTAGAGACAGCCGTAAACCGTCTCTAAACTTTTAGAGGGCCCTTGACTGTCCTTAATATTGTCTTAAAAATTTTAACGTCTACAAATCATTTAAGACGGTAAAAAACCATCGTTAACTGTGGATAAAAGATGGCCATTGACTGTCTAGAATAAGAGACGGTCTCTAACCGTCTTATATGCGACCTTTTGAGACGATCAAAGACCGTCCGTATTAGAGACGGTCATTGGCCGTCTCTTACTGGTAATCTGAGACTGTCATGGACCGTCTCAATTAGAGACGGTCATTGACCGTCTATTCCTATAATTTGAGACTGCAAAAATTGTCTATATTAGGGATGGTTCTTAGCTGTCTCCATTTGAGACTGTCAAGGACCGTCTCTATTAGAGACGGTCTTTGACCGTCTCATATGCGGTCATTTGAGACGGTCAAAGACCGTCCGTATTAGAGACGGTCATTGGCCATCTTTTATTGTAATGAGACCGCGATATAACCGCGTGGTTATCTTTTAAGTTATCTGACATAAGACGGTCTGAGAATCGCTAAGAACAAAAATTTATGAATTTTCAATTATAGATGGTTTTGATCGAATCGAGATTTTTTAAAAATCGGTTTATAAGTTCCATTTAAAATTAGAGACATTGAAAAAAAAAAAAATCTAAATGCTAAGTCAAAAATTAAGAACAAAAAATTTATGAATTTTGAAAAAAAAAAAAAGTTAAAAAGCTTAGAAAAATAACTAACAATGTTTAAGAAAAAATTTAGATTTTGAAAAAAAAAAAATGTAATTTTATAAAAATCTAGATTTTGAAATAAAAATTAAGAACTTTGAATAATGTTGATAATTAAACAAAATTGAGAAAATTCGATAAGAAAATGATATTTTGAAAAAGAAAATTTAAAAAAAAATTAAAAAGTAAAACAAAATTGTGAAAAAAAAATTAACAAATTGTAAAAAATATATATATTTAAAAAAGAAAACTAGATTTTGTATTTTGAAAAGAAAAATTAAAAAGTTATATAACAAAAGTGATATTTAAAAAATGATATTTTGAAAAAGAAAATTTAAAAAATTAAACAAAATTGTGAAAAAATTGACAAATTGTAAATAATATATATATTTTAAAAAAAGAAAACTAGATTTTGTATTTTGACCAAAAAAATTAAAAAGTTATAACAAAAGTGATATTTAAAAAATGATATTTTGAGAAAGAAAATTTAAAAAATTAAACAAAATTGTGAAAAAATTGACAAATTGTAAATAATATATATTTTTTAAAAAAGAAAACTAGATTTTGTATTTTGACAAGAAAAATTAAAAAGTTATATAACAAAAGTGATATTTAAAAAATGATATTTTGAAAAAGAAAATTTAAAAAATTAAACAAAATTGTGAAGTAATTGACAAATTGTAAATACTATATATATTTTAAAAAAGAAAACTAGATTTTGTATTTTGACAAGAAAAAAAATTAAAAAGTTATATAACAAAAGTTAAATTTAAAAATGATATTTTTAAAAGAAAAAAATTTAAAAAATTAAACAAATTTGTGAAAAAAAAGACAAATTGTAAAAAATATATATTTTAAGAAAGAAAATTTTAAAAAGAAAATGAATTTTGTATTTTGATAAGAAAAATTGAAAAGTTAGATAACAAAAGTGAGATTTTGGATGATGTGTTGTCGCCCCTATGTTTCTCCAACCCATTTTTGGGCTAGGTAATAATGTAAAAATGTTTTAATTTTTAAATATTTTTGTCGGTAAAATGAGTGTATATATAATATGAATGGAAATATATATATATATATATATATATATATATATAATTAAAAAGGTAATATTTAAATGATTTGTAATATCACATGAAAAAGAATATTGAAAGGTTTAGAAATTTTAACTGTGTTTAAGAAAAATTTTGAGAACAAAATAATGCTTTTGAAGAAAAAAAATCGGCATTTTGAAATTTTTGAGAAAAAATTAAAATATGAGAAAATTTTTTGAGATTTTTAAAATAAAAATTCAAAATTTGTATTTTAAATTTGATGGATTTTCCTGATGGATGGAGCAGACATAACTCAGTAGTGGACCTAGGGTTCGTGTCCCTTCACAAATTTCTACATGGGAAGATCCTAAGCTTTCAATAACCATCCATAAGTGATAATAAAGTAAAATAATTAAATGATTAAAGGTCAAATTATATCAATAAAAAATTAAATCCCATCGTGGTTTCTTAGAATAAAGGAGAATTTACTATTATGAGACGCGTTTTGTACTTTAGCCTTTGGGCTTGGATCATTAAAAAATGATCCAAGCCGTTCACATGATAGGTCTCACCTTAGATTGAGTGACCCAAAAATGAAAATTTACCTCTCATTGAAATATTTCAACAAGTTGATCATTTGACTCTTTTTTTTTTTTTTGTTACAGATTTTCTCCTTTAACTTTTGTCTAATTAAATGGTTGAAATATTTCAATCTAGAAGTATTTTTGAACATCCTGTCTAAGGTGAATCATGTTGTCTAAATGATTTGGGTTATCATAAAGGACCCTAGTCCTACAGCTAGAATACTAATGTATCCTATTGCAATCCGTCTTGATGTATTGTAGGAAAACTCTTATCTTTATCAATGGTCAAGTGCATCTCATACAATGGTATAGAATTTAGGGTGTGTTTATGTAACCAGATGCACCCTTGAATATTGTTAGATGAACGCAATGTCTTTCAAATTTTGAATAGGTTTTATCTTTGTAAAAGATAACAACTAGTATTCAATTACTTTGTCTACAAGGCTTGGGAAAACATATGATAATTCATGAAAGTGATCCCATCACACTTTTCATATTCAATACACCTTTCTAAATTTTTTAATGTTATTAGAGCATTCAGTGGAAGAAATTTTTGATCATGGGAGAGTTTTTCTTCTCTTTCCGCAGAATTTTTGCTACATTCCTTCGCTTTCATTCCTCATTAGATTTGTGGTCCCCCACACACATTTTTTCTTAAACCCATGGGTTACCCTTTTAGAGTTGTGCATAAATCCAAATGAGAGAAATTTTCAACCCGGCACATCTCATGGTTGCTTGCTGGCTCTTCCATCATCCCATATCTTCTCCTTTTTTGGTCGAGTAGAGAAAAGTGTATTTGGGGTTGTGCCATAAAAAATTAATGTTTGTATTCTTTAAAAAATTCTTGTAAATTATATATTCATTCTTTAGCTTCATTAATGTATTTGGAACATTAAAAAAATCATGTTATGTGACTGAGTTAATTAAAGAGAGCATTTTTTTTTGAAAACCATGTATGCCGCTAGCATATGCTAGGAGACCCTCTCCTTGCGACGATAATAGCTGCCGCAGAGAGAGGTGGAGGTGCTGATTGTGATGGAGACGAAGTGTAAGGCCGGGATCTTGGAGATGAAGAGACATATAAGACTGGCAGAGATGTCGGCTATGGCCTCCATGGCTATCTCCTAGAAATACAGGTAAGGGTATATAAAAATCCCCAATTATTAGATTCCAATCCAAGCTCTGGAAACTAGATCTTGTAATCCCTAATTGTGTGATTTAAATCCCTAATCTATGAACAAATATAGGGGATTAAGGATCTGAAATCCTAATTGTAACTGGATTAGGGATTTGGGTTCTGAAATCCCTAATCGTAATCTGAAATTGGGGATGGGGATCTGAAATTCCCAATTTGGGATTTGGGATTCGAAATCCCTAATTGTTGTATTTGGGTTTTCTGTGGTGAGGTCCACTGCATGTTTTTATCTGCCTCATTCTTTGGGTCATGCCCTAAAATAATATCTCAAAATGGATGGACGGTGTGGATACAACACATACATCATAGTGGGGCCCATATGATTATGAATGTTTTAAGGAAACCCTTTCTCCATTACATTTAAGTGAGTTACTCGTTACCCTTACCAGAGTAAACTCTATGGGGTCCACCGTTATTTATTTATTTTATCCACTCCATTCATCCATGTTAATAGATAATTTGAGGTCTAAAGAACAAAAAGGAAGCATATCCAAAGCTCAAGTGGACCACACCACAGGAAATAGTGTGATTGAACCTCTACCATTTAAAATTTCTTGGAGGCCATAGAAGTTTTTGATCAAGCTGATGTTTGTGTTTTCTATTCATTCATATATTTTTGATATTTTGAACAACCTTTAACCATTTTTAGACAATCTAATTAGTTCAAATTGAAGAGTAAATAACTTCAGATGTTTAAATCAAAATTCAGTCAAATTGTTGATCAATCTTATTTGCCTAATATCTTTCTCATATGTAGTATGATCGAGGCGAGTAACCATTTTTGGATGTTGGTCGGTGCTCTATGGGTCCCACCATGATGTATATGTTTCATCCATGTTGTCCATCCATTTTTACAAATCATATTAGGGCTTGATACCAAAAATGAGAGGGATATAAATCTCAAGTGGACCACACCATATGAAAACAATAGTGATTGGTTATTCACCATTAAAACCCTCCGAAGGCCCACTGTACTTTTTATTTGACATCCTATCTGTTGATTAGGTCATACAGGCCCAGATGAAGGGAAAAAAAATATCAGATTGATCCATAACTTTATATGGCCCCCAAAAGGTTTTTAATAGTCGACACTCATTCAACATTGTTTCCTATAATGTGGTCCAGTTGAGATTGCGATATACCTCATTTTTTATCTCATACCATAAAATGAAATGAAAAATCGATGGATGGCAAGGATGAAACATGCACATACATCATGGTGGGGCCCACAGAGCACCGACCACGTGACCCATGACCGCTCGTGAGAGAGACTTGAAGTCTCTCTCGCTCTCTGTCCTCTCTCACTCTCGCTCTCGCGCCCTCTCTCACTCTCTCGCTCTCTGTCCTCTCTCTCTCTCTCTCAAATGGACGATGTGGACGAAGTGGACCATACCACAGGAAATAGTGAAAATAATGATTTCCACCGTTGAAATCTTCCTATGGCCTATAATGATTTTTATTTGTCATCCAACCTGTTCAATAGATCACAAATACATGGATGAAGGGAAAACTAAAATATCAACTTGATCCAAAACTTCAGTGGCCTCCCAATTTTTTTTAATGGTAGACATTCAATTTATACTATTTTCTATGATGTGGTCCACTTCAGATTTTTATAGACTTCATTTTTGAGCTTATGTAATAAAATTATATGTTAAAATGGATGGATGGAGTGGATAAAATGAATAAATCATTTTTTTGTCTCATAGGATTTACTCTGTACGCTTGGGAACGGATTGACTACTCCCCCGACACCAGCCAATGACTGATGGTCGGTGCTCTATGGCTCCCACCATGATGTATGTGTTTCATCCATGCCGTCCATATATTTTTACACCTAATTTTACAATATGAGACCAAAAATGAGATATATGCAAATCTCAAGTGGACCACATTACAGGAAACAGTGTTGAATGAGCGTCGACCATTAAAAATATGATCAATAGCCATAAAAGTTTTGGATCAAGCTGATTTTTGTTTTTTCCCTTCATCTGGTCTTGTATAACCAAATCAATAGATTGGATGTCAAATAAACAATACAAAGGGGGCCTTAGGAGGATTTTAATGGTGGATATCCAATCACTATTGTTCTCATGTGGTGTGGACCACCTGAGATTTATATCCCTCTAATTTTTGGCATAAAGCCCTAATGTGATTTGTAAAAATGGATGGACGGCATGGATGAAACACATACATCATGGTGGGGCCCACAGTGCACCATCCAGTCTCACCCAAAATTGGGCGCGCGCTCAAAACAGAGCCGCGCGCCCAGACCTTCCCCATTTTCTCTCGCCGCTGGCCCTCCCTCTCTCTCACACCTGCCCACCGTCCATCTCTTTCTCTCACCCTCTTCCTCTCCCATGATCTCTCTCTCCTCCTCAATCTCAGATCTCTCTAAATCTGTCTCTCCTTCTCCCTCTCCCTCTCGATCTCTCTTGTGATCCGCTTCTCTCCCCCTCTCTCTCTTGTGATCTTTCTCTCTCTCTCTCTCTCTCTCTCTCTCTCTCTCTCTCTCTCTCTCTCTCTCCTCTCTCTCTCCGACTCTTGATTTGCAAGCCTTAACCCGCATCCACCAGCCGCTAAAACTTACCGCATCTTTGGTCATCAACAGCAATAGAAAGTTATTGAGCTCTCACCTATTGCTAATCTGAAAAGGTGATGTTGCATTTTGATTTTTAGTCTTCATTTTGATTATGAATCTCTATTTGGATGACTGGATCATGGAAAGTTGTTTTGAGGATTTTTGCATGTAAGGTGTATGTTGATATGCTTGTGAGAATATCATTCCAAATTTTGTAGAAAATTTGATTGGAAGCCCATGAGGACCCCCACCTGATGCAAATGTTATTCCCACCACCGCCTGCTGTATGCAGCTGGGCCACCGTGATGTATTTTTTATCCAGGCCAGCAGGGCCGTCCATCTGTGGACGCTGCTGGACTGACGCAAGGGATGATACTTTGAACCTTGTGCTCAATAGGACACAACATGGATTGTTTACATGGGCTTAGCACCTCAAAAGAAAACAAAACCCAAGATAATCTGCCTTTTGTTTTGATTGATAATCCAAAATATGCCTTTTGTTTTGATTGATAATCTGTGAAAATAACAAGTGGTCTGATGAAGTTTTATTATTATATTTTTTTGAAATCTTGATTTCTTGGAGTTGGTTTTTGTGAATATTATCTTATTTCTTACAAGATAAGAGAGCTAATCCTTCTTTGGATCTTACATTGGAGTTGCTGGATTTTCATTTGGTTTTTTTTTTTTTTTGTTTGAAGGAATAAGGTGTCTGTTTTAATTCTTCTGTGTCTGCAATTGTAGAACCAGAGCAAGCATAGTGAAATGACATGTTTTGACAGTCTTATTTTTTGAAATCTTGCAGTGAAAATGCAGGATTTCATACCAATCGGTGTAAAAAATGAAAAAAAAAGGAAAAATAGTAGGCCTTTGCTTTGGTTTTGATTTTTCCCCCCATGAAATTTCAAACGAGCAACTTGGTGGAATGGGTTTTCTTTCATATCTTGATTTGTTAGAGGTGGGTATTGTCAATCGTTTCTTACTTAGTTAAGGCAAGAAGGATTGGATTTTGTTGGAAAACCAAACATTTGTTTTGAATTTCTTTCCCATTGAAATTGTAGAAGAATAATTTGGTGAAGGGGGTTTCTTTGAAATTTTGTCTTATGGAAGTTGGGTTTTGCGAGTATTTCTTTTTTTCCATTCAGTGCAAGAAACCTAACCCCATTCCTCTTGGAATCTTAGAGTGAAAATGTTGGATTGTATTTGGATTTTGTTGAAAAATAGACCTTTGGCTTTTACTTCCTCATCTTAAAAATGGCAAAAAAAGAGGTTTGGTGAAGTGGGTTCTGAAATGTTGTTTTTTGGAAGTTGAGTTTGTGGGTTTCTCCTTTAGTATCTTTTAAGATAGAAAAAGCTATCCCTTTTTAGAATCTTATTGTGGCAATACTGGGTTTCATTTTGGTATTATTGAAAAAATAGTAATCTATAAAAGGAGTTTGATGGTGGAGGTTTTCTTGAGATCTTGGAATTAGGAAGTTGGGTTTTGTAGGGTTCTTCAATCAAGGTAAAAATAATAATAAAAAAAAAACTAACACCTTTCTCTGGTTTTCATGACCTTTTCCTGAAACCGTGTTCTGAAAATGCTAGATTTCTCTTGGGTTTTGGTGGATAAATGGGCCTTTTATTTTCTTCCTCTGTGGAAGTGTGAAAGAATAAGCTTGGTGAAGTTGGGTTTCTTGAAATCTTGGATTTTGATGTTGGGTTTCTTCCCCAAGGTTAGAAAGCTATCATCTTTCTTCAGTTTCCTTCAGTTTTTCTTGAAACCTTATTGTGAAAATGTGGGATTTGATTTTTTTTGTTTTTGTTTTGAAATGAGAGTTGATCTCCTAGGGCCAGTTGCATGCTTACCAAGAAGCAACTCCTCTTTCCTTTCCAATGTGTCACTTGTGCAAGACATCTGATCCATGCTATGGACCCAACCATGAAGATAATTTGGCGTAGAAATCAAGTCAGTCCATTCATCATGCGCTGTTGAAATCAGTGATGGCGGAGGGAGTCACTCAACCTACATGTGTGAACCACCCGATGATTGGGTTGGCCTGATGTTTGAGATGGGGATCTTCGTGATGGGCCCACCTTCAGGTCAGATGTCTTACACATGTGAGATGTTGGTGGGAAAGACCCACCTGTAGGTGATCAGTTCTCTTTGGAGGCAGGCCTTCGTTTTAATTTTCTATCCGGTGTAAGGTAAGAAGTAGCAGCTTGGCGAAATGAATTTTCTCTGAAGTCTTATATTCTGAAATCAGTTTTAAATGGCTCAGGGTTCAAAAGCTATCCTTCTCTTTTCACGAGTTTTTAGTTTTTTATTGGAATACTGCTCTTTATAAATACTGGATTTTATTTGGGGTTTGTTGAAGAAAAGCAACCTTGATTTTGTTTTTTTCTATGTAATTGTGAAAGAAGTGTTTTTGTTAAACAATCATCATCATCATCATAGCTTGAAAGAAGTCTTTTGGTTGCATGTTAATGGTTTAGGTTATAAATGTATCAGGTGGACCACACCATGGAATTTTTTTTTGATTGAATGTCCACTATTAAAAACCTCCTAGGGCCCACTGTAATGGTTATTTGACATCTAACCTATTGATATATTAGGTGTAAAAAATTGGATGAAGTGAAAAAATATATATCAGCTTGATCCAAAACTTTTGTGAGCCCTACCATGATGTATATGTTTAATCCATGTCGTCTATCTATTTTTAAAGATCATCTTACTGCATGAAACCAAAAATGAGATATATCCAAATCTTAAGTGGACCACATTCCAGGAAACAGTGTTGAATGAGCGTCAACCATTAGAAAACATTTTGGGGCCATAAAAGTTTTGGATCAAACTGATTTTTGTTTTTCCCCTTCATCTGGCCTTGTATGACCTAATCAACATATTGGATGTCAAATAAACAGTCCAGTGGGTCTTAGGAGGATTTTTATGTGGTTCACGAATCCAGCCCATCCATTATGTGTGTCCCACTTGGATCAAACTGATTATTTCTATTTCATTCCAACATGCATTATTTGCATCTGATGTATTTTATTTATTAGATTGTTGAAATTTGTTGGGGTATTTTGTGAATCTGTTTAGATTATCTATATACATTAGTGTTTTTTTGTGTATTTGTTGTTACATTTGGGCTTGCTTTGCATGTTATTGTTGTTGTTTACAATTACTAAGTGTTGGAGAATTTTCACTAACTGAATGCTCACTGATGAAATAGAAGTAAAGTCAGTTCAAGAGCTCTTTTTGTTTATGAGTTATGACAATGGGGCATTGTTTTCTTCCTAGAGCTATTTACAGGCATGGAATTCTTGCTGGGAAAGTTATTTGATACTCTTTTGAGTGATGGTTCATATGCAGGAACTTACATGTGGCATACATAAACTCAAATTCAACCATCCGAATTGTGGGTCCTCCTGTAGATCTGTTATCATCAAAAGGTTGAGATCGAGTTCACGAATTGATAGTTCTCTGAGCCCATGGAGCGATCCGAAACTCGATTACTGGGCATTTATTTTTTTGTTGAATGCGAGACCATTGACTATTTTTTATTTTGACCGCCCATTAAAATGTCTACCAATCAAAGAAATCAGAAATCAAATTAGTGTGATTTTCTTGCACAAGCCATCTAGATTGGGACCCATGATTGGTTTAACCTGCATGCCATGTGTATCTAGATTGGGACCCATGATTTTAAAATCCGAACTATCCATTGATTGAGAATTAAGTTCTGTTTTCTCCCTCACCGTTGATATTATTTTCCGTATGGGTTCTTGGCCTAATGCCTTCAAGTGAAAGATGGTATGAGAAAACATCTATTTAATCCTTTAATGAAAATGTTTAAGCTAACATCTTTACAAAATAACTTGTTCAGACCCAAAGAAATTCTCTATATATTTGTTTTATCGTGTGGCTAGAAAAAGCTTTTGAATGTTGTCGCAAGAAAAAGGAATTTATGTTTTATGAATGTCATTTCCCCGACTTCCCTTCAACCTCCAATCACTTAAGCTATTTCGCCCCATTGTGACAGTTCATGCATTTCTGTTCTTGATGGAAAGTGATAGCAACCAATTGGATTTTTGAATACGAGCTGAATGACAAGATGCTTCAAGTTCAAATGATGTTCAAGAAAGAGGATTACTTCCAATCGATTAAGCTACAACAACATTACCTTTTTTTAAATTTCAGTTTAAGCTACTTTTTAACTTTTGGACTCCAAAGGAACCCAACTGCAATTTGAGGATTACTTCCTCATTTTAATTACAATAACACTACCTTTTTTATTTTTTCATTTTTAATCGATTAAAAGACTCACTTGTGCATCCAAATGCAATCTGTCCTTTTTGCATTTGGTCCATACAGTTATAGAGATACAGAATTTAGAATAATCCAGGACATTCCTAAATGGGACCATTGCATGCACCAAGTTCTCCAATATGAATATTGAAATTTCAAGTCATTTAACTGCTTATTTATTTTCAACCATGTGTAGCACTATCATGCATCTGATTATTGTTCAGATATTTTCTCATTTTTTCATTTAATGATGAAAGGAAAATATCTTTGTAAAGAAATGCCCAAAACATGTATTTTAAACTGTGATCAAGACTAGAAGTAAATCATGATTGCAATTGTGTTGGCTAGTAGCTGCTAATATTATCTCTCAATAGTGATTGCAATAGTGATATTATCTTTGTAAAGAAATCCCCAAAACATGTATTTTAAACTGTGATCAAGACTAGAAGTAAATCATGATTGCAATAGTCAGTCTGATATTATCTCTAAGAAATTTTCCAATGATATCCTGGGATCCATATAATGGGTTTTACTGCCAATTGATTATATTTTGGAAATTTGGGTGATTGGATGATATTAAATGTCTGATTGATGGACATTTGCTGGATAACTTTGAATTGTTGACTGTATTTCCGTTTTAAGGTGTCTGTATGATGGCCACTGAACAGTTGGTTAGGATGGTCTGTGAAGTGTTGTTTCTGGGTTAAGCACTATCTATAGTGTGGCTCATAAATCCAATGGTTTGGATTCAAGTACATGCATTCCATGTATTTGTGTGCATGTAATGCATGAGCATGGTACAATTACTTTATTATTGTTGTTGCTATGATGGGATCTAGTCCTACCTGATGGATATACCCACTAAGAGAAGGGAAAGGGGTTCCTCCTGTGTGTACACAAGTTAATGGTAGAATGCAATACCTTTCTATTCATCAGAAAACTAAACACATAGAAAATCTCTAAATTTACTTCGCCAATCTTGGTGACGTTGACCTACTAATTAGGAAACGAATTATTCTTCTAATATCAACGAATCCATAACTACTTGTAGAGTAACAATGAGGATAGTGCATTCTCATTGTAGAGTAACAATTTGGGTTGATGAGGGTTGCCAACTTCATGGCTAGGTGCATTCTTGCAAACCCAAAATCTAAGGTATGGGAATTCTATTTTCTTTTGCTTTATCTTTTATTTGTTTGAGTATCTATCATTAATTGGTTATCATTAAATTGCAGCTTAACACTAGAGGAACTGAGAAAAAGTAAGTCTACACATACATTTCTTCCTATAATTGAGATGGATGGTAAGATATGGTCCAACCATTTGCAATTGAGACGTTCTCTTATTTTTATATATCCTAAAAAAAAGACGTATAAATAACATTATTATTCCAAGTTGTCACGAAAAAACAAAATCCTAAAGTGCCACAAATATGGATCTAAATCTCTACCTTTCTTTGTTTTTCTTATGCTTTTATCTTTCTTATGTGATATATCCTATTAAAAATCCCTCAAGGCATGGATCTCCTAAAATAGAAGACTATTAATGACTTGCACATGACTAATTGCAGCATATCTTGTCAAAAAGCTTTTGTCACCAAGCATTTAATGGTAGGTAGTATAGATTATTTAAATATTAGTCTTGAGTTGTGTCCACTGTTGTCAAGCATGTGGAGTTTAGACACAGACTCCATGTTGGCACAACTCAATGTCTCCGTCCATAAATAACGCCTGTTTATGATTTGACCAACTTTCAAATATGTATGTCCTTTTGAACCTTCCCTGATTGCATAAGTGGTTGAGCCATCTCTGTATGTTACACATAATTTGTCATCCACTAGTTTCTGTAAATGATCCATGTTGTATGTAGTGACCTTCTCTTCAAATGTGATCTTTTCAGCAATTTCTAATGGTAAACTGTTTTCATGAATCCCTTTATATGCATCCCTAGTAATCACACTACGAGAAGAGAACCCTGATTCCTAGCAGTTTGGTAATTTTGGAGTCCTTCTTGGTTAGGGTTTGGGCTGAAAGTACGAGTGCTGGAGCTGATGCTTTCAGAGTCTAAACTCATTCTTTTGAAAAATAGAAAAATGAGAATATTAGTAAATATGGATTTTCTTGTTAAGAAGAAAATGGAAGATGGATTAACAAAACATAAAAGAGATTTTTTTTTTCCTTCTTTTTTGCTTCAAGAGAGAGAGAGACGGAGAGGTGAGATTAGGGAAATCGAGGGAGAGAGTGGGGGAATGAAGTGGCCGCGTGAGATTTGAAAATGGTGAGTGTAGTTTGGTTTGAAAATGACATTTCACATGCGTGGCGTGCGTGTCTATGAGAGGTGTCTACGAACGCGAATTAGCTAATGAACGCAACAGTAGCGAGTTTGATCAATATATATGATGAAACCCCACTCTCTCACAATAATGTGAGAATAACAGTACTTCAGATATGCATATCCTTTTTCTTTTGTGTATGTAGTTACATGTCGAATTTCTTCGTTCTTTGATTCATTACACTCAATTCAGGTATGGTTTGCACCAATTTAAGAGACTATACATTAGGCATTCAATATATAAGATTGGAGTGAGATTGATTAGGCATTTAAATGTGTTGCAGGATGTTGTTTGAATTGCTTGTCCTAACAGGTGCACAAGTTGGGATGGATTGGACTTCTATCTTGAGAAAACGCTATGATTTCAGGTAGTTATTATTGCAATGGAAAGTTAAAAAATTAAAAGAGAGAGAGAATGAATTCATGAAAAGAAATGTTCTTTATCATTAGGGCTGCTTTCGTCGGGTTAGATGGAGAAATCGTCGCCAACTTCATAGAAAGATAAATAGCATCAGTGGCTACAGATTGCAACCTGGATTTAAACAAGGTTTGAGATGCTGTCAACAATGCTAACAGAATCCTCCAGGTCAGATTGTTGATTGGACCTAATTTTATTTAAATGAGCAGACCCGGATGTGCGTCGGAGCTACCCGGATGAGCAGACCTGGAAGGTGGGAACCGCTGTTATGACCATGATAAAGTTGTCCATTTCCTATGGACAACATTGGAGGGGCCTGGCCATTTGGACAGGTCATGTTTATGTATTTGCTCGAAATTAATGGAGCAGACCCGGATATGCGTTGGAGCTATCCGGATGAGCGGGGGTCCTTGAAAAGTGGGAACCGTTATTATAACCATGATGAAGCTGTCCATTTCTTATGGACAGCATTGGAAGGGCCTGGCCATTTGGACAGGCCATATTTATATCTGTTTTTGCAGGGACCACACCCTTAACCTAAACCACACCCTAAACCTATAACCTAAACCTATTCTCAATTACCTAAACTTATAACCTTAACTTAAACCCAAACCTAAACCTATAACCTAAACCTAATCTCAAATCCCAAAAGCTATACTTATAATCTAAACATAAACCTTAACCTATAACCTAAACCTATACTTATAACCTTAACCTAAACTTATAACCTTAACCTAAACCTATTCTCCAATCCCAAAAGCTATACTTATAACCTAAACCTATTCTCAAATCCCAAAAGCTATACCTTAACCTAAACTTAAACCTATAACCTAACCTTAACCTAAAACTAAAATCGTAACCTATAACCTATAACCTAAACCTAAACGTAAAACCTAAATGTATTCTCAAATCCCTAAACCCAAACCTACACCTAATCCTAATCTCAACTCCCTAACCTAAACCTAAACCTAAACTTGAAAACCCAAATCTAAACCCGATCTCAACCCGAACCGGATTTCTAAACCTAAACATTAACCTATTCTCAATTCCCTACACCTATAGCTTATAAACCTAAACCTAAACCTAAACCTTAACCTTAACCTATAACATTAACCTAAACCAAACGTATAACCTATAACCTAAACTTATAACCTATAACCTAACCTTAACCTAAACCTAAACCTAAACCTAAACCTATAACCTAAACATAAAACCGAAATGTATTCTCAAATTCCTAAACCTAAACCTACACCTAATCTTAATCTCAACTCCCTAACCTAAACCTAAACCTAAACTTGAAAACCCAAACCTAAACCCAATCCCGAACCCGAACCCGATTTCCTAAACCTAAACATTAACCTATTCTCAATTCCCTAAACGTATAGCTTATAACCTAAACCTAAACCTAAACCTAAACCTAACCTATAACATTAACCTAAACCAAAACCTATAACCTATAACCTAAACTTATAACCTATAACCTAACCTTAACCTAAACCTTAACCTATAACCTAAAACCTAAACCTAAACCTAAAACCTAAAACCTAAATGTATTCTCAAATCCCTAAACCTAAACCTACACCTAAGCCTAATCTCAACTTCCTAACCTAGACCTAAACCTAAACTTGAAAACCCAAACCTAAACCCAATCTCGAACCCGAACCCAAATCCCTAAACCTAAACCTTAACCTATTTTCAATTCACTCCTAAACCTATAGCTTATAACCTAAACCTAAACCTTAACCTAAACCTATAACCTTAACCTAAACCAAAACCTATAACCTAGAACCTAAATGTATTCTCAAATTTCTAAACCTAAACATACACCTAATCATAATCTCAACTCCCTAACCTAAACCTAAACCTAAACTTGAAAACCCAAACCTAAAACCCGATCCCGAACTCGAACCCAATTTCCTAAACCTAAACCTTAACCTATTCTCAAATCCCTAAAATTAGACCTACACCTAATCCTAATCTAAACTCCCTAACCTAAACCTAAACCTAAACTTGAAAACCCAAACTTAAACCCAATCCCAACCCGAACCCGACTTCCTAAACCTAAACCTATAACTTATAACCTAAACCTAAACCTTAACCTAAACCAAAACCTATGACCTAAAACCTAAATGTATTCTCAAATCTCTAAACCTAAACCTCGCACCTAATCCTAATCTCAACTCCCTAACCTAAACCTAAACCTAAACTTAAAAAACCCAAACCTAAAACCCGATCCCGAACCCGATTTCCTAAACCTTAACCTATTTCTCAAATCCTTAAACTTAAACATACACCTAATCCTAATCTAAACTCCTAACCTAAACCAAAACCTAAACTTGAAAACCCAAACCTAAACTCGATCTCGAACCCAAACCTGGTTTCCTAAACCTAAACCTAAACCTAAACTTGAAAACCCAAACCTAAACTCGATCCCGAACTCCGAACTCACTTCCCTAAACCTAAACCTTAACCTATTCTCAATTCCCAAACTTATAACTTATAACCTAAACCCGAACCTAAACCTAAACCTTAACCTAAACCTATAACCTTAACCTAAACCAAAACCTATGACCTAAAACCTAAATGTATTCTCAAATCTCTAAACCTAAACCTACACCTAATCCTAATCTCAACTCCCTCCCTAAACCTAAACCTAAACTTGAAAACCCAAACCTAAAACCGATCCCGAACCCGAACCCAATTTCCTAAACCTAAACCTTAACCTATTCTTAAATCCCTAAACCTAAACCTACACCTAATCCTAATTTAAAATCCCTAACCTAAACCTAAACCTAAACTTGAAAACCCAAACCTAAACCCGATCCCGAACCCGAATCCTATTTCCTAAACCTAAACCTTAACCTATTCTCAAATCCCTAAACCTAAACCTACACCTAATCCTAATCTAAACTCCCTAACCTAAACCTAAACCTAAACTTAAAACCCAAACCTAAACCCAATCACGAACCCGAACCCGACCCTTAAACCTAAACCTTAACCTATTTTCAAATCCCTAAACCTAAACCTACACCTAATCCTAATCTCAACTCCCTAACCTAAACCTAAACCTAAACTTGAAAACCCAAACCTAAATCCAATCCCGAACCCGAACCCGATTTCCTAAACCTAAACCTTAACCTATTCTCAATTCTTTAAACCTATAACTTATAACCTAAACCTAAACCTTAACCTTAACCTAAACCTAAACACCTTATAACCTAAACCTAAAACCTAAATATATTCTCAAATCCCTTAACCTACACATACACCTAATCCTAATCTCAACTCTCTAACCAAAACCTAAACCTAAACTTGAAAACCCAAACCTAAACCCGATCCCGAACCCAAGCCCAATTTCCTAGACCTAAACCTTAACCTATTCTCAATTCCCTAAACCTATAGCTTATAACCTAAACCTAAACCTTAACCTAAACCTAAACCTAAACCTTAACCTATTCTCAAATTCCTAAACCTACACCTACACCTAATCCTAATCTAAACTCCCTAACCTAAACCTAAACCTAAACTTGAAAACCCAAAGTTAAACCCGATCCCAAACCCGAACCCGATTTCCTAAACCTAAACCTTAACCTATTCTCAAATCCCTAAACCTAAACCTACACCTAATTTTAATCTAAACTCCCTAACCTAAACCTAAACCTAAACTTGAAAACCCAAACCTAAACCCGATCCCAACCCAAACTCTGGTTTCCTAAACCTAAACCTAAACTTGAAAACCCAAACCTAAACCCGATCCCGAACCCGAACCCAATTCCTAAACCTAAACCTTAACCTATTCTCAATTCCCTAAACCTATAGCTTATAACCTAAACCTAAACCTTAACCTAAACCTATAACCTTAACCTAAACCAAAACCTATGACCTAAAACCTAAATGTATTCTTAAATCCTAAACCTAAACCTACACCTAATCTTAATCTCAACTCCCTCCTAAACCTAAACCTAAACTTGAAAACCCAAACCTAAAACCCAATCTCGAACCCAAACCCGATTTTCTAAACCTAAACCTTAACCTATTCTCAAATTCCTAAACCTACACCTACACCTAATCCTAATCTAAACTCCTTGACCTAAACCTAAACCTAAACTTGAAAACCCAAAGTTAAACCCGATCCCGAACCCGAACCCGATTTCCTAAACCTAAACCTTAACCTATTCTCAAATCCCTAAACCTAAACCTACACCTAATCTTAATCTAAACTCCTAACCTAAACCTAAACCTAAACTTGAAAACCCAAACCTAAACCCGATCCCAAACCCAAACACGGTTTCTAAACCTAAACCTAAACTTGAAAACCCAAACCTAAACCCGATCCCGAACCCGAACCCAATTCCTAAACCTAAACCTTAACCTATTCTCAATTCCCTAAACCTATAGCTTATAATCTAAACCTAAACCTTAACCTAAACCTATAACCTTAACCTAAACCAAAACCTATGACCTAAAACCTAAATGTATTCTTAAATCGCTAAACCTAAACCTACACCTAATCTTAATCTCAACTCCCTCCCTAAACCTAAACCTAAACTTGAAAACCCAAACCTAAAACCCAATCCCGAACCCAAACTCGATTTCCTAAACCTAAACCTTAACCTATTCTCAAATCCCTAAACCTAAACATACACCTAATCCTAATCTAAACTCCCTAACCTAAACCTAAACCTAAACTTGAAAACTCAAACCTAAACCCGATCCCAAACCCGAACCCGGTTTCCTAAACCTAAACCTTAACCTATTCTCAAATCCCTAAACCTAAACCTACACCTAATCTTAATCTAAACTCCCTAACCTAAACCTAAACCTAAACTTGAAAACCCAAACCTAAACCCGATCCCAAACCCAAACAATTCTAAACCTAAACCTAAACTTGAAAACCCAAACCTAAACCCGATCCCGAACCCGAACCCAATTCCTAAACCTAAACCTTAACCTATTCTCAATTCCCTAAACCTATAGCTTATAATCTAAACCTAAACCTTAACCTAAACCTATAACCTTAACCTAAACCAAAACCTATGACCTAAAACCTAAATGTATTCTTAAATCGTTAAACCTAAACCTACACCTAATCTTAATCTCAACTCCTCCCTAAACCTAAACCTAAACTTGAAAACCCAAACCTAAAACCCAATCCCGAACCCAAACCCGATTTCCTAAACCTAAACCTATTCTCAAATCCCTAAACCTAAACATACACCTAATCTAATCTAAACTCCCTAACCTAAACCTAAACCTAAACTTGAAAACTCAAACCTAAACCCGATCCCAACCCGAACCCGGTTTCCTAAACCTAAACCTTAACCTATTCTCAAATTCTAAACCTAAACCTACACCTAATCCTAATCTAAACTCCCTAACCTAAACCTAAACCTAAATTGAAAACCCAAACCTAAACCTAATCCCGAACCCGAACCCGATTCTTAAACCTAAACCTTAACCTATTTTCAAATCCCTAAACCTAAACCTACACCTAATCCTAATCTCAACTCCCTAACCTAAACCTAAACCTAAACTTGTAAACCCAAACCTAAACCCGATCCCGAACCAGCAGTTTCCTAAACCTAAACCTTAACCTATTCTCAATTCCCTAAGCCTATAACTTATAACCTAAACCCGAACCTTAACCTTAACCTAAACCTAAACCTATAACCTAAACCTAAAACTTAAATATATTCTCAAATCCTTGACCTACACCTACATCTAATCCTAATCTCAACTCCTAACCTAAACCTAAACCTAAACTTGAAAACCCAAACCTAAACCCGATCCCAAACCCAAACCCGATTTCCTAAACCTAAACCTTAACCTATTCTCAATTCCCTAAACCCATAGCTTATAACCTAAACCTAAACCTAAACCTATTCTCAAATTCCTAAACCTACACCTACACCTAATCCTAATCTAAACTCCCTAACCTAAACCTAAACCTAAACTTGAAAACCTAAAGCTAAACCCGATCCCTAACTCGAACCCGATTTCCTAAACCTAAACCTTAACCCATTCTCAAATCCCTAAACCTAAACCTACACCTAATCCTAATATAAACTCCCTAAACTAAACCTAAACCTAAACCCAATCCAACACAAACCCGAATTCTTAAACCTAAACCTTAACCTATTTTCAAATCCTAAACCTAAACCTACACCTAATCCTAATCTCAACTCCTTAACCTAAACCTAAACCTAAACTTGAAAACCCAAACCTAAACCCGATCCCAAACCCGAACCCGATTTCCTAAAACCCGAACCTTAACCTATTCTCAATTCCCTAAACCTATAGCTTATAACCTAAACCTAAACCTTAACCTTAACCTAAACCTAAACTCCGAACCTATAACCTATAACCTACATATATTCTCAAATCCATAAACCTACACCTACACCTAATCCTAATCTCAACTCCCTAACCTAAACCTAAACCTAAACTTGAAAACCCAAACCAAAACCCGATCCCGAACCCGAACCCAATTTCCTAAACTTAAACCTTAACCTATTCTCAATTCCCTAAACCTATAACTTATAACCTAAACCTTAATCTATTCTCAAATTCCTAAACCTACACCTACACCTAATCCTAATCTAAACTCCCTAACCTAAACCTAAACCTAAACTTGAAAACCCAAAGCTAAACCCGATCCCAACCCGAACTCAATTTTCTAAACCTAAACCTTAACCTATTCTCAAATCCCTAAACCTAAACCTACACCTAATCCTAATCTAAACTCCCTAACCTAAACGTAAACCTAAACCCAATCCCGAACCCGAATTCTTAAACCTAAACCTTGACCTATTCTCAAATCCCTAAACCTACACCTACACCTAATCCTAATCTAAACTCCCTAACCTAAACCTAAACCTAAACTTGAAAACCCAAACCTAAACCCGATCCTGATTTCCTATAGCTAAACCTGTAGCTTATAACCTAACCTAAACCTAAACTTATTTATATGTATTATGCATGGATGAATGTAATGTGGATAAGATTGTTTGTGTTTGGATGGATGTAGTTTATGTTTGGATGGATTTACGTAGTTTGGGTTTAGATGGATGTGAATGTGATGAAATGTGGATAAGATTGTTTTTTTACTTATGAAGTTAAACTTATATGTATTATGCGTGGATGAATGTAATGTGGGATTGTTTGTGTTTGGATGGATTTACGTAGTTTGGGTTTAGATGGATGTGAATGTGATGAAATATATTGTATCACAGGTGTATATCAGGAAGAATACTGTAACAGGTCAAATTTGTCCTTTAATGGGCATAAGAGATGGCCCATAGTAGTCTTTTTAAAGGACGGTCCATGACCGTCCTTTTAAAGGACGGTCTATAACTGTCCTTTGAAGGCTCATACGAGACGGTCCATGACAGTCCTTTTTAAGGACGGTCCATGACCGTCCGTTTAAAGGACGGTCTATGACCGTCCTTTGAAGGCTCATACGAGACGGTTCATCACAGTCCTTTTTAAGGACAGTTCATGACCGTCCGTTTAAAGGACGGTCTATGGCTGTCCTTTGAAGGCTCATAAGAGACAGTTCATGACAGTCCTTTTTAAGGACGGTCCATGACAGTCTTTTTAAAGGACGGTCCATGGCCCTCCTTTTTGGGCTCAAAAGAGACGGTCCATGATAGTCCATTTTAAGGACGGTCCATGACTGTCTTTTTTTCTTCAATAAGAATGACGGTTTTCAATCGTCCTTTAAGTAATAGGACACGTTAAAATTTGACTGCCTATGCGACAGTCCATGACCGTCCTTTTGGGTCATTTGAGACGGTTTTGGACCGTCCTTTTTTCACTGTTTTGGCGTAGTGACATCTATTTAGGTAATGTAGAAAATATTTTGGAGCTGGGCTGAATCAAAATTTTGAACAGGGTCTGCCCAACAGGCTTATCTAGTCAAATTATGGGTCCAAACCAACCCAATTCAGAACCATTGGGCACTTAAATCTAATGTTGTGATAAGTGGGAAGTGAGCTAGTTGAAGGTAGTAGAACCACACATTCTATCATAACACCATTATTTGAATACCTATGGAGAAACGATAAGGTGGGTTGTATGAATGGAAACCTTGCCATGGACATAATTGTACTTGGAACCGTTGACATCCACATCAACAATCAGGACTGTACATTAGGTACAGCCCGCTCTTCATAGATAGTCTTGAAAAATGTTATAAGGATCAAATAATTTAAACTATCCATTCAGTGGCTTGCAGAGATTGATGGACAAGCTTATCCATTAAAGATGAGTCGGGTAAAGGATGTTTAGGACCTCCTGATTGTTGAAGTTTTCATATAGTAAAGAAAGAATATTCTTTGTTGCAATTATTTTTCTTAAGAATTTTTATTTTTTGTTGCAATTATTTACTATAAAATTTGTGCATTAGTTACCACACTATTATCAAATGAGGCAATCTAAGGCAATTGGAATATGAGAAAATTCATATTTGAAATTTTTTCCTTCCTCTCTAAGATTCCTTTATCCAACAACTATCACCACATTTTATTTACAATAAAAATTGTGCACTGTAAGACTTAACCGTGATTCACATTTACCAAACAAACTTTCACCACATTTTATTAGCTCTTAAATTTCTGGCATTGACCATTTTTAGCAGTAAATTTGTTGGCCACCAAATTGGTTGGATATAATCCTTCCATAAGTGTCATTTCGGGATCTTCTCTATTTACAACATGGGTCATGTTTCAAGTTTAGATGGACTCATGTCTTCTAGCCCATGCTAGCTAGTAAATCTAAGAATGACACATGAGAAAATGTGGCATCATGAAATGCTCTACCAAGATATCCCAGAGCATGAGCTTGGGCTTTCCCTGTTGTATAAGGGTTCCACAACTCTAAGATGCAGACTGTCTTACAGAATGAGTGCCCCACACAACAAAAGAAGTTTCTAGTTTGGAAAATCCTAGCCATTGAATCTATGGTCTTTCTTTGTTGAATGTGCACAATTACCTTTTTTTCCTTGATCATTTATCTGTTGGCCACTAAAATGGTTAGGATTTCCAATTAGAGAATTGCCAATGCATGAGCCATTCAAATTGGGGCCCACCATGTCAATGGTTTGGATCTTGGAACTATGGACCTCACTAGTACAGACTTAAAACCTTAGATACTCTTGAGCACGTTTGTTGGTTGTTTCCTTTACTTCATATATATATATATATATATATATATATATATATAGAGAGAGAGAGAGAGAGAGAGAGAGAGAGATTTGGCTCGTAGGTCCAAAATATTGATACTAGGTTGTTGGTCCATAATATTGGTACAGGTAATTATGCTAAATACAACATTACCTATACACACCATTAAAATCTCTAGTTCACACATGCCAACTTCTCACGCATTTTGGGAAATCTGAGGTGTACATAAAAATAGGCCCAACCATCCAGATGACCTGACAATGATTAAGCTTGTCCCGTTATCAAGCAGGCCACCACCACATCAAAACAATGGACAATTTTGAGAAAAAACAAATTAAAAAAAGGCCAACAGTATGCATTCTATATATATATATATATATATATATATATATATATATATATATATATATATATATATATATATATAGATGTGGCATGCCTAATGATTGGATGATCATAAAAAAGTTTGGCCCATGTTATACTCTTAGATGTGCCAAACACGTCACTTGGCACATGCTCAGTTTGTAGAGATGCCTTGGGATTAGCAAGCACAAAAGCCTAGAAGATATGAAACCTAGATTAAGAAACCCAGGTTAGTTTGATATATGGATAAGAGTTTATCTATTGATGATTAGCAAAGAATAAAGAATCTGATTGAACAATCTTCTATCATGTAGAGCTTACATATAAAATGAGGGTGACTGAGAAGGACGAAAACTCTTCATAAAGCTTTCTTGGATACATCTCCAAGTCATTTCCACAAAAGTGCTAGTTTCATAATTAATTCTTAATAAGAAATTAATTTATTAAGCTAAACAAACACTTCTAAAGCTTTTAGTAATTTTGGGAATCAAATCAATAATCACCCAAAAAATCCCCAAATTCCAATTTTGGACAATCTACCCTAAAATCCATAAATCCCTAAATCGTCATTGAGATTGAGAGAGAGAGAGAGAGAGAGAGAGAGAAATACTTCAACCGAGCTTCAGAGAGAGAGAGAGAGAGAGAGAGAGAGAGAGAGAGAGAAGGCGTGCGTGGGTAGGACTTCGGGAGAGAGAGTGAGAGAGAGAGCGTCATCGAGAGAGAGAGAGAGAGAGAGAGAGAGAGAGAGAGAGAGATGTTGTCAGAAAAGTCTTCACCATGCTCGATCGGTCGAGTAGACTGCTCGACCAATCAGGGAGCTGTAAGACCAGTCGTGGCTCGCTCGAGTCAAAGTCTAGTGAGCTCATTTTTTGGTGTCTGGGATGCTCAACTAGTCGAGGGGGTCCCTTGACCAGTCGTGGCTATCCTTCGACCAGTTGTAGTTACGCAGATTCATTTCTGAATTTGATGTGGACTATGGATTCTATGTCGCCTTTCGCAAAGGTGAGAAAGGGGAAGTTGCCTAAACTATAAATAGGTGTTCCTAGGGCTTTTCTAAAGGGATGAGAAATAATTCTAAAGCTTTCTAAAGGGGGTTCTAGGGAAATAAAAGGGTGTAGTAAGAGTGAGATTCGAGGTTGTTCGAATCGGGTAAGTCCTCTCTCTTGTAATTTCTATTTCATAGTGGATTTCTGTCGCTTTATGCCATGGTTTTTTCCCGCAAGGGTTTTTCCACATTAAAACTTTTTGTTCTTCTGTGATTGCTTGTTACTATTGAATTGCTATCCTAGATCTAGATCTGTGTGATTCCGCAGACAAAATCCCCAACAAGTGGTATCAGAGCGATCGTTGGGGCACAGATCTGAATCTGCAGGATTAGTAATAATGGAAAACGACAAGTTTGATATTGAGAAGTACTCAGGCAAAAATAATTTTGAGTTATGGAAGGTTAAGATGGTTAGCCTGTTAACCAAGTAAGGCGAGATTAAGGCTCTTGAGGAGCGGAAATCTACCATGAAAGATGATGAATAGGAAAACCTTGATAGTAATGCTTTAGCCTCTATCCGTTTATGTCTCACGGATGAGGTTCTCTATAATGTTTTGAGGGAGAAAACTGCGGCTAGTTTGGGGGGAAGTTAGAGAACATCTATGCTAACAAGTTCTCTGAAAATTGCCTACACTTGAAGCTATAGTGTTATACCTTCAAGATGGCAGAGGGTGGAGATCTAGAAGCTCATATCAGCAACTTTAATAAATTGATGTACAAATTGCTGGATATGGAGGAGGTGGTCAAAGATGAGGAACATGCATGTATATTGTTGAATTCTCTTCCTGCATCATATGAGTCTTTCAGGGACACAATGTGCACCACAAATAAAACCCTAAGTGTTGACACCATTATCTTAGCCCTTCAAGGGAAGGCTATGAGAAAGTTAAACGGCGACATAGGGGCTTCTTCCGATGCACTGATACGAGGGGTAGAGATTCAGAGCGAGGTACAGGATCCTCAAGACTTAGATCCAAATCCAAGGGAAAGGGCAAAGGAAAATTAAAGTGTTGGAATTGTGGGTTGTCTAGACACATGAAGAAGGATTGTAGAATCCTAAAACAAAGAAAGAAAATTCAGCAGCTTCTTCCAAGGAGGCCAATGTGGTCACAACTGATGAAGAATCAAGTGGTGGTGATGTTCTGTCTGTTTCCATAATTGGTCACCTACATGACAATCATGAAAACGGGTGGATACTTGATACGGGAGCATCTTATCACATGACTCCTCATCGAAGTTGGTTTACCAGTTACAAGGAATGCGATGGTGGACAGGTTTTTATGGGCAATGGCAATGCCTGTAATGTCGTGGCTATTGGCACAGTTAGCATCAAGATGTTTGATGGGATGGAGCGTACCTTGACTGACGTCAGGCACGTTCCTGATATGAAGACAAGTCTGATTTCTCTCAGTGCATCAAGGCTATAGGGTGCAAGTTCATCGGTATTGATGGTGTCTTTAAAGTTTCAAAAGGAGACTCGTGGTTATGAGAGCACAAAGTCACAGAAACCTTTACAGGTTTATTAGGAGCACTTCAGCAGGTGGAGCGGCAGCAGCTATTGTAGACTCCACGTCTCTACGTATGTGACATGCTCGTCTGGGCCACATGAACGAGTGAGGCATGAAGGTACTTTTTAATCGATGTTTGATTCCAGCTTTTAAAAATTCTGATTTAGATATATGCGAGCATTTTATATATGGTAAACAATCTAAACTGTCTTTTAAATATGGAAAACATGTTTGTAAGGGAGTGCTTGATTATGTGCACTCTGACGTATGGGGGTCATCGCCAGAAGTTTTCATTGGGGGGTCATCATATTTTGTTTCATTCATTGACGACTACTCCAGGAAAGTTTGGGTTTACTTCATGAAACGTAAATTCAAAGTTTTCACCATATTCAAGCAATGGAAGGCAATGGTGGAAAAACAGTCAGGGCAGAAAATAAAGGTTTTAAGGACTGACAATGGTGGAGAATTTACTTCCACTGAGTTTAATGATTGTTGCAAGGATGAAGGGATCATCAGGCACAACACAATGCGCCACATGCCCGAGTAAAACGGTGTGGCTGAGCGAATGAATCTGACTCTCCTGGAGAGGGCCAGATGCATGTTAAGTAATGCTGCGGTGGGCAAGGACCTATGAACAGAGGCCATTAATACGGCTTGTTATTTGGTGAACCGATCTCCTTCAACGGCAATTGAATGTAAAATCCCAGAGGAAGTATGGAGTGGTCAGAAGATCAACTACTCAGATCTACGCATATTTGGTTGTGAGGCTTACTCTCATGTACTGTCAGTTGAGAGAGATAAGATAGACCATAGGGCCAAAAAGTATATCTTTATTAGCTATGGCATTGGTGTGAATAGTTATAGGTTATTCGACAAGGTCACACGCAAGGTCACACTAGCCGTGACGTCAGATTAGATGAAAGCTCCCTATTTCATAAGAATGATTAAATAGAGCAAGAGGAACCAGAAAGGGTGATCGTAGACATCCAGAGTGACATAGATGATACTCAGGCAGAGACAGATGCGAAGGTGGAGCAGCCGCCTTTGAGAAGGAACCCACCGCGTGATCGCAGGTTACCTGCGAGATACAGGGACGACTCTAATATTGCATATGCCCTCATTACAGATGAGGGGGATTCATCTACTATTCAGGAGGCTCTTGATGAGCCTGATGCAGAAAAGTGGAAGGCGCTTATGGACGATGAGATGGACTAGTTACACAAAAATCAAACATGAAAGCTAGTAGAGCTTCCTGTGGGCCGAAAAGTGATCGATGCAAGTGGTTATTCAAAAGGAAACAGGATAGATACAAAGCAAGGTTGGTAGCGAAGGATTATACTCAAAGAGAAGGGATCGACTTCACAAAGATATTCGCGCCAGTGGTAAAGCAGGTATCTATCAGATTCGTGTTGGCGCTGGTTGCCCAATACGATCTCGAGTTGGAACAGATGGATGTGAAGACTGCATTCCTGCACGGGGAATTAGAAGAGTAGATCTACATGAAGCAACCAAAGGGCTACAAAGTTAAAGGGGCAGAGAAAAAGGTTTGCGGGTTAATGAGGTCGTTATACGGCCTGAAACAGTCGTTTAGGCAGTGGTATAAAAAATTTGATTCTTTCATGGTGAGTCAAAAATTTACTCGGAGTAAATACGATCACTGTGTCTATTACAAGACACTGAGTAATGGAAAATTTATCATCCTAGTTGATATGTTGATCGCCTGTCATGATATGTCTGAAATCAACATACTGAAGACTCAGTTATCAGGGACATTCGAGATGAAAGATCTGGGGGCTGCAAAGAGGGTTCTCGGCATAGATATTCATAAAGACAGGAAGAGGAGCAGGCTTTAGTTATCATAGGAAAAATACCTTGAAAAGGTATTGATCAAGTATGAGATGGATCAGGTAAAGCCAGTGAGCGTTCCCCATGTGGGTCGCTTCAAGCTTTCCTTAGAACAATGTCCTAATTTCAATGAGGAAAAGCAGGTTATATCTCATGTGCCTTATTCGAATGCAGTTGGCAGTTTAATGTATGCCATGGTGTGTATGAGACTGGATATTTCACAGGCAGTCGGTGTTGTGAGCAGATATATGTCAAACCCGGGCAAGCAACATTGGGAAGCAGTGAAATGGCTACTTTGATACATTTGAGGTACGAAAGACTACGTCTTAACTTTTGAGAAAACAAGGAAAAAATTGGTAGGGTATGTGGATTCTGACTACGCAGGCAATATAGATTCCAGGAAGTCTACTTCAGGATACTCGTTTGTACTAGCGGGTGGAGCAATCAGTTGGATGTCAAAGCTTCAGTCTGTGGTGGCTCTTTCATGACCAAAGCAGAATATATGGCAGTGACGGAAGCATTTAAAGAAGGTGTTTAGCTCAGAGGCATGATAAATGAGTTGGGGCTTAAGCAGGAAGCCGTGCCGGTTAACTGTGATAGCGAGAGCGCTATCAATTTGGCTAAAATTTTTGTTTATCACTCATGTACTAAATACATTGATGTTCGTCACCACTTTATCCAACAGGTACTTGAGGAAGGAGGTGTCACACTGGAAAAGATTCACACCAGCATGAATCCAGCAGACATGCTCACCAAGGTCGTTCCTACAGAGAAGTTCAAGTTCTGTGCAACTTCTATGGGCTTAGCGACGGCGTAAAAGAAGGACGGAGTGTGCACGATAAGCATTGATTGAAGCTATGATGTAATACAGAAATAAGAGAAGATGTCAAGAAGCTACATGGTTGAAGGTTAAAGACTTGGTGGAGAGTGTTGTCAAAAAAGTCTTCACTGCGCTTCACCGGTCGAGTAGACTACTTGACCAGTCAAGGGAGCTGTACGACCAGTCGTGGCCCGCTCGACTCAAAGTCTAGCGAGCTAATTTTTTGGTGTCCAGGATGCTCGACCAGTCTTCGGGATGACTCGACCGGTAGAGGGGGTCCCTCGACTAGTCGTGGCCATCCTTCAACTAGTTGTAGTTACGCAGATTCGTTTCCGAATTTGATGCGGACTGCGGATTCTGTGTCGCCTTTCGATAAGGTGCAAAAGGAGAAGTTGCCTAAACTATAAATAGGTGTCCCTAGGGCTTTTCTAAAGGGATGAGAAATAATTCTAAAGCTTTCTAAAGGGGGTTCTAGGGAAATAAAAGAGTGTAGCAAGAGTGAGATTCGAGGTTGTTCGAATCGGGTAAGTCCTCTCTCTTGTAATTTCTATTTCATAGTGGATTTCTGTCGCTTTGTGCCGTGGTTTTTTCCCACAAGGGTTTTTCCATGTTAAAACTTTGTGTTCTTCTGTGATTGCTTATTACTATTGAATTACTATCCTAGATCCAGATCCGTGTGATTCCGCAGACAAAATCCCCAACAAGAGAGAGAGAGAGAGAGCAACAACGAGAGTGAGAGAGAGAGCGACATTGAGAGTGAGAGAGAGCGACTGAGGGAGATGGATGGGCGTTGGAGTCATTTCGGTTTAAAACATAAGCTTATTGCCGATGAAAATTTTCATTGGTAATACTTGTCCCATTTGTCGGTAAAAGGTTGTAAAAATATTTGGGCCCACCCGTGCTCTATCAGCCCTATCCACTCCATACATATATTTTTAAATATACTTATTAGCTACACCAAAAATAAAAATTACAAATCAACATCTATGATCAACCACACAAAGTGAAATAATATGTCCACCATTCATTTTGTCCGCCTTTAACAACGATTTTTTTCGTCTGTAAAAATATCCTTTCGATATTGTATAACATCGGTAAAAATAGCCTCTCGGCGGGAATATATTTGGTATGGGCGGGAATGTTTTGCCGACGAAATCAATTTCGTCAGTAAAAGTAATATTTCCTAACGAAATCAATTTCATCGAAAATAAGTTCGGGCAGGGCTCTGTGGGGCCCACCATGATGTAACTGTTTTATCCACTCCGTTCATCACTTTTCTCAGATCATTTTAAGGTATGCTCCTAAAAATGAAGCAGGTTCACAGCTCTTGTGGACCACACTAAAGGAAGCTGCACTGATAATGACATCCACCATTAAAACCTTTCCAAGGGACACCGTGATGTTTTTTTTACCATCTAACCTATTCATAATGTCATGTAGACATGGATGAAGTGAAAACACAAATATCATCTTGATCTGAAACTTCTCCGAGAAGTTTTTCATGGTGGACGTCCAATCCCTACTTTGTACTCCAATACTTAAGCCTTGGACCTGTCTCATTCATAATCATATATTGGGCTCACCTAGATGTGATTCACATATCCAGCCCATTCATTATGTGTGTCCCACTTGGATGAGGGGTCAGACCAAGTTTCAGCCGCATCGAAAACTTATGTGGGCCCCACCAAGTGCTTTTATATATTTTAGGATGTCTTCATATAGTTTTAGATGGTATGGCCCACCTGAGTTTCGTATACGGATGATTTTTGAGATATCTCATTACTTGAAGGGGACACATCAAATGCACAGTGTTGATGTTCGACACACATCATGATGGCCCCCACAAAACTTACTAACATTAATTCTTACGTTCTCAGGGGGTCAATAAGTTGGGTCACAATTTTCACCAGAATATTTGGCCCATTTTACATGTCTGGTCCATTTACTCTATTTTACTGATCATTACCCTCAATTTGACTAGTTACTCGCCCCGATCATGCTACATATGAGAAAGATATTGGGCATACAAGATTGATCCATAATTTGAGTGAATTTTGATTTAAACATCTGAAGTTATTTACGCTTCAATCTGGACTGATTAGATTGTCCAAAAATGGTTAATGGTTGTTCATAATATAAAAAAGATATGAATGAAGAGAAAACACAAACATCAGCTTGATCCAAAACTTCTATGACCTCCAAGAAATTTTCAATGGTAGAGGTTCAATCACACTATTTCCTGTGGTGTGGTCCACTTGAGCTTTGGATCTGCTTCCTTTTTGTTCTTTAGAACTCAAATTATCTGTTGACATGGATGAACAGAGTGGATAAAATAAATAAATAATGGTGGACCCCACAGAATTTACTCAGTATGCTAAGGGTAAAAGTCACGTTTTTTTTTTTCAAAATGTATATTTTTTTACTCTTAATTTTTCTTTCAAAAGTTTTAACAAAATATCATATTTATTATCAAATATTTCAAAAAAAAAATACAAATTCTAAAATTTTATTATCAAAATCTTAAAATTTTTATCATATTTTATTTTATTTTCATCAAAAAATTCAAAATGCTGATTTTTACCGATGATGTATGTATTTTGTTGGTAAAAACTCCTTTACCAACGAAACAAATCATCGGTAAAAAGTTCCTTTACCGACGATATTGTATAATGTCAAAAAAATAGCCTCTCAGATCTTTTGCCGACAAACTATTTGGTTCGTCAGGGAAAAAGTACTCCTTTACCGACGATTTTTTTCCTTTAGGCAAAACGTTCCTTTACCGACGATATTGTATAACATAGGAAAAATAGCCTCTCCGATCTTTTGCTGACGAACTATTTGGTTCGTTGGGAAAAATTACTTTTACCGACAAAATGATCGTCGGGAAAAGAGTTTTCATTGACGATAAATAATTCGGTCAGGAAAAGTTTCCAGACTAGCGTTGTAAATGGTGGTGGGAACTTCTTCGGTCATGGTGGGAATCTTTTACCGATGAAACCATATTTTGTCGGGGAAAGTCATGTTTACCTACGAAATTGAGTTCGTCGGTAAAGGGCCAATTTCTTGTAGTGCATAGATATATCTCTGTGGCTGGGGTCACAGGCAATCCGCTCCCTACCCAAGTAGGAAGCATATTAGGTGTTATGCAGGCAACAACTTAGATGGTGTTACCCTTACCACATGAAGCCCACCTTGATGAATGCGTTGTATATCCATGCCACCCATCCGCCATTTTCAGCTCATTTTAGGACGTTATCTCGAAAATTAAGTTGATCCAGATCTTCGATGGACCACATAATTGGAAAAAGTGTTAAATGACCATAAAAAATATTTTGTAGGCCATCAAATTTTAAAGTTTTGGATCAAGTTGATATTTGTATTTTTCCCTTTATCAAGATATGGGTGATCTTATTGTGAACGCCTCCCCCCACGCAATCGTAGTGGAGCCCTCACTTCCCTGGTTTTGGTATTGATTTATTGGTGTAGCCGGAGTATGATATTGACTAAGATGTAAAAATGCATTTGGTTCAGAGTGGCCACTAGCCAAATAAAACTCAAAATCTATAGCTGGCTAGAAACCATAAAAACTCTAGGGTCGGGAAATCGTGAGACTCAATAACTTAAATGACTTATTCGGTCGGTTTTCGATCGTATATTCTGAGTAAGCGCCTCGGTGACGAAAAAAGAAATGAGTCATGCACCCTTTTTTACTCACACAATGTGCAGTCTCAAATTTATAAGATTTTGCAATTTTTGAAAATTTAATAGAATTTTGATATTTTTATATTTAGTTATGCTTCGCATAACCCATAAGGGCCAGGTAAATGAAAATAAGAAAAACAAAACCATCTAACCTTACGTCACAAAGTCAAGTGGACCCGGATAGGTGAATAAAGTGAAAATGCAGTGAATAAAATAAAATACAAATTAGCCTTACTTTGTAGAGCTAAATAGCACTAAGTAGACAAATAAAATAAAATGTAGTAATTGAAATGAAACGTGAACTAGCCTTACTTCATGTAGTTAAATAACACTGGGTAGGAAAATAAAATGAAAATGTAGTAAATAATATGAAATACAAACTAGCATTAATTTGCTGGATTTAAGATCATGAGCAGGTAAATAAAGTAAAAGAAAATGAAAGAGGGAGAATACAGAATGAGATAGAAGAAAATGTAAATATAATTGATGTTCTTGAAATGTGTGGAGTGGAATGTGACTTAAATGGACGTAGACAAAATCTTAGCTTGAGTGACTTCTTTAACGGCATTTTTTTTTTAATCTCCTATCTTAGGTAGCATGTCAACATGTTGGAAATATTTAAGATAACTTGACAGCAACTTCGAGTGAACTCCAACCATTGAACACTCTCTTTATTTTCTTCTCTCTTTTTTGCTCTATTTTTCTTTCTTTTTCACTCTCCCCCTCTCTGCTTATCTCTTTTCTTTTCTTTTTCTCTTCTATTCTCTCTTACTATCTGTTCACTCTCCTTTGTACTTTTGATTCCCTCTTTTTCTTTTTTGTGATTGGCAAGGAGTTTCTTTATATAGACATTGGCAACTACAATTTCAAATTGCTATTGTGGGCATGTAGTTTTTGTTTTAAAAATAAACTCTTACATATCTTTCGTTTGACATGTATAAGGTCATAATATATTATTGTTATTATTATTATATAATATAAAAATAATAATGACTTTATTTTTATTTATTTTAAATATATTTATTATATTAGGTAACGATAACTTTTATATATATATATATATATATATATATATATATATATATATATATATATATATATATATATAACGATTACGTTTTTTAAACATTAAGATTTTAGTTTTTATTTTTATTTTTACAAAATATTTAAATGTTTGTATCTTATTCGTTGCTCGTCCGTTTTCGGTAATCTTAGTTTTATTGAGAAGATAATCAGATAAGCTTCCTAATTAGGTTAGAATCACTTTGATCGAGGCCCTATTTGACCTGTCAAAAATATGACCATTCGGTGGATGAAATCGGGTATTTGCAATTTAATTGATTGTCCATTTTTCAGTGTTCTTATACTCATTAAAATGATCATCTAATAAGATTTTTGATATACATGAAATTACTTCGATCAGACCCCGTTTGACCAGTCAAAAGTGCGGTCGGAGTTTTTTTTATAGTTTTAGCCGCTTGGCAATGCGTAGTTTTAAGAAACGATCCGGATCTTCATCTTCATAATCCGTAATAGAGTAAACTTAAATTTGTTAGGAAGATTATTAAACTACCTTTCCAATGAACCATAAATCACCTTGATTGGTCGAATTTTACATTACATTACATCATGGTCACTTTTGTTGGCGTTAGTTGTTAAATCAATCAATGAGTTGTCAATTAAGAGAAAATCAGAAAGATTATATTCGTGATTGTACAACTCATTGATTGATTGTATAATATCTATGTATAGCTAAGAATAGGGTTGCTAATCTCCCTATATATTTGTACAATATCTCTGTAAAGAAAGTATGAAAGAAATACAAGAATAGAAAATCTGACATGGTATCAGAGCTAGTCGATTTCTGGCTCTTAGTTGACGTCTAACCCTTGTTCATCGCCTTCTTCCACCACCACCTTCACATATGGGAGACACCAAAACCCCGACGAAGTCTGGTGACTCCTCCA
The DNA here is from genome assembly GCA_030180095.1 of Magnolia changhungtana. Lineage (NCBI taxonomy): Eukaryota > Viridiplantae > Streptophyta > Magnoliopsida > Magnoliales > Magnoliaceae > Magnolia > Magnolia changhungtana. The sequence goes on along the minus strand of JASAUF010000653.1, from coordinate 7,192,919 downwards.
TCGACCATAATACGCTCCTCTCTGAAATATTCACCACAAAAATGGCTGAAGCTCTGTCCAAAGCTCAGGCCCCGACCATGCTTTCTGAACCTGCGGCTGTCCCAATCGGCATCAAGTTGGATGGTTCTAATTATGCTTTATGGTCCCAAGTTGTCGAGATGTACATCTCTGGAAAAGACAAGTTGGGCTACATCAATGGCGAGTTACCTCTGCCATCTCTGACCGATTTGTCCTTCCGCAAATGGCGTACTGACAACGCCATTGTTAAAGGATGGCTAATTAACTCCATGGATCCGGCATTAATCGGCAATGTCATTTAATTTCCCATGGCCAAAATGATTTGGGATTCAGTTGCTACCACCTATTTTGATGGTGACGATACCTCTTAAGTCTATGATCTCCGGCGGCGCGTCTTACGTCTTCGCCAAGCGGGTGGCTCCTTGGAAAAATATTACACTGATTTACAATGCCTCTGGCGTGAGATTGATTTTTGACATCCCAATCTGATAGAGTGCCCTGCCGATATTGAACGTTATAATAATCTTCTTCAAGAAGATCGGGTCTATGTATTTTTGGATGGTCTTGATGACAGGTTGGACAATATTTGCAGCGACGTATTGCAGATGCACCTGTTTCCCACCGTGGAGCAAGCGTATTCCCATGTCTGCAGGGAGGCTCTTCACCAGGTGGTGAGGAACGCTGGCGACCATGAACCACCTCCAGGGGCGGTGTTTGCTTCGAAAGCCATAAAGCTTAGACTGTCTGGATCAACTTCTCGCATACTGAAAAATCTTCCTCTAAAGCTCATACCTCATCCGATGGTCTTAAATGCTCTCATTGTGGCAATACGAAGCATATACGTGAAAACTGCTGCCAGTTGCATGGGTACCCCAATTGGTGGCACGACCTTCAAGCCAAAAAAATGAGACGGTACGGCTGAAGGCGCGGGAAAGGCTGCTGTGGCAGCAACTGAACCTTATCTCTCTCTCATCCCACCCACTGCCTCACCTAAATCGGACTTCTCTCCTATGGATCTAGGTAACATCTGTCATGCCTTGCTTAGTCGTTGTCATGATGTTGACAGTAGTGATCGGACTTCTCTCCTATGGATCATATGACGTTTAATCCCATAGATTTCTCCCATCACTCACCTCTAAGGCGCACCAGCATTGCGAATGCTAATGGAGTGACCTCACCTGTCACAAGAGCCGGATCTGTAACCTATCACCCTCTCTTCATTTACCCAATACTCTACTTGTTCCCTCTTTATCTCACAAACTATTATCTGTTAGCCAAGTTACTATAGATCTAAATTGTGTGGTGCTAATGTTTTTCGATTTTTGTCTTATTCAGGATATTCTCACCAGGGAGATAATTGGGCGTGGTACTAAGAGGGGGGGATTATACTACATGGAAGATTTCAGTTTAGGTCGTGCGCATCATACGTCTTCTACACTTGGTTCAAGGCTCAACAGATTTGGCTATGGCATCATCATTTGGGACATCCGTCGTTTGGGTATTTACGACATTTATTTCTTGATTTATTCTCTAATGTAAAGACTTCTGAATTTCACTGTGATATTTGTATTTTATCCAAAAGTCATCGTGTTAGTTATCCATTAAGTATGAATAAAAGTGATACACCTTTTACTTTAATTCATTCTAATGTATGGGGACCCTCTCCTTTATCTACTATATCTGATGTACGGTGGTTTGTGATATTTGTTAATGATTGTACCCGGATGACCTGATTGTATTTGATGAAACATAAGGATGAAGTGTTTTGTATCTTTCAGTCATTTCATGTTATGGTTCAGACCCAGTTTTCCGCTTATATTCGGATTCTCCGCTCTAACAATGGTGGTGAATATGTTAATCACCACTTTCATTCTTATTTTCAACAACATGGTCTTATTCACGAGACCTCATGTCCTCAGACTCCTCAGCAAAATGGAGTCGTTAAACGAAAGAATCGACATATTTTTTAGACTGCTCGGGCTCTCCTTTTAGGCGCTCATGTTCCTACACGACATTGGCCCGATGTTATTACCACTGTCGTACATTTAATCAATCGCCTTCCTTCCAAAATATTAAATTTTAAGACCCCATTACAGTCTCTGTCAGCCTTGGTCTCTCTACCTACGACCCTAATGCTCCCTCCTCGTATATTTGGGTGTGTGGCGTATGTGCACCTCCCTAAGAACCAGCGTACCAAACTTGACCCATGTGCCCTTCAGTGCCTCTTCTTAGGCTATGCTACACATCAAAAAGGCTACCGCTGCTATGATCCTGCTACCAAGCGTACCTATGTGATTATTGAGGTCACCTTTTTGGAATCCGAACCGTTCTATCCTTCCTCGGCATCCACTTCTTCTTTTCAAGGGGAGACACTGGATGAAGACTTGAATTGGCTGAGTTTTGACTAACTTGAAGATCGGAATGACACACCAATGATTGGTGAGCAATCAACAAATACATCTTCAGGGCCTGACATATCCTCTGAATCTAGAGGGCCTTCAGCAACTGAGCTCACATTATCAGGAGAAGAACCCGAATCCCCCCATCTCTCAGTGCCTGCAGACCCATCTCCTGAGAATATTCCTGAGGTAAGCAATTTCACTACACCCTCATTTATGAATAACATAGATACGTCTACTGGGTATACCTTACCTTTCAGGCATAACCGTGGTATGCTACCAAATAGATACTCTCCAAACATTGAAGAGAGAAGGTCGAGGTATCCAATTACCAACTATGTTTTCACCGAAAAGCTACCTGAATCTCTCAAGACATTCTCACACGAGCTGTCCGCATGTCATATTCCCACTACAGTTCAGGAAGCTTTAGCTAATCACAAGTGGACACATGCAATAGAGGAAGAAATGGGAGCACTACTAAAGAATCAAACATAGACCTTGGTTCCATTGTCCAAAGGAAAAAAATAGTCGGGTGCAAATGGGTCTTCTCTGTTAAACACAAGGCAGATGGATCTATAGAACGATACAAGGCAAGACTAGTCGCAAAGAGATACACTTAGACATATGGCGTAGATTATCAAGAAACTTTTTCACCGGTAGCCAAGTTAAATACAGTCAACTTGGACTGGCCATTGCACCAGTTTGATGTAAAGAACGCATTTCTCCATGGTGATCGTGAAGAGGAAGTCTACATGGATACTCCTCCAGGCTATACAACATCTTCAAAAGCTGACGTTGTGTGCAAATTGCAGCGAGCACTGTATGAATTAAAACAATCACCTCAAGCATGGTTTGGGAGGTTCAGTCTGACAATAAAGAAATATGGCTTCCACCAAAGTAATTCAGATCATACATTATTTCTGAAGCACCAACAGGGCAAGGTAGCAGTTTTAATTGTATATGTTGATAATATGATCATCACAGGGGATGATAAGAAGGAAATCATTAAGCTTCAGAAATAATTGGCGGCCGAGTTTGAGATAAAAAATCTAGGAGGACTCAAATATTTCCTGGGAATAGAGGTTACTAGATAAAGGCGATGTATATTTTTTTCTCAGTGAAAATATATATTAGACTTACTATGTGAGGTTAGAATGTTGGATTGTAAGCCAGCAGACACTCTAATCATTCAGAATCACAAGCTCGGAGAATATCTAAGCCAAATGCCAACGGACAAGGGAAGGTACTAGAAATTAGTTGGTAAACTTATTTACCTCTTCCATACGTGTCCAAATATTGCCTACGTAGTGAATGTAGTAAGTCGATTCATGCATCAACCTAGTAAGGATCATATGAAGGCAGTGATCTGGATTTTACGATACTTAAAATCCTCTCTGGGAAAAGGGCTTATGTTTTCAAAAAATAACTATCTCAGAGTTAATGGTTATACAGACATAGATTGGGCAGGGAATACCACAGACAGAAGATCCACCTTAGGATACTTCATGTTTGTTGAAGGGAATCTTGTTACATGGAGAAGTAAGAAGCAAAAAGTGGTGGCATTATCAAGTGCCGAAGCAGAGTTCCATGGAATGGCTAAAGGACTTTGTGATCTCCTGTGGCTCAAAAGACTTCTAACTGAAATTGGGTTTGCTCCTACATCCGAGATGGACCTCTTTTGTGATAACAAGGCAGCTATCGTCATTGTTCACAATCCGATCCAGCATGATCATACCAAACACGTGGAGGTTGACAGACACTTTATCAAAGAAAATCTCGAAGCTAAAATAATTCGGTTTCCATTCGTGAAGTCCGAAGACCAATTGGTGGATATTCTTACAAAGGCCATATCAAGCAAGAATTTCTACAATTCACTAAACAAGTTGCACATTGAAGATTTGGATGCTTTCACTTGAGGGGGAGTGTTGATATGAGTTGTCAAATCAATCAATGAGTTGTCAACTAAAAGAAAATCAGAAAGATTATATTCGTGATTGTACAACTCAATGATTGATTGTATAATATCCATGTATAGCTAAGAATAGGGTTGCTAATCTCCCTATATATTTGTACATTATCTTTGTAAAGAAAGTATGAAAGAAATACGAGAATGGAAAATCTGACAACTTTGTGTATAAAAACAACCGTACTTTCCTTTATCTCAAAGATGTAATTTTTTTACACTTTAACACAATACTACTCGGGAATGCTAAGTAATAATTGGGTAGAAAGACTTTATTTATTTTTTTCAGACATCAGTTGTTACGTAAATAGAGTTCCTAAGGTTCTAGAGTTTGGATGCATTACCGTGATCGGATCGTTACTGAATTTTGCGCTAGCCGATTGGATCCATTGATTGTCTCCAAGACGTGCCAAAGATACTCTCTTTATTATCCATCAGGATTTTAAATGATTTTTAAATAATTAGAAATGATTTTATTGAAGTCAAGTTGAAGCTCAAATAGTAGTTTATCCTCATTTTAGATAAAGTACATACACTTATGAAAGGGTTGGATGGCAAATAAACATTGTCGAATCTATTTACAATAAGCCCTGGAAGATTTTAATGGTGGTCCTTCAACCACCATGGTTTCCTATGGTGTGGTCCACTTGAGATTTGAATTTGCTTAATTTTGAGGACCACGTCTTAAAATGGGTTGGAAAAACGGATGAATGGCATAGATATACAACACATCATCAAGTTGGACCCAGTATAATGGTAACACCTAATTCGCTACCACCAAAGTGACATATTTGGATGACTTGGTGGGACATGTCAATTAGTTTAAGAACAACCTCTGGAGATAGAGAGGGGATTGGCCAGTGACCTTGCTACTAGCCAATGGCTAGTAGTTGGTGCTCTGTGGTCCCCACCCTGATGTTTGTGTTTCATTCATGCCATCTATCTAATTGTCTACATAATTTTATGGTATAAGCCCAAAAACGAAGTATATCCCAATCTCAAGTGGACCACGTCAAAGGAAACATTGTTGATTGAACGTCCACCATTAAAAACTTCTTAAGGGCTATAAAAGTTTTGGATCAAGCTGATCTTTGTTTGTTTCCTTCATCTAGGTCTTCATCTAAGACCTGATCAACAGATTGGATGTCAAATAAACAGTACAGTGGCCCTACAATGATTTTAATGGTGGACATTCAATCACTACTGTTTTCTTGTGGTGTGGTCCACCGAAGATTTATATCCCCTCATTTTTTGGATCAAGCCTTAAAATGATTTATAAAAATGGATATAAAATGATTTATAAAAATGGATAGACTGTATGGATACAACATAGCTAAATCACGTCCTGGGAGATAGCCCTCCATCAAAGGACTCAACTTTCTTAGGACGGGGATTTCCTACCAAAGCCTTTGCTAGAAGTTCCTGCGATGGGATCCCAGTTGGAGCCCACGGTGATGTTTGTGAGAAATCTACTCCGTCCATCCATGTTTTTAGTTCATTTTAGGACATTAGGGTAAAAATGAACCGGTCCAATGCTTAAGTGGGCAAAAACGTGAGAATTAAATGTCCACAGGTGAAATATTCGTGGTGACACAAAAGTTCTGAATCGTGCTTATTTTTGTGTTTTCAGTTATCCCAGTAGGAATGACTTTATGAACTGTACGGATGCCATGTAAACATCGCTGTTGACCCTACGGAGGTTTCAACATCACTGTTGACCCAGGGAGGTTTCCCTAACCACCTTTTCCTTTAGTGCGGCCCACCTAAGTTGAAGATCTTTCTCAATTTTGTTCTCAATTTCTACAAAAAATGAATGGACGGTGTGGATTCCTCACAAACATCATGATGGGCTGCACCTAATTCCCAGCGAATGAATTTCCTGCCAAATACTTTAGCCGTAAATCCACGTCCGCTTTCTTAGAAACCCCTCTGGTACCTAGCTCGGTGCTGGTCCGTTCGGATAAAGCTCCCTAGGCCTAACATGACGTATGTGTCATATCTAGCAGTCCATTCATCTTTCTGGCTCATTTTAGGGCATGAGCTCAAAAATTAGGTAGATCGAAATCTCACATGGACATGCACCACACCACTAGAAATAATGAACCTAAAAAATATCAGCTTGATCCACAACTTTTGTGAGCGGGAAATTGACTGTACTTGCCTCGATGTATGGTCAAATTCCTTAAAGAGATTGAACCTTTCAAATATTCTGAGGGTTTCCTTCTGACAAGCTTTCAAAAATTAATTGGACCAATATGCTCTTGTCCTTGTTTCAGTAGTTGTACGATTTTTTAGGGAATAAGAAGTTACGTTTACGGAACCCTTTTTTTGCGTGTGGGCAAGGACCAAACTCGTGAAGCCCACATTGATGTATGTGTATAATCCATGCCGCCCATCCCTTTTTTCGTGTCATTTTAGGGCTAGGGCCCAAATATATATCAGCCTGATCCAGATCTCGTGTGGGTCACATAATAGAAAATAATGGTGACAATGGAACCCACTGTTGAAACTTTTCAGGCTCACTGTGATGTTTGTTAGAAGTGGACATTACCCAAGTTAAGACGTTTTGGGCCCACGACGAGCTAGCCAATAAGGTTGACGGAATGGATCACCCCATTGTGGGCCTTAGGCTATTGTACCAATGGCCATCCTTTTATTTGGTAGTATAGGAAGTGAACATGTAACAACCACGACCCATATAACATGAAAACCATGACCCATATAACATGATAAGTATGACCCATATAACATGACAACCACGACCCATATAATATGACAACCACGACCCATGACAACTGACCCTTATAGCATTATAACCACAACCCTTACTGCATTACAACCACAACCCGGGTATGGGTCGTGGTTGCCATGATATATGGGTCGTGGTTGTCATGAACTAAGGGTCATTGTTGTCATGCTATATGGGTCATAGTCTTCATTTTATAGGCCTTGGCAAGGACCAACTAGTGGGGCCTACATTGATGTATGTGAATAATCCATGCCATGTCATTTTAAGGTTAGGTTTCAAATATTAGCCTAATCCAGAGCTCGTGTGGGCTACATAATAGAAAATAATGGTGACAATGGCACCCACTGTTGATATTTGAGCCCACATGAGATCTGGATTAGGTTGATATTTAGGTCTTATCCCTAAAATGACAAGGCAAAAAGGATGGGAGGCATGAATTATTCACATACATCAATGTAGGCCCCGCTAGTTGGTCCCTGCCAAGGCCTATAAAATGAAGACTACAACCCATATAGCATGACAACCATGACCCTTACCTCATGACAACCACGACCCATACATCATGACAACCACAATATATACCCAGGTCATGGTTGTAATGCGGTAAGGGTCGTGGTTGTAATGTGGTAAGGGTCGTAGTTGTCATCGGTCGTAGTTGTCATGTTATATGTGGTAAGTGAACATGTAACAACCGCGACCCATATAACATGAGAACCATGACCCGTATAACATGATAACTACGACCCATGACAACTATGACCCATGACAACCACGACCCATATAACATGACAACCATGATCCATATAACATGACAACCACGACCCATGACAACTATGACCCTCCACATTACAACTATGACCCCTATGACATTACAACCACGACCTGGGTATGGTCGTGGTTGTCATGATATATGGGCATGGTTTTTATGAGGTAAGGGTCGTGGTTGCCATGATATATGGGTCGTGGTTTTCATGAGGTAAGGGTCGTGGTTGTCATGCTATATAGGTTGTAGTCTTCATTTTATAGGCCTTGGTAAGGACCAATTAGTGAGGCCTACATTGATGTATGTGAATAATTCATGCTGCCCATCATTTTTTCTGTGTCATTTTAGGGTTAGGATCCAAATATCAGCCTGATCCAGAGCTCATGGGCTCAAATATCAACAATGGGTGTCATTGTCACAATTATTTTCTATTATGTGGCCCACACGATCTCTGGATCAAGCTAATATTTGGAACCTAGCCCTAAAATGACATGACAAAAAGGATGGGTGGCATGTATTATTCACATACATCAATGTAGGCCCCACTAGTTGGTCCTTGCTAAGGCTATAAAATGAAGACTACAACCCATATAGCATGACAACTATGACCCTTACTACATTACAACCACGACCCTTACCACGTTACAACAACGACCCGAGTCGTTGTTGTAATGTGGTAAGGGTCGTGGTTGTAATGTGGTAAGGGTTGTACTTGTCATGGGTTGTGATTGTCATGTTATATGGGTCGTGGTTGTCATGGGTCATAGTTGTCATGGGTTGTAGTTATTATGTTATATGGGTCATGGTTTTCATGTTATATGGGTCGCGGTTGTTACATGTTCACTTCCTTTACTATCAAATAAAATGATAGTCATTAGCACAAGAGCCTAAGGCCCACAATGGGGTAATCTGTTTCGTCCACCTTGTCGACCAGCTCGCCGTGGGCCTAAAAATTCCTGACTTGGGCAGTGTCCACTTCTAACAAACATTACAATGATCTTGGAAAGTTTCAACAGTAGGTTCCATTGTCACCATTATTTTCTATTATGTGACTCACACAAGCTCTAGATCAGGCTGATATTTAGCCCTAGCCCTAAAATGACACGACAAAAGGGATGGGCGACATGGATTATACACATACATCAATATGGCCCCCACAAGTTTGGTCCTTGCCTACGCGCAAAAAATGGTTCCGTACACATCACCTGCTTGGCATTAAATATGACATAACTTCTTATTCTCTAAAAAATCGTACAAATATTGAAACAAGGACAAGGGCATTTTGGTATGAGTAATTTTCGAAGGTGTGTCAGAAGGCCACTTACAGAATATTTGAAAGGTTGAATCTCTTTAGAGAATTTGAGCATACATCAAGGCCGGTACAGTCAATTTCCCTTTGTGAGCCTTAAGAAGTTTTGGTGGACGTTCAATCACCATTGTTTCCTATTGTGTGGTCTACTTGAGAATTAGATTGGTTTCATTTTTGGGCTGATGTCATAAGATGATCAACAGTGGATGGATGGTGTTAATAAAACACATACATCATAGTGGGTCCACAAAGCTTTTTCCTGAACCCACTAGTTGGGAGTTTGGTAGTGGAGGGATCGTTACCGAATCCGAGTCGTCCATGGACAGTTGTCATTCTAAAATGTACTTAAAATCATAATCTGATCAATGATCCTTTTTTCATTTCATTTGGTGGTGCTTGCATCTTGAACAGCCCAGATCATCCATACGCATGACCCAACTTTGTAACGACTCGGAAAATTCCGTACAATGGCCCGAGTACCACCTCAGGTAGAAATCACTTAGGATCAAATCCTTTAGAAATTAGACAAAGTTAACTAAGTGCTAAACTAGATTAGCCATGAAATCTGCTTGAATCACTTTAAATACGATCTGCAAGACCTAAAACTTGTAGAATCATTGATGCTAGGTTACCCTAAAATCTAGGATCAAACTCATTACCTGACTGCTCTCGGGAGCATATTGAAACTCAGATCCGGACCGCACATCAAAAGTCTGAATGATCGAGGTTATAGATGGATCGCCTGCGGGCTTGACAACCATCTTGGACGTAAACAATTGTATTCGGGGCTATTCGCTTTCACGGAGCGAGGAGTGTGAGAAAACCTAGTTTTCTTTAGAAATTAAATGAGATTTAAGTAATCTGAGACTTGATGTTTGCGGGTTAAATATAAGTAATCAGATCATCGGAATCTGACCCAAATATACCCTCGGATCAGGAGAAACTTCAAATACATGGCAGTGTACTTGAAATCCCTGATAGAGTTTCAGAGACCGTTGAACTGAAATTGGTCCGCCACGCGTGATCTGAGAATCTGACTGGAATAAAAACTTAACTCCACCTAGATCCAAGGTTGGTGGGCTTAAGTCCGACCGCACGCAGAAAAGGGGCCGCCAGAAGTGCTCCGTTGAGCTGGAACAAGCTCACTTTGGTTATAACCTAAGTATACCTTGACCTTAGGTCTATTTCGGTGATGTTTTAGGCTATATAAGGACCTTAAACACTCTCTCATTCAGCCCATACAAATTTGAGAGAAACACTAGGAGAGAGAAGAGAGAAAAGTGAGAGAAAGTGTGAGTGTAGTGGGAGGATCTCCCTGCTATCTTACCCTGCCACTCTGCAAGCTTAACCACTCCATTCTAATCGCTTTTCCGGCGATTCCGACTTCGTTTCTAGGTAAGAAACCCTAACCCTAATCTGTTTTGGGGTTTTGATAGTTGTAAGTTATGAAATAACTAACCTAAAGCATGTTATAGGTTGCCACATCACTGTAGACAGAAGCTTGGTAAATTTATCGAGTTCATTACGCTTCTACGGCGTAAGATGCAGACTTTAGACATATAGGTTATGGTTTTCAACGCTTTCAATGTCAGATAATGATAGATTCATGATCTGTATGCTATTACACATGTACAAAGTGTTGTACGTTTCGTTTTTTGGTTATACGTTAACTATGTTGAATATACTGTATTTTTCGTATTTGTAGAAAGTACCGTATACGTATAAATTTTAAAAGTGTGTTTTCCATGATTAATTACTGTATGAACATGCTATATATGTGTATAATACTTACTTGGCGAAAGGGTTCGCCCTAATACATGTTTTTGCTAGTATATGCTATGTATGTTGAAAGAGTGTATCCTAAGTGTTTGTGAAAATGCTTGTAAGAGTAAGTACTTAGAGGATTGTGCTTTAGGTAGGTGTTGAGATAGGATTCTCAGCTACCTTAGAGATGTATATGATTTTCCCTATGTCGTTTGTTTAATTTAACCGCTTACTTATCAAATATATGTGTTTGTATTTCCTGTTTATATTGTGCTTTATAACATACATTATAACATGCTTGAATTACTTTGTTTATTCTGCTTTACTCTACATGCTTCTGAATAAGGATTGATTGTGTTTGGGGCTATGATTATAGTCCAGGCAATCAGAAACGGAAATGAATGCGTGGCTGAGATTCATTCGCCATGCGAGATGTATTCGACGAATACGAATCGTACTTCGGTTGACAATAGTGGCTGGCCACACGAAGTGCTTATGTGCTTCATATCGTTCAACTTGTTGTGCAGTCGAGCTAGCCGAGCTCGTCAAGTAACCCAATCTGTCTAATGTATGTTCACCATGTTTGGACGCTACTGCTTGAACCTGAGGTACTAACCTTACCAGCGGAATCCTGTTAACCGTGGTACCTCGATCCACCAAGACTCATGAGCCGGGCATGGTGGTATGGGATACCGTGGTTGAGCTGTCGGCCTACGCTGGGGCTACGAGCCTCCCCGTAGTGACCATTGAGCAACCAGACTCGTGAGCTGATTATGGTGGTATGGGACACTATATTCGAGCTGTCGGCCTACACTGCTTTGATGGGTGATGGGGGAGTGGGGCAACGATTCCATGTAATAGCCCTGACAGCCCTGACTGTACCCGGTGTAGTAACCTCGAGCATACTCTAAATCTGCGGTGAGGTGACGAGCCTTCCGTAGTAATAGAGTATAAACTAGGCCTGCATTGATAAGGTGATGGGGGAGTGGTGTAACGATTCCGTGTAACAGCCCTGACAGCCCTTGCAGTGACCTAGAAACACACTATCATATGAGATTGTCTAGGACTGATGACCCTAGAATGGATCATTATTTGGAAATGATATAAGGAAGGTACCTTAGTTTCCCAATACTGCTGTTTGAAATGGACTAATAACAACTCTGTAATCATGCTCATCATTGCATTGCATGTGCCTGAAAGATGTGGAGCACTGAGGGTGACAGCATACTGCAGACGTAAGATGGTACCGCACGAGGAAGTATGTTGGCAAGGGCATGCATCATAATCGCATCTCATCCTTGCATTAATTACAGTACTTAAGAATGTTGATTGTACTGCTTTATCATTACTGCTTGATTGAATTGATAACATGTTAACCTATGCTTTATTGTTCCACTGAGTTAGCTACTCACTCCCACATTATGGGATGGTGTTCTGGACACCCACCAGACTCTGTCTTAGATGCAGGTACCGACGATTCATAGGAGGCTGAGCCTGATTATTATGAAGATTAGGATGAGTTTTCCTTCATGCAGTTCTCCGGCGGCTTTGCTTAGGCAATCCAGATTTACGGGACTACTGGGCTATCACGACAGTTGGACTATTTTTGACATTTTGTTTTTGATTCAGTACATGTATATGATGACTCAGCGAAGTAATTATACTCTGGAGACAAATCGAGATCGTTTTGTTTTTATATACATCTATATATGTTTTTCAGTCTTTCACTTGCGTTTTATACATTGATCTGGAGTATGGATTACTATTTTGGTATAATCTCACTCATGTTTATTGCACTAACACAGACAACATTCAATCATAAGTATTTGTGTTGCATAAGTGATGTTTTGGAACTCATGTTTTGAGTTGCTACTCGACCCCCGATTTTCAGAGCGTTACAAGTTGGTATCAGAGCATGATTTGGATTAAACCGGACCTGAGTTATGGTCTCACGACATACGCTGCGCATTTCGACTTAGGTGGGTGCGAGAAAAATGTAGAAACAGCCCTAGATTTCCCCGATTTCACCATTTGGCGAAGTTCATTGAAACTGATCACTCTGATTTAGTCCGTACTCATCCGTGACCGCACGAGGCCACCTCAAACCACTTCTAGACCGTCACACGACGGGTCTAGACCACAATTCACCCCATCTCAGCCGTTAAAAATCAGTAAATGTTGATATGTATCAGAAAACACCCAAACTGACCCAAAATGGAGTCGTGGGCCTACCCATTCATGTCCAGGGGTACCCAGGGTGGGACCCATATATTTTTGGGGCCTAGGGGGTACGAGGACCTCGCCCATGTCGCGAGCCCTCGCCCACCTGTCCAGGGAGGGGCAAGGCCTTGCCAGTCAGCGGGCCGGGCGGGGCCTGCGGCTCGGGCTGACGCACCTTGGGGCCTAGGTAACCCCCCTGATGGTGGGCCATCCCTTAAAATACATCCGAACTCACCCCTCCTTCACAAATCCCACCTCCAAGCTCTCCCTTTCTTGCAAAAGTGTTGTTTTCTCTCCCAAACCTCCACTCTAATCGCTCAATCCGTCATTTTCGGTTATCATCCAACCATCTCCATCGTCTACAACAATCCCTTCCTCCCTACCCTCTCTATTCTCTCTTATTTGAGCTCTCACACCCCCATTTGAAGCTCAAAATCGTGTAAGCTTCCTCACCCATCATATCTCTCCACTTTCCTCCTTCAATCTCTATCATTTGGGCCTCCAACGTCTGTTGAGGCTCCAATCCGTGGGAAACCAAACCTCCAGCCCTTTCTCTCTCTCTCTCTCTATCACTTATCCTTCATTTTCCATGGCCCTATTTGAGCTCATTTCGGCCATTTTTTCCATCTCCACTATCCTTTCTCTTATGGGAAAGAGGAAGAGTGCTACAGATGAGGCTGGGCCTAGTCGTCTTACATGTTCAAGGTGGTCGAGAGGCACCGCCGCTAGCACAAGCGTCGCTCGGGAGTTTCGAACGAAGCGGGATCTTGATTCCTAGATTCTCAGTTGGCGGCACTACCTCATAGAATTTATGAGGACTGTAGGGTTCTCTTTGAAGCCTAGGTGGATGGGCGACTCTTCGGTGAATACTACTTGTTCAAGCAAGTGGAGGCGGCCCATTGGGGTCCGCTATTTGAGGCCAGAGGTCACGCTAATACAGGTACTGTCCGAGCCTTCTACGCCAACATTCATGAGCCTACACTGGAACCTTTGTAGTTTCAGCTCTTTTGTGGAGGGGATCGGTTTGCCACAATTGATGTTAGATTGATTTCACGACTTATGGATATGCCCCTTGGCGAAGTACATGCTAGTGAGCAGAATTTGGGGAGTGCACGTGAAAGGGATTGTCGCACACGTTTCCTTTGTGGTGGCCGATTAGTTGTGTGGTAGCCGAACAAAAGCCTGTTAGCATCCCATATGTCAGACGACTTCCGCCTACTACATCACATCTTCACATACAACCTCTACCCCAAACACAGTAATCGCAACGAGTGTACGCGACTCATGGTAGACTTTTTGTACCAAGTGGGGCAGAGGGTAAACTTATGCGTGCCTACATTCATGTTGCGACAGATAGTGAGTATTGTACGCTCCACCAGAAGCTCTGATTTGCTTCCCTTCGACCGACTCATATGCAAGATTGGACGGGAGTTTAGCTACTGTCTGGGGATGGAAAGGCCAGCACCGATTCATCAAATCGACAAGAGTACTCTCCATCAGATGGAACTCGGGGCACGACGACGACGAGCCTGACATGGAGAGAGTGAGGATGAGGCAGAGAGCGAAGAAGAAGAGAGTGAGGAAGGGAATGAAGCTGAAATAGACGAAGAAGAAGAGGAACCTGAGGCTCAGGATACCGAGGAGAGCTTCCCTCCTACACAACGTGAGCAGGACGCGGTTCAGGCTGCAAGGGATGCTCGTATGGTTCGCATTGAGGAGGGCTAAGCCGCCCTGCGGCAAGAGATTGGGCAGGTTTGGACCAAGCTTGGTAAGACCCGAGCCAAGCTTGAGGTGACTGAAGCCTTCATGAAACGAAATTTTAAAAAGGTGTCTCATACATTAAGGACTATCCTGTGCTATGTACAAGACAAGGATGTCCCTCCTCCATCGCCTAACTTGGATGCCTAGACATCCATATTGTTGTTTGTAGTTTGTTTTGCTTATCGCTTTAGGCGGTTTATGTTTTTATGTTGATGGATGTAGTAGTTAGTAGTATGTTTTTAGTAGTTGAAGCTTGGTTGTAATTAGCTCACATGTATCTTCTATCATGATTCATGTAACTCTGTATTCCATGTATTATGACAATTTTGGTAATGAAATGCATACAGCCTCTTTTGCTATGAAGTGTGTGGAATGCTTAAGTGATTATGTATTGTGTTGTTATGCTTCATCTTACATGCGTTGTACCCTATGCTGTATAAGGCATGCCATGGAAGTATACGAGGAGCACGACACCCCTCTTGCTCACTGATTCGATGGACCAGACTCCTTCCCGCAGGGGTGGTCCTACGGACCTAGGTTTAGGCTCAGATCATCCTTCTGCTGGTCCTACTGGTGGATTGCCACCTTTTACACCACCGGTTCGTGAGTAGAACTGGGCATCCTCTTCGACACAGTATGAGCCACAGGCTGCTTCACCTGCTGATAGGTTTGAGCAAATGATGATGCTGATGCAGCAGTAGCACCAGCAACTCTTGGCGGTCTTATCTCAGGGTGGGAGTGCGACTCCACCTCCGTCATCCACATGCCTTACCGAGACTGTCGAGCCTCCTGCTCAAGCTGAGGATGTACCTCCATCTTCACTTGTTGCCTACACTACGGGAGACGTGGGTACTCGCGGTCTTCTCGAGCGATTCCAGCGCTTGAGGCCTCCTACTTTCACGGGTTCTCACAGACCCGAGGAGGCTGAATACTAGTTAGACCGCATCTCTAAGATACTAAAGATGCTGCATTGTACGGAGGCTGAGCAGGTCGAGTTAGCCGCCTTTATGTTTGAGAAGGAGGCTAGCTTGTGGTGGGATAGTATACTGCGAACCGTCGCAATAGGATATGTATGGACGTGGGCTACCTTTGAGTTCCGCTTTCACGAGAAATACTATCCTCATGCCTATCGACACAAGAGGGAGAACGAGTTCCTACGCCTCAGACAGGGAGGCATGACAGTTACCGAGTATGAGCATCGATTCACTGAGTTAGGCCGTTTTGTTCCGACTATCCTTGCTGATGAGCAGATGTGGATTAGGCATTTTTCTGAGGGCTTGCGACCTGACATTCGGTCGAAGATGTGCTGTATCTGTATATCATCTTATGCGGAGTTGATTCATATGACTATTCAAGCGGAGCATGATGTAAATCGTTTGACACGCTCTCGCGGCCCTATGGTGCCTAGGCCACGACCGGATACGTTAAGCAGGCCTTTCCTCAGCAAGAGGCCTCGTACTGATTCGCCTCCCAGGATCGCAGCACCAGTAGTTCCGATGAGGCATCCATGTGTGACCTGTACATACTACAGGAGACTGGGTCACCCTGTCAAGAGTTGCTTTGCTCGAATGAGGGATAACAGGTTCTCTCCGCTGCAGAAGATTGATCGCCCTCACCCTCAGACTTTATCGGCTCCACCACTATGGATTGCCCCTGCGCATCCATCTTTCAGACCTCCTACACCTCGCTTTAGGCCACCACAACGACTATGGTGCCTTAACCCAACCGACCTCAGCAGGCATGCATTCATGCACTTACTGCGGAGGAGCCAGAGATAGTATCTTCAGCACCTAAGGCCTTCGAGGTCACTGCACACGTCCAATGTATTCCTATCTTCCTATTGGTGGACACAGGGTCGACTACCTCTATGATCTCATGCACGGCAGTCAAGCGACTGGGTTTGGATACTGCTCCTACGAAGGGAGTAAGGGTCATCACTGCCACAAGGACTTTCTACGATGTTACTAGTATGTGTGAGGGTTGCTCCATAGATTTGGGTAGCAGGACAGTATTAGTTGGCCTCATTGTCGCTCCACTATGGCACTACGACATTGTCCTCGGTATGGATTGGCTCACTGAGATGTGAGAAGAGATCGACTGCGAGACTAGGGTGGTGACAGCCTATGGACTTGATGGCACGGTCTTTACTTTTCCTGTTCAGGTTAGTTACGTTACTCGGTTGAGATGTTACGCTTCTTCACTGAAGGATATTGATGGTCCGGTGCTCGTAGAGATGCCTGTAGTCCAGGATTTTGCGGATGTCTTTGAGACGATCCCTGGTTCGCCACCTCGGCCCGAGATCGACTTCACCATTGATCTTACGCCCGGTGCGACACCCATCTCTCTGCCGACTTATCGTATGCCTCCATGTGAGATGGAGGAACTACGAAAATAGATTGACGAGATGGTAGAGAAGGGCTTTATACGACCTAGTGTGTCTCCCTGGGGAGCACCTGTACTGTTTGTGAAGAAGAAAGATGGCTCACTACGGTTGTGTATTGATTACCGTATGTTGAACCAAGTCACCGTGAAGAACAAGTATCCTTTGCCCAGGATAGATGATCTGTTTGATCAGTTGAAGGGGGCAAAGTATTTCTCGAAAATCGACTTGCAGTCAGGGTACCACCAATTGCGCGTTAGAGATGAAGACGTGCAGAAGACAGCTTTTAGGACCTGTTTTGAGCATTACGAGTTCCTGGTGATGTCGTTTGGTCTTACGAACGCACCAGTCGTATTCATGGACTTGATGAACAGGGTATTTCGGCCATTCTTATACCGATTCGTCATCATATTCATTGATGACATCCTGATATATTCCACGTGTCGGGAAGAGCACGGGGAGCACCTGAGAGTGGTGTTGGATACTTTGAAGAAGAACTAGTTGTTCGTGAAGTATAAGAAGTGCGACTTCTGGCAGGAGGAAGTCAAGTTCCTGGGACATGTAGTGTCTAAGGAAGGGATATCAGTGGACCTGGCTAAGGTAGCTGTCATTCAGGACTGGAAGCAGCCTGGTTCGATTACTGAGGTTAGGAGTTTCCTTGGTCTGGCAGGCTATTACC
This sequence comes from Magnolia changhungtana, assembly GCA_030180095.1. Lineage (NCBI taxonomy): Eukaryota > Viridiplantae > Streptophyta > Magnoliopsida > Magnoliales > Magnoliaceae > Magnolia > Magnolia changhungtana. Next base: position 7,174,914 of record JASAUF010000653.1, on the reverse strand, counting down.
GACGCTTCATTCAAGACTTCTCAAAGATAGCCAGACCATTGTCTTAATTGACACGGAAAGATCTAAAGTTCACTTGGAATGAGAAGGCAGAAGCAGCTTTTCAGGAGCTGAAGGACGAACTGACTCTGCCCCTGTGCTAGTATTGCCAGAGCAAAGGGTTAAGTACACTATATACACTGACGCGTCATGCGTTGGTTTAGGTTGTGTCCTTATGCAGAAGGATAGGGTGATTGCATATGCCTCGAAACAATTAAGGAAGCATGAGGAGAATTACCCTACGCACGACCTGGAGTTACAGCGGTCATATTCGCATTGAAGCTCTGGAGACATTACCTCTATGGAGAGGAGTTCAAGCTTTTCTACGACCACAAGGGCCTTAAGTATATATTCACTCAGCAGGACTTGAATATGAGGCAGCACTGATGGATGGAGACCCTGAAAGACTTCAAGTTCGAGGTTTCCTACCATCCTGGCAAGGCTAACCTTGTGGCAGATGCGTTGAGCCTCAAGAAGGCGATCATATTTGCGACTCCACTGATGATAGCAGAGTGGGATATGTTGGAGTTCGTGCTGGACTTCGAGCAAAAGCTCACGGTGGAAGAGCCATTTGAATGTGTCACGCACATTCGGGTGCGGCCACTTATTGATGATAGGATTATCGAGGCCTAGAAGGGCGATGATCGGTTGTCTGAGCTTCGAGAGCAAGCTAGCGACGTCGAGGACTCCGAGTGGAGAGTTGACACAGATGGGGGTCTACGATACCGTGGCCGCCTATGCATTCCAGATATTCATGACTTGAGACAGGAGCTTCTCAAGACTGCCCACGAATTGAAGCTTGCGATGCATCCTGGTAGCACGAAGATGTATTGGGACATGAGGCGATAGTATTGGTGGGACAATATGAAGGTTCATATCACCGAGTATGTTTCACGTTGTCTCACGTGAAAGCAGGTCAAGGCCGAGCATCACCGACCTCCTGGACTCCTTCAGCCCATGCCCATAGCTGAATAGAAGTGGGACTTCATCTCTATGGATTTCATATCGGGGCTGCCGAAGATAAGGAAGGGACATGATTCTATCTGGGTGATCATGGACCGGTTGACCAAATCGGCTCATTTTCTCCCTATCAGAGTCACGAACTCTGTAGACGACTTGGTCAAGTTGTACATCAGAGAGATAGTCCGTCTGCATGGAGTTCCTTTAGAGATCGTGTCGGACCGCGACACACGATTCACATTTATCTTCTGGACTCGTATCCAGGAAGCGATAGGTGTGAAGCTGAAGTTCAGTACTACGTTTCACCCTCAGACCGACGGGCAGATAGAGTGGGTGAATCAGATTTTAGAAGATATGCTGCGGGCTTGTGTTTTAGACTTCAAGGACAGTTGGGATGAATGTCATCCTTATGCAGAGTTCGCGTACAACAACAGATTTTAGGCGAGTATTGGCATGGCTCCTTACAAGGCCTTGTATGGGCGCCCTTGTAGAATACCGCATTGCTGGGTAAAAGTTGATGAGAAGAGCTTGATTAGCCCAGAGTTGGTTCAGGCGACCTCTGAGAAGATTGACATTATCAGGCGTCGACTTCTTACAGCACAGAGCAGACAAAAGAGCTATGCCGATACGAGAAGGCGACCGCTTGAGTTCGAGGTTGGAGATCACGAATTCCTCAGAGCTTTCCCTATGAAGGGAGTTCTTCGGTTTGGGAAGAAGGGGAAGCTTACACCGCGGTTTATCGGGCCATTTCAGATACTTGATCGAGTGGGTGCAGTGGCATATCATCTCACTTTGCCCACACTACTCGTGGGCGTGCACAACGTATTTCATGTATCTATGCTGAAGAAATACATTCCTGATCCTTCACACATCATCCATTGGGAGCGGGTGCAGTTGAGCGATGATGCTACATATGAAGGAGCAGGTGTCGCCAGACGTAGCGCCCCGAAAATCGTCGAACATGAACTCCTCAGTTCCAACGCATCACTTATGCAACATACACATGATGGTTAAATGTTGTCGAGTTAGAGCAATAAACATGAATGAGATTATACCAAAGCAGTAAATCATACTCCAGTTCAATTGTATAAAGGCAAGCGGAAGACTGAAATTTTATATTCAAAGTATATAAGTAATAAAATTTTGTGAACTCTAGAGTATGAGTACTAACTGAGTACCAATATACATGTATTGTTTCTAAGTTAAAATGTCAAAAATAAACTAGGTACAATCCCTGTTAAAAAAAACCCGTCGGTCCTGGCAACCTAGTCGAAGCCGCCAGAACTGCATATACGAGAACTCCTTCGTCCTCGTCATAATTAGGCTCGCCTCGGAGTCGTCGACTCGCCTTAAACCTGAGACAAAACGGATTGGTGTGCGCAACAGATCCCGTAACGTGGGAGTGAGTAACTAACTCGGTGGAACAATAAGGCATAAGTTATCATGTTATCAATACGGTCAAGCAGTAATGATAAAGCAGTAAATCAAACACTCCTAGTTACTCTGATTAATGCAAGTATGAATGCAGGTATAATGGATGCCCTCACCGACATACTCCCTCATGCGACACCATCTCACGTTCGCGACATGCTTACATCCCACAGTGCTCCACATCTTCCAGGCACATGCGATGCATGATGAGCATGATTACCGAGTTTATAATTAGTCCATTTCAAACGTAGGATTGGGAAACTAAGGTACCTCGTATCATTCCCAAACATGATCCATTCTAGGGTCGCCGATCCCGGTTAATATCGACGATGGTGATTTTCTGGTCACTTGAGAGGCTGCTGTGGTCATTACGCACAAAGGTTGCACCACTCCCCCATCACCCCTTAAACGATTCATCACTATACAGAAACAGGCCTAGTTCATACTCTATATATCGCGGCGAACCCTAAGGCGCACTGCGACTTTAGAATATGCTCGCGGTCACTACAAAGGGCGCCGATTACGCACAAAGGTTGCACCACTCCCCATCACCTTATCAATGTAGGGCGACAACGCGAATATAGTGTCCTATACCACCATAATCGGCTCACGAGTTAAGTTGCTTCATTGGTCACTGCGGGGAGGCACGTAGCCCCGAGGTAGGCCGACAAACTCACCACGGTGTCCCATACCACCATGCCCGGCTCATGAGTCTTAGCGGATCGAGGTACCATGGTTAACGGGATTTTCACTGGTAAGTTTGGTACCCTAGGTTCAAACATTAGCGACCAAACATGGTGAACATACATAAGACACACGGGTTACTTGACGTGTTCGGCTGGCTCGAGCGCACAACAAGTTGGACGATATGAAGCGCAAAAGCACCTCGTGTGGCCAACCACTATCGCCAACCGAAGTACGACACGGGTTCGCCAACACATCATGTGTGGCGGAACAAATCCCAACCACAACTTCAAGTCCGGTGCTACCGATGATGCATGGACATAGTCCCAAGTTCAATCAATTTCTAACCAAAGCATGTGAAATACAGCATGATAACATGGTAATTCAAAAACACTAGCAATCATGTTATAAAGCATATCATGAAGCATGTTAATAAATAAGCTTACAAAGCATGTTATAAAGCATTATGCAAATAGGGATACAAATACATATATTTCATAGGTGAGTGGTTAGAGTGAATAACCACATGGAGGATATCATATGTGACTCTAAGGTAGCTGAGAATCCCATCTCAGCACCTACCTAAGGTTCTAACACTTAAGCACTTACACTCACAAGCGATTTCACCAATACTTGGAATGCACTATTTCAACATACATGACGTATGTTAGAGGAAAGTGCACTAGGGTTGTCCCTTTACCAAACTAGTATTTTATACATATACATCATATTCATACAGCAAATAATCCTGACAATTACATCAGCAAATTTTATACGTATAAGGTATTTTCTAGTGTACCCAATTTCAACATACATAGTGTTTACAAGGGAACTTGTAATACGGCGATTCTTTTCGCCAAGCAATTAATTTATACGCACATAATATATTTATACAACAATTAATCATGACAAACACATCGCTAAAATATACACGTATACGGTACTTCTTACAATACCGTATTTCTACATACATGGTGTATATTAGTAAACATGTATTTAGGCGAACCCTTTCGCCAAATGAGTATTTTATCCATACATCATATATCCATACGACAATTAAACATGTCAAACACATTTCCATAAAAAATACGTATACGGTATTTTATACGAATACCTAAAGTATGTGAAATTCCAAATTCTACAATTCTAATCGAAACAGAAAATGGAAAACACTTTGTACATGTGCAATTGCATGCAGATCATGAATCTACCATTATCTGACATTGAAAGCGTTGAAAACCGCAACCTATACACCTAAAGTCCTCACCTCAACGAATCAGCAAGGGTTGTTGAGCTTCCGTATACGGGAGTTTTCTAGCCTAAAGAGCGGAATCGGTTAGTCTTTATACAACCTACAACCTATCTACTTCAAATCAGACCTAGGGTTAGGGTTTCTCACCTTCAAACGGAGTGGATACCGCAGGGAAAGCACCCGGAAGGAAGCGGTGTAGGCCGTGTGATGAATGAAAGTAGTAGGAGGAAGATCTCCCACAAATCCCAAGCTCTTCTCTCTCATTTCTCTCTCTCTCCCTCTAGGGTTTTATCCCAAATTCGTATGGTCAGAAAGGGGCTGTTCTAAGCTCCTTTTATAGCCAAACCCTTCCCAAAATAGGCTCAGTTCAAGGGTTATCACTTATATAGGTAATTCGTCACTTTTCCACTCAAATGAGTGTTTCGGTGGCCCCCTTGAGCCAAACGTCGGACTTAAGCTCACCACACATGGATCTATGTGGGATTACGTTTTCGACTCGATCGGATTCCCGATCGCACGTGGCGACTACTACTTTCGGTTCAACGGTCGGTGGGCCGATTGAAATTTCAAGTACATGTAAATGTTCTGAAATTTTTCTTAATCCGAGGGTGTAATTTGGTGGGTCACGCGGTCGGGTTGCTTAATCTTGTGGCGTGGCGAATGATGTCGATCACTATTCCTGATATTTATTTTGGAATAGGAATAGTGTTTTTCACACACCCTCGCTCCGAATCGAAGCAAATGGTCGTGGGACATCGGATGGACCTGATCTTTGAGATGAGTGTCAAGCCCAGTGAGGCGGTCCTAGTTCCTTAACCGTGTTAATCGGACTTAGATGTGTGCGATCTGACCTAATACAAAGTTTCGTTTCATTCCAGAGCAGGCTAGGAAATGAGTTTGGTTCTAAACTTTAGGGTAACCTAAAGTCACTTGTTTTGCAAGTTTTGGGTCTTGCAGATCGTATTTAAAGCGATCCCAACGGATTTCACGGCTAATCGAGTTTAGTACTTAGTTAACTTTGTTAAATTTCTAAAGGATTTAATCCTAATTGATTTACTGGTCGAGGTGGTACTTGAACCAACATACGGAAATTTACGGGTCGTTACACGCAGTAAAGTGATTCCACTCGTGAAGGTACTTTGGACGCATCATACAGAGGAGGAAGCTACCTGGGAGACAGAAGCCAAGATCCGAAAGAACTACCCTCAGCTTCTCGAGGAGTACGAAAAGGTACTAATTTCGAGGATGAAATTTTTCATTAAGGGGGGTAGATTGTAACGACTCGAAAAATTTCGTACAATGGCCCGAGTACCACCTCAGGCAGAAATTACTTAGGATCAAGTCCTTTAGAAATTAGACAAAGTTAACTAAGTGCTAAACTAGATTAGCCATGAAATCTGCTTAAATCACTTTAAATACGATCTGCAAGACTCAAAACTTATAGAATCATTTACGCTAGGTTACCCTAAAATCTAAGATCAAACTCATTACCCGACTACTCTCGGGAGCACATTGAAACTCCGTATCAGATCCAGACTGCACATCGAAAGTCCGAATGATACGGGGTTATAGAATTAGGACCGCCTCGCTGGGCTTGACAACCATCTCGGACGTCGAAACCAGATTGTATTTCGGGGCTATTCGCTTCAGCCCGGAGCGAGGAGTGTGAGAAAACCTAGTTTTCTTTAGAAATTAAATGAGATTTAAGTAATCTGAGACTTGATGTTTGCGGGTCAAATATAAGCAATCAGACCGTTGGAATCTGACCCAAATACACCTCGGATCAGGAGAAATTTCATATACATGGCAGTGTACTTGAAATCCCTGATCGATTTTCAGAGACCGTTGAACTGAAATTGGTCCGCCACGTGTGATTTGAGAATCCGAATGAAACAAAAACTTAACTCCACCTAGATCCAAGGTTGGTGGGCTTAAGTCCGACCGCACGCAGAAAAGGGGCCACCAGAAGTTCTCCGTTGAGCTGGAGCAAGCTCACTTTGGTTATAACCTAAGTATACCTTGACCTTAGGTCTATTTCGGTGATGTTTTAGGCTATATAAGGACCTTAAACACTCTCTCATTCAGCCCATACGAATTTGAGAGAAACCCTAGGAGAGAGAAGAGAGAAAAGTGAGAGAAAGTGTGAGTGTAGTGGGAGGATCTCCCTGCTATCTTACCCTGCCACTCTGCAAGCTTAACCACTCCATTCTAATCGCTTTCCCGGCGATTCTGACTTCATTTCTAGGTAAGAAACCCAAACCCTAATCTTTTTTGGGGTTTCGATAGTATAAGTTATGAAATAACTAACCTAAAGCATGTTATAGGTTGCCACATCACCATAGACAAAAGCTTAGCAAATCTATCGAGTTCATTACGCTTCTACGGCGTAAGGTGCGAACTTTAGACGTATAGGTTATGGTTTTCAACGCTTTCAATGTCAGATAATGATAGATTCATGATCTGTATGTTATTACACATGTACAAAGTGCTGTCCGTTTCGTTTTTCGGTTATACGTTAACTATGTTGAATATACTGTATTCTTCGTATTTGTAGAAACTACTGTATACGTATAAATTTTGAAAGTGTGTTAGCCATGATTAATTACTGTATGAACATACTATATATGTGTATAATACTTACTTGGCGAAAGGGTTCACCCTAATACATGTTTTTGCTAGTATACGCTATGTATGTTGAAAATGTGTATCCTAAGTGTTTATGAAAATGCTTGTAAGAGTAAGTACTTAGAGGATTGTGCTTTAGGTAGGTGTTGAGATAGGATTCTCAGCTACCTTAGAGATGTATATGATTTCCTCCATGTTGTTTGTTTAATTTAACCGCTTACTTATGAAATATATGTGTTTGTATTTACTGTTTATATTGTGCTTTATAACATGCTTGAATTACTTTGTTTATTCTGCTTTACTCTACATGCTTCTGAATAAGGATTGATTGTGTTTGGGGCTATGATTATAGTCCAGGCAATCGGAAACGGAAATGAATGCGTGACTGAGATTCATTCGTCATGCGAGATGTGTTCGACTAACCCGAATCGTACTTTGGTTGACGATAATGGCTGGCCACACGAAGTGCTTATGTGCTTCATATCGTTCAACTTGTTGTGCAGTCGAGCTAGCCAAGCTCGTCAAGTAACCCGATCTGTAGAATGTATGTTCACCATGTTTGGACGCTACTGCTTGAACTTGAGGTACTAACCTTACCAGTGGAATCCCGTTAACCGTGGTACCTCGATCCGCCAAGACTCATGAGCTGGGCATGGTGGTATGGGACACCGTGGTCGAGCTGTAGGCCTACGCTAGGGCCACGAGCCTCCCCGTAGTGACCATTGAGCAACCAGACTCGTGAGCCAATTATGGTGGTACGGGACACTATATTCGAGCTGTCGGCCTACACTGCTTTGATGGGTGATGGGGGAGTGGTGCAACGACTCCGTGTAACAGCCCTGACCGTACCCGGTGTAGTAACCTCGAGCATACTCTAAATCTGCGGTGAGGTGACGAGCCTTTCGTAGTAATAGAGTATAAACTAGGCCTGCATTGATAAGGTGATGGGGGAGTAGTGTAACGATTCTGTGTAACAGCCCTGGCAGCCCTTGCAGTGACCTAGAAACACACTATCATATGAGATTGTCTAGGACTGACGACCCTAGAATGGATCATTGTTTAGGAATGATATAAGGAAGGTACCTTAGTTTCCCAATACTGCTGTTTGAAATGGACTAATAACAACTCGGTAATATGCTCATCATCACATTGCATGTGCCTGGAAGATATGGAGCACTGAGGGTGACAGCATGCTGCGGACGTAAGATGGTGCCGCATGAGGGAGTATGTTGGCGAGGGCATGCATCATAATCGCATCTCATCCTTGCATTAATTACAGTACTTAGGAATGTTGATTGTACTGCTTTATCATTACTGCTTGACTGAATTGATAACATGTTAACCTATGCTTTATTGTTCCACTGAGTTAGCTACTCACTCCCACGTTACGGGACGGTGTTCTGGACACCCACCAGACTCTGTCTTAGACGCAGGTACCGACGATTCACAGGAGGCTGAGCCTGATTATTATGAAGATCAGGATGAGTTTTCTTCATGCAGTTCTCCGGCGGCTTTACTTAGGCAATCCGGATTTACGGGACTACAGGGCTATCACGACAGTTGGACTATTTTTGACATTTTGTTTTTGATTCAGTACATGTATATGATGACTCAACGACGTAATTATACTCTGGAGACAGATTGAGATCGTTTTGTTTTTATACACATTTATATATGTTTTTCAGTCTTCTGCTTGCATTTTACACATTGATCTGGAGTATGGATTACTGTTTTGGTATAATCTCACTCATGTTTATTGCACTAACACAGACAACATTCAATCATAAGCATTTGTGTTGCATAAGTGATGTTTTGGAACTCGGGTGTTGAGTTGCTACTCGACCCTCGATTTTCAGGGCGTTACAAACTTGTAGACTACCAATTGCCTCCGGTGGTTCGCGGGATGAGCCACTTACTGTTTAGCACTTTGACTAGGACCGTACATTGATGTGTAAATTGTAATCATTTGTTTTTTTTATTCTCTTTGAGAAGACGTGGAATATGGATTTGGACTGTAGCGTGCACAGTAGGAGAAACATTAGAAACTATGATCCTGCATTTTGGGTAAGTGTTATGGTGATCAGGACCGTTGAAGAGGACATTCTTTCCCTTTGATAAGGATTGGTCTTCCTACTAAAATCACAATTGGCTAGACCAATGGCTTCACCATAGATCGTGTGTTCTTAACGGTTGATTTCCCAAGTTGTTAGATTGCTTCCAGGGATGGGCATGTCCAATGGCCTATCAATGATGGGATCTACAGCTGCGGATTGGGTACTACCCCCACCAGGACCTAGTTATAGAAGGACGTCCTATTAGGAAATGGATTGGCTACTCCCCCTGCTACCAACTAATGGTTGGTGGTCGGCACTCTGTGAGCCTCACCATGATGTATGTGTTTCAACCATGCAGTCCATTTATTTTTCCAGATCATTTTATGGTATGAGATAAAAGACGAGGTATATCCCAATCTCAAGTGGACCACATTGCAGGAAACAGTGTTGAATGCGTACCGACCATTAAAAACCTTTTGGGGGCCATAAAAGTTTTGGATCAAGATGATCTTTGTTTTTTCCCTTTCTGGGCCTATATGACCTAATCAAAATATTAGATATTGTTGAGTGGCAAATATTGCATATTTTCTCCCATTTATATCTTGGTTTTATGAACATGATACTGCTTAATGGTATATTTTATACATGTTTGTGTTGCAAGGTGAGTTTAAGAGCTCGGATTAAAAAAGAATGTTAAAAGCATGGATTTGATGCTCAAGAATCACCGAGGTAAAGAATGGACTTTTAAAGACCAAGATTGAAGATTTCAAGACCCCGAGAAAAAAAACCAAGTGGAAAAGGAAAGAAGTTTAGAAATTAGTGCAAAAATTCGTAGGATCTGAGCTTAGATGACATCAAAGAATTATAGGAAAAATCAAGTTTGGTTGCCGAACAAATTGGAGCCAGTCTTCGATGACATCGAAGTCAGTCTTAGACGACATCGAAGGTTGTTCGATGATATCGAAGGGTTTACATGGAGCCTCTACGTGGAGTAAGCAGTTTTGAAGTAATTTCTGATTTTTTTCAAATCTGTTTGAAGGAGGGAGTTCCCCACCTATAAATAGGGCATTAGAGGGCATTCTTAAGCAATTATCCAAAGTATAAAAGAACATTTTAGGGTTTTTCTAAGTTTTTCTAGTTTCTTTTAGAGAGCTTTCAAGTTTCATAGTTCTTATTTTCTTTACAAGTTTTTATTTATTTATTATTTATTTCTTTTCTGTTTGCATTTCTTTCTTTCATGTTGCTTTTTATTTCTGTAATTTAGTTATGTCTTTCTAGTTCTCTTTAGCCTAAGCTAGAAGAGAAGCACATTGGTTTAATGTTTTCATAGTTATGATGATTGATTATTTTAATGATGAGAAGAATGATGTATGCGTGTTATTAATTGTTTAGGTTTAGTTTTTTTATCCTCATATGAGATTCATATGTTTCCATCAAATAAGATCCATATTGATGGATAGGCTTACCTTGGATCAATTGGATTTCTTAGATAGGAGAGGTTCTCAACCTTCTACATTTCTTTGATATTCATTATCTTATTGATATGAATTCTTAAAATCACTAACGCTTGAGAATATATATTAATGGTGCAAATCCATGATTTTCTAATCTTTTATATTATTTATTTAAAGTGTTTAAACTATTTTATTTTCCGATTAAGCCGACCATAGTGCTCGGATCCTAGTTGTGTTATCTAAGTCATCATGATTTTGAAACATTAACCTATGAGTGGAACTTTGAAGATTGAGTGTTGTTTTAATTCAGTTAAATTACATCCTTTCAAAACTCCCAAAATCAAATCATCAGTTTAGTTTTTATTACTTAGTTTGTTTTACATTTGATTTTCTCCTTCTCACAATTCATCTCCATTTGGGATTGACCCTGTATTCACGAGATATTACTTACGAACTTTCACACTTGCAGGCAAGCAATCAGATGTAAAATAAACAGTACAGTGGGCCTTAGGATGATTTTAATGGTGGATATCCAATCACTGTTATTTTCCTATCGTGTGGTCCACCTGAGATTTATATCCCTCTCATTTTTGGGATCAAGCCCTAAAATAATCTTCAAAGATGGATGAACGAAATGAATGAAACACACATTATGGTAGGTCCAACTGAGCACCGACCACCAGCAATCTGGCCGGTGGTAGGGGGAGTAGCCAATCCATTTCTGTCCTATTAGGGTTTTGTAGGGCCCTGGTGATGTATGTCTCCATCTATTTTAAAAGATTATTACTGGCCACGAACCAAAACAGAAGCAGACCGCATGCTCAAGTGGACCACACTATTGGAAAACCACTTGAGTTCCATGGAAGTTGGATGCGGATTAGATAGCGAGTCTCGGCTGCTACTTATAAAGTGACATAACCACGTTATGTGGGCTTAATATGATGTATGTATTGTATCCACACCGTCCATCCATTTGGAGATATCATTTTAAGGCATGAGTCAAAGAAGGAGGAAAATCCAAATCTCAAGTAGACCCCACCATAGAAAACAGTGGGGATTGAACACCTACCATTTAAAACTTTTTTTAGGCCACAGAAGTTTTCGATCAAGCTGACACTCATTTTTTCCCTTATTCCACGTCTGTGTTAACTTATAAACAGGTTGGATCTCAAATAAACATTATGATGAGCCCTAGGAAGTTTTCAACCGTGGGAGTCACTGTCCCACCACTGTTTTCTGTGGTGGGACTACTTGAACTTTGGATCTCCCTCATTATTTGTCTCATGCTTTAAAATGATCTCTCTAAATGGGTGGATGGTGTGGATACAACACATACATCACGGTTGGGCCCAAAAAAACCAAAAAAAATAAAAATGGTTACGTTACTTCAGAGCATCTTGCTATTGTCGGGTTCATAACTTAATCAGCGTCCATGTACGGAAGTCATGGAAGTTTTAAATATCCTGGTATTTATTTTGGATTCTTATTCTTGCTAAGGTGGTAGACTCTCGGGAGATTCAACACCTGGTCAAGGGTTCGAGTATTACCGGTGAAATCGTACTATTGCAAGGGTGTGTGTACATGTGTAAAAACGACCTGGTATTTATGTTTTTCTTTTAAACAGGTCTACGTCGGTGAAATCCCACTATTGCGAGGGTGTGTGTACGTGTGTAAAAAAGACCTGGTATTTATGTTTTTCTTTTAAACAGGTCTACGTGACCGTGGGGATAATAATTTTCACCGTTAAATCGGGAGTTTCAACACCTCGAGGGTTCGAGTATTACCAGTGAAATCCCACTATTGCGAGGGTGTGTGTACGTGTGTAAAAAAGACCTGGTATTTATGTTTTTCTTTTAAACAGGTCTACGTCACCTGTCCGTGGGGATAATAATTTTCATCGCTAAAACATTTCTTAGGGCCCACAGTAACATTTATTTTCCTTCAAATTTGTTAGTAAGGCCACAAGGACTCAATGAAGAGGAAAAAAAATGTCATACTGATCCAAAACTCCTATAACCCCCAAAAAGGTTTCAATGGTAGATATTCAATTCGCCACTGCTTTTTGCAGTGTGGTCTAATTAACATTTAATCTGTCTTATTTTTCATATCAAACATTAGGGGAAGCTTATCTGGACGGTTTAGATATAACACATACCTCATGATGGAACCCACATAACTTGCTGATGTCAATACACCAGCTATGTCGCTGGTGTGTGGTACATCATCTAATATACCTCATGATGGGACCCACAAAACTTGTTGGCATTGATACCCTAGCTATATCGCTAGTGTGGAGTACACCAGCTAATCGGCTGCTGACCTTGTGAACAGGTTGGATGGCAAATAGACATCACGGCAGGCCTCTTGAAGTTTCCAACGTAAGAGTCCAATCCTCTGCCTTTATTTATTTTATTTTATTTTTTATTCATGGCTTAAAATGATCTGTTGGACAGCCTGAATAAAAGAGATACATCACGGTAGGCCCATAGCCTCCGACATGATCGTCCATCTCTAGGCAGGGCCTGGTAAGGTAGTTCCTAAGCTGCGCCAGGATCTATCTTTTCAATGGATCTGGTCGTTCTATGTACATTCCTCAGCTGCGGGAATGGTTGCTGCATGGCCCACCTATATTTTCCCATTTGCCAAGTACCCAAGTGTATGGTCGGCTCCCCAACAGCCTCCTTGATTAGACGATTTACCATCCGCTCTTTATCCTTGTTTCTAGCATCCTTTTTCATAGAATGTGAACCGTTACACCTACTGATGTGATAGCCCATTTGTTAATTTGTAGAGATTTTCTAGCAATGTTCATGGGTGATGAGACTAATCAAATGAGACAATTAGATCGACCAACCTTGACCTATGGCGCTTATATATATATATATATATATATAGATATATATATATATATATATATATATATATATATATATGTGGGAAAAGGTACAATGCCCTTAACGTCACCAGTCCATCCCATGAGGTCAAGCTGTGCGGGCCCCACCATGATGCGTTTCGAACATCTACCAAATGCACCATTCCATCATGGGCCTAGGTCTCAAAAATCAAGTCAATCCGTGACTTGGGTGGGCCACACCACATACAGAAGTGGAGAGGGGCCATGCACCATTAAAACATTCATAATCATTTTTGAGGGCCCACCGAAATGTGGTTTGCAAATCCAGCCCATCCATTATGTGTGTCCCACTTGAACGAGGGTTCAAACCAAGTTTCAGGCACATGCAAAACTCAGGTGGGCCCCACCAAGTGCTTTTATATGTTTTAACGGTGTCTTCACACAATTTAGATGGTATGGCCCACCTGAGTTCCGTATACGGCTGATTTTTGGGATATCCCATAATTTAAAGGGGACCCATCAAATGCACGGTATTGATGGTCGACACGCATCACGGTGGGGCCCACACAGCTCACCCTCGCGGGAGCTTATCGTTAGCCCGAGTGCATTGTACCTTTTCCACACACACACACACACACATATATATATATATATATATATATATATATATATATATATATATATATATATATATATATATATATATATATATATATATATATATTTGTTAGCTTGTTAGTATGCACCCATGTCAGTACACACACTCCATGTTAGCCACCCCTGCCAGGGATCGATACCAAGACCTCAAGTGTTGAAATGAGGTATCTCCATTCAGGACCTATGACTTATACGAATTTAAAGTCTATCCTCGAGCTAATGGCATGGACATGACCCACACATGGGATAGTACCTTTCAATTTCATTGGAATTAGACCGATCAACAACAAAGAGTACTAGATCAGCTATCTTGTGGCCATCTATAGTTACAGATCAAAGGTGTAACTCACATGGAGTTGGACCATGCATCATTTAGATAGAGAGAAACAAGCATTAGAAATCATTCCAGTAGGGTCACTTTGGATATATAAGGGATCCTACATTATTGAGATTAAGTCTAATTTCATTTTTTTGTGGGGCCCACACTTCCATGTAGGAATTACAAGCACTTTGTAATGGGCCCCATCAGCACCCCCCTAGGATCATTCCCCAGCCCAAACACAATTAGAGGTATTATTTCGCTCTGGTTTTTTCAGTTCGTACAAAGCGGGACCCATTGTTCACCAATCGAAAGCGTTTTTATAATGGACCACACCTTCGATGATTATGTGCCAAAATAATCGAAATGCCAAACGCTCTAATTGGTGCCTGAAATGAACTTACAACAACTATCAACACTCAATTTTCGGAGACCCGAATTTTCAATGGCCGGGATCTTCCATTCTGCATGGGTTATTCAAGTGGGGTGTATAGTATCAATGGCTTAGATTACTGAACCATGGGCCCCACTTTACAAATCAAATCCACCCCAATTAATCTTTTCTTTATATATTTAATGGCCAATTTAAAAAAGCAACGAGCCAACTTGTGGTTGGGTCCGGCCTAGAATTTAAACCTGTCAGCCAGGCCTAACCAAAATTTTGAATTGTTCTTGGCAGGTCAGGTCTGTAGGAGCTGAAGAACCAGACCAAGATGGAAAGGCAAAGATAGATCCAAGCCCAAACAAAAATAAAAATTTTAAGCCCAAATCAAGCTCGGATTGACACCTACTACTTCGAAGATGGGCCACTGTAACTTGATCAATAGGCACATGACTTTGCGATTGGATTTTTTTTAATTTTTTTTACAAGTTGTATGAAGAAATTAATAAGAACGGTAGGCAATGAGGGCTGGTGGGGCCCATTGCTTATTAAAGTCCAGCTCGTTTCTTAATGGACCTGTGGCCCACCCTACGGCTAGTAAGTAGGGCTGAAAGTCAAGCGGGTTCAACCCGACTGACCCGTGACCGACCCAACATTGGGTTGGGCTGAGGCAGGATGTATTGGTTTTGGTCCCGAGCTTGGTCTATACAAACACCAACCTGATAAAACTTGGGTCGGGCTGGGGTTGAGGTCTTGGGTTGCCCAACCCAAATCAACCTGAGCCCGATCGATATATAAGTTACTTATAAATTATAATTGAGTGTGGATTGTCTATGTTGAAGGCACAGGAAATTCTAGAGCCGTCAGGTCTCATTGGTCCACGTAATTTCCGATGACTCAAGCTAACAATATACGCCGAGTTTCTCTCTCCTAAATAGATTGCATGCTAACTTTTTATATAAAGAGTAGTTGTCTTATATTTTTACCTTGTTTGTTTGGAAAAAAATAAAGTTCTTTATGATATATAATTACATATATAATTAATAAAATGATAGGAACCAAAAATAAGACTTGTATTAAAATATAATAGACTAATATAATAATGAAAATATTAACATCTATCCACCTGACCAACTGCCCACTTGGGTTAATTGAGAATTCCCAACCTAAGGTTGGGTTGGGTTGGGTTGGGTTAGGGTTGAGGTATAGAAACTTTGGGTTGGGCTAGGATTGAGCACCAACCTGACACAACCCACCTGACTTTCAGCCCTACTGGTAAGTGTGGTCCCAAGCTTTGTGTGGTGTGTACGGTCTGGCTGTTGAAAGGTTTGAATGCCACTCATTGCAAAAGCCCAATGTGTTGTTAATGACATTGTAATGTTTAATCCCACAATGTCACTTGAATGTTGGATCTGGGTCACTAATGAAGTGGGGGCTACTGTTTGCACGTCCCTGCAGAAAAATCAAAATGGTCCACTCAATTGGTGGGCTAGATGGGAACATTTGACTTTAGACAGTTAGTAATTTCTTTCTACTTGTCCATTGTTCTTGCTGTCGGCTTTTATCTTGCATGACCAGACCAGAACATGCCATTATGGCACACACGTCCGGTCCACTCATCAGATGGGGAACACTATATACATACTCTAGCCCAAAAGTTAAGGTGGTCTGTTTATCTGTCACACGTTGCAATTGGGAGGGCCTAGAGCTGGGCATCGAGTCGAGTTGGATAAGTTAGGGCTGATCCGACTTGATCTGGTTTTGATATAGGCTTGACCCGAACTCGACCCGACTTAGTACCGAGTCCAGCATGCCGGACCCGATCCGAGTCCATGTCTGGCCTGGACTAATCCGGACCGAGTCTGACCCGGTCAAAAGTACCGAGTCAGGTAGCACCGAACCGGAGAGAGAGAGAGAGAGAGAGAGAGAGAGAGAGAGAGAGAGAGAGAGAGAGGAGGAGGAGGAGGAGGAGGAGGAGGAGGAGGGGGTGATGGTGGTGAGTTGCTACCATGATTGGAAGAGGAGGGAGGGAGGAGGGAGGGAGAGGGAGAGGAGAGAGGAGGAGGAGGAGGAGGAGGGGTGATGGTGGCGGATGGCTGCCAACTGGAAGAGGAGGATGAGGGAGGGAGAGAGAGTTTGGGATCTGGTCGGGGTTAGGTGCAGCGGGTAAGGTTAGAGATAATTAAAAATTAGGATTTTATTATTATTATTATATATATAATCGAATCTGAGTCGAGTCAGATTTCGGATTGAATAGAGTCTAACCGGATCGAGTTTCTGATCAAGTTACTGGGTAACTCAGACTCAACTCAGTTTGAGTTCGGATTGGGCGAAGCCTACTCGGTTCGGACCAACTCACCCATTCGGTTCGGATCGAGTTGGGTCTGAATGAGTCGGACAAGTCGAGTCGAGTCGAGTCATCTCATGCCCAGCTTTAGCAGGGCCTGCATAGGCCGGCCTGAACTTACATTAAAGCCGAAGCCTGAGCCAGCATATACTAACAACATGAGCCCAGGCCCTGACCGAAAGCATTTAGATCATCCCAGGCCCGATCTCCGTCATTGGATCAAGTGGGCCTAACACAAAAAGAACTAATTGTTTAGACAAATGAAAATCTTCATGCAAGATGCATGTGTTGCCTGAGGATTGGCAGGCAATTTGTAGGTTCTCAAAACGAACGGTCCGGGTGCGGCTAAAATTACTTGAGCCCAAGTCGAGCCCAAAAACTTATCAGGCCAAAACCCATCCCACAGGTTTATGTGTCCAAAGCCAGGCCAGGCTCGCTAGGCAAGGTGGGCCACTAGGCCCATCCCTAGTCACTTGTCAATGTTGGTTTTGACCATTGATTTTCTCTTTTCTAATTAGCTCTTTTCTCCTACATGTTTTGCCCACCTGATCAGTGAACTGGGGTGATTTCTGGATGTTCGTGGCATGATTTTGCACAAGTGGGCCATCAATGTCCCATTCAGTACGGAGAACCCTAGCAATTTTTCATTGATAGCTTTCCTTCCAAAACTCGATCATGTTTTCGTGCCTTGGCAAACTACTATAATTTTGCCTACCAAAAAAAAAAAAAAAATTATGATTTTTCTAACCCCACGCGCATCTCTCCGCAAGCATACACACATGCCAACCCTAGCAGTAGGACATTCGAACCGTGCATGTGGTGGGCCCCACAGTGTAGCTTTTGTTTATCCACGCGGCATATCATGATCTATGAGTATCATGGAATTTTGAGGTATTGACCACAACACGCTATCAACTTCTTTTTTCTTATTCCTTTTAAAACCCCATTTCCTACTACAAACAGCCGGTGAAACAAAAATCTGTGGGGCCCACCATAATGCATGTGTGGCACCCACTCCGTCCATCATTTGGGGCAGCTTATGTTAGGAGTTGATCCCAAAAAAGAGGCTGATCCAAAGCTCAAGTGGACCACACCACATGAAAAATGAGGATGAAACGCCTACTACTGAAACCTTCCTGGGGCCCACTGAAGCTTTAGCTCAGCATGATATTTGGTTTTTCCCTCCATCCTAGTTAGACTCACCTTGTGAACGGGTTAGATGGCATATAAACATCACGATGCAGCCTGAGAAGGTTTCTATGGTGGCCGTCCAATTCCCGTTGTTGTCCCCTGAGGTGTGGCCTACTGGGTTAGCCTGAATTTTGGCCTCTGGTTAGAGACTTTTTTTTTTTTTTTGTTCTTCTTCTTCTTCTTTTCCTTTTCTACACACATCCACAGCCCACACCCACTCACACCACATGGGCACTCCATCCCTGCCAGTGGTTAGAGACTTTGCACGACCTTCGGCCATCCCTTTTACTTTAGCTATCATCTCCAATCTTCATTTACATTTTATTTCTTCTCCATACATTTCCCACAAAATTCACTCATTAGCATACTCATGGTGCTTGCTTCTTCCTCTGCGTCCGTTATCCTTCTCAATACCACTTTATTGAGTTAGAACCATTTAATTATTTATTATGGCATAACTAATTTATTTCTATTTTATGGATGATTAATTTCTTGGGTCATATCATTAGTACTATTTCCTGTCCCAAAAACAGTTTCTTTGCAAAGAAAAAAGAAAAGTAGATCTACCTATTGAGAATAGATAGGGTAGGATTCTCTCTTTCTGAGTTGGATCACCACAACCTTGAGTGAACAAGTTCTTTCACGGCTTGCATGCCTTTCTACTTCCATAAAGATTTGGTTACATGTAGAACATCTGTGTGTTATTTATTTATGTTGGATGTGCAAGCGAACGGTGTGGCATTTATTATTTAATTTTATTATTACTATATATATACTGAGCAATACAATTACGCGATGGATTTGATAAGCTGAAACATAATACATGGTAGTGTGCGAGTGGCTAGGCCCCACGCAACATAACATTATATATATATATATATATATATATATATATATATATATATATATATATATATATATATGGAAAAGGTAATATATATGCGCTCGAGCTTATGGGAACGTCCCATGAGGTCGAGCTGTGTGGGCCCCGCCGTGATGCATTTCGAACATCTACCCCCTCAGTCAGATGCACCATTCCATCATGGGCCTAGGTCTCAAAAATCAAGTAAATCCGTGACTTGTGTGGGCCACACCTCATACAGAAGTGGAGAGGGGCCGTGCACCATTAAAACATTCATAATCATTTTTTGGTCCCACCAAGATGTGATTTGTAAATCCAGCCCATCCATTATATGTGTCCCACTTGGATGAGGGTTCAGACCAAGTTTCAGCAGCATTCAAAACTCAGGTGGGCCCCACCAAGTACTTTTATATGTTTTTGGCATGTCTTCACATGATTTTAGATGGTATGGCCCACCTGAGTTCCGTGTACGGCTGATTTTTGGGATATCCCATAATTTAATGCATGGTGTTAATGGTCGACACGCATCACGGTGGGGCCCACACAGCTCAACTTCACGGGAGCTTATCGTGAGCTCGCTCGAGCACATAGTACCTTTACCACACACACACACACACACACACATATATATATATATATATATATATATATATATATATATATATATATATATATATATATATAAAATCTTACCTCAGATATAAGTATGGCCGCAAAAGAAGGTAGGTGCAAGTTTTTCTAAAATAGAGTTGCACAGCTTTTTCACGAAATAGGATTGTGTGACTTTTACTCAAAACATGATTGTGCAGATTTTTCTCAAGGCAGGGTTGTGCGGTTTTTCCCTAAAATGGGGTTATGTGGCTTTTTCATAAAACAAGATTGTGCAATTTTTATGTAAAACGATGTGTGCGGCTTTTTCTTAAAATAGGATTGCGTGACTTTTCTCCAAAGCAAAGTTGTGAACCTTTTCTACAAAACAAGGGGGAAGGAGAGAGAGAGGTTATATAGGCCCCACACGTGGGGCTATGCCAAGTGGTTGGCCGTGCTTCCCCCCCCCCCTCTCTCTCTCTCTCTCTCTCTCTCTCCCTATTTCTAACATCTCTCACCCAACCCCGTAGCGGGGAACACAACTAGACTGGCCACTCTAGCAATATTGACTGACATCATATACATTGACCACTTCAATGGCGCACAACCTCCCAAGCTCTTCAAAGCCTGCCTTAGGCCTGCATGACCACATTGAATGAAGACAATCTCTTATCTATGATCACTTTACTAGCATACATCTTATTTTCTTATTAAGTTCAAATTACAATTCATTTGCAAACATTTTCTAAATTGTTTTTAAAAATAAAGTATTTATTTACATACATTTAGTTTCAAAACAAGTTTGCAAGTCATCTTTTTAAAACTTGATAACGCTATGGTAGAGAAGTCTCAAAGTGTGTAATCATGGTTTTAGGAACCTAGTGTCACTGCTAAAGGATCTTTCCTATGCAACTACATAATTCGGAATCGACCAAGTCACTTTCCTAATAGTACATTCTCAACCGCATCAATCATAACCTTTGTAATGTGTGCTAAAGTAGCAACACTCATTTTCATCCTTTTATACGTAAATGTGGGTAGTTGAGGGCATAAGGGTCACTTATGAGATTGGACTGCTCACATAATGCACTGATTAGATCAAATCAGGCACCAATAGGTAAATTGTTCCTGGCTTGCGACCCTATGGCTTAGTGGTGGACTCACAAGAATTTCAACATGAGATCATGGGTTTAAGCACCCACTGTGGTGTGAGTGCACAAGAGTGTGTGGGGTGTGTGAGTGCGAGTGATACATAGAGAAAAAGTAAATTAATTTCGGAGCAGTGTCCAACTCAACACTCCAAGCATGTGATCGCTCACTCATACCACAAAGTAGACATTACCAAGCATACGTCGGCTTTACAATGTGCAGGTCCCACTTAAAGTGCAGAGTACTAGCTCAGCAACCCCTAACCTCATCATATAGAGGTCACACCTAAAACGGTTGAGTTCTAGCCCGATAGCTCCTAACTTGGTTCCTTACAAGCCATGACATCATTAGCAGATAAAGTTTCCTCCTAAAGTGCATGATTGCTGGCCCAAAAAACTCCTAACCTCGTCTACCATTGTGAATGTCATTCACCCAAGACTATCAACTGTGTGAGAATTTCATGCTAATAAGCATTAACATGTGTAAGATTCATTTGAACATGCTCAACATGTTAGGGATATATATGTAATGCCTTGAATTTTGGCAGCCCGAGTATATAATCGTGCCCGAGAATTCCAGGTGTTAATAAATAATCAGATGCTTTAAAATCGCATCTTGTTTTTTTATTTTTATTTTTATTTTTATTTTTCATATCTATAGATCACATTCGGTTACATTCACGAAGGTAACCATTCACAAGATTAAAATCAACTGTATTTATTATTCTATTAGAGTAAAAAGCATACAACTAATTCTTTAATGCCCTCGCAAATGGGAGCTCGTTACATCATCAAAGTTTGCAGCAGAAAATAAATAAAACAATTTGTGGTGTTATCCTTCTTTTTTATCCGAAAGAATCTTTTATAGAATGAGTATCGTTCATATCATCAACCTGTAATTTACCTGCAACATTTGTATGATTGGAGAGGGTCAATGCCCTACTCATAGTGGTGGTCATCCTTTAAAACTTACAATGATTCAAGTGATTAATAAGAATAATAGAAGGGTCCCGATACATCTCATATTCCACAAATACAAGTGGTATTAGTATGCGCAAACATTCTACATGAAATGCATGCTTAACAAAGTATATGTAGTCCATCACACGTAGCAATCATCACATTGTGAAAAATAATTTGAAAATACCCGACTCACCCTGCATCCCATATTACGATGATTTGTAAGATGTGTCCAATGTTAATGTGGATTTATGCGAATATCTCAAGGCGACATAACACACGGATTGGATGAATTATGTGACACGATTTGTTCATGGAGTGACTATTTATGATATCCAATCCCAGAAGTAGAGGTGTATACGAGTTGAACTGAGTCAAGCTTGGAACAACTCGACTCGGTTTGGCCACTTGCTGACCCCAGCTCGAACTCGGCTCGGTCCTCGAGCATGATTGGCCAGCTCTGCTCAGTTTGGTTAGCAACTCAGGCCAGTTTGACCCAAGTTCGAGCCAAGATCGAGCCGAGTTTTCCTATGCAGCATTTTCACAAACACATGGTTTGCACGTTTAAAACTTCACTATATGTAAAACAGCAACAGTGGTTTTACAGGTATTTTATCAACACCTTGTAAGCAACATAAAAAAATCAAGAAAAAGGGTATTTTTTCATATACTTACCTTCCTTGCCACCAGCCACACTTTATTGAGTCATTTCATCAAACACTTGGTGAGCAACATCAATATCAAAGTAACCGAGTCACTGAACTGGTTTGATCTGAGTTCGATACGAGTTGGATTTGATCGAGTCGAGTTAAGCTCGGGCAAGCTCGAACTAGGTTTGAAATTTTTTCGAGCTAAAAAAATCAACTCGGCTCGGCTCAAACTCAGTTTCGAACTGAGTCAAATTGAGCTTTTTCGAGTCAAGCGAGCTAACCGAGCTAACTCTGTTGGTGTACAGCCCTACCCGGAAGTGATGTAACACGCATTGCGAATTACTTACATCGATTTGTGCACCACGACCCAAAATCCATGGAATTACGTGTCCATCAAGAGGGTTGTTACCCGAAACGCATTACGTCCACAATGATATATCGATCGCTAGGAGTAGGATTTCCAACACCACACATATGTGACAATGTAATAATATGATGATTTAAATTATGTAAGAATCATTCATAAGGTGACGATTCACAATAATAAAAATTGAAGCATGTAAGAATAAGATAATCAAATAAAATCATCGCAAAATTTACAGGAAAAACCCTCACCTCTAACATCATTTCTTCCTCGAGTGTGAGTATACACTACAGGATTTGAATTCTAACCTAGTTTTTAATAGTTTAGATGGTTAGATCGCTTCATTATCTTTCTTACATAGTTAAGATTAAATACTAGGACTTGTCTTAAGATCTAGGGTTAGGATCTGTCTTACCAATATAACTTTTTAGATGTGAATTTAGTAAAGGAGAGGATTTCTCCAGTCAGTGCTCAACCGTAGCCGACTAAACCCGAATCTTTAGAAGAAGTTTTCTTGCCGAGTCGAATCGGTTTGACTTGATCTAAAACAACTACATAAGGTTGTTGAAAATCCATAAATTAACAAAGAACTAACCCTAATAGCTTACATTTAATCGTTAGAGGGACCCAACTCGGATTTGGACTTGGCCAGACAACTCAGCGAGTTGCAGCTTGACCCTGAGCATGCTCGGTCTCTTTTTCCCTCTCTCTTCAAACCGATGGTCTCTCTCTCTCTCTCTCTCTCTCTCTCTCTCTCTCTCTCTCTTCTTTATTAGAGATTTAGACATGGATTCTCTCCCAAATATATATAGATTATCTTCCTAGCATCAGTGTAAGGGCAAGAGAGTTCTAACTATTGTATAACATAGAGCGTGCATGGTAGTCTTGGTGGTAGTTCGATCCAAATTTGTGGCCTTGATAGTTGGTTCATTTCTTCTAATCTATCGATATAGATTACATATTTAAATGGGTCATCAAGTGAGTGGATCGGATTTTGGAATGGTCCTAATCTCCATGATCAATGGTCATCATGCAACAACGAAGATGACAAGCGTTTTAATGGTAGATTCCCCGTCTTGGGTTATTCCTTCTTCACGAACTAGTGGATGTTCCTGATGGGTTTATAGAAACTCATGGGACCCAGGAATTAGAGGTTCATTGTCATTTAACTGATGGGTCTGGTCTTTGAAAGTCTTGACACTTCTGCTGCCCTGTTTGCGAAAGACCCAAGATTTCGGCGTTGTAATCCGATTTTCCTAGTCAGATTCTAATTAGAGAGGGAACGTGGATCCCACAGATTGGTTGAAGATCCCTAATTTGTAGAGGGATTCACACACCAAAATTGGAGGAAAGTATGTTTAACGATGTCGTTATTCATATGGAAGGTTCGCGAATCCTGTGTTCTGCGCACAAGATGGCATGGACAACCAAGATTAAAAGAAAAAAAAAAGAAACTGGATCCCTACTCTTGCTCGGGTGGTAGACTCACAGGAGTTTCAACACCCGGTCAAGGGTTCAAGTATCCATAGGTGGTGAAATCCCACTAAGGCGTGAGTGTGTAGGGGTGTGTGTGCATGGGTAAAAAATAAAAATAAAAAACCAAGATCAAAAGAAATCTCCCTCTGCTTTGCAGAGATTTTCTATCCAATTTCAAGAAGGAAACCATGATTTCCTGCTTTAGAATGCTTATGCAAGCCGTGAATTGATTGGGTTTTGATTTCATCCCATTATGGACTGTGTTGCTTGTTTGCGGGAAGAACGGAGGAAGAAACCATGTTCATCTTGCTTTTCTCGACTAAGGAGGAGTCAGAATTTCCTCTTAGCATGATTGGACGACTAAGATCTATAGATGATTCGAAACCAGGAGTTCAGCGGGAGAATTTGTCTCGTGCACACGATTTTTACGGGAGCTGTTGTAGGGGGTGGAACCTCCATTTTTTGGCCAGACTTTCGGTGATCAGGTGGAGCCCATTATGATGGGTTTTCAAAGATCCACTTCATCCATCTGTTTTTCCGTATCATGTTAGGACATGGGGTTAAAAATGAGGCAGATCCATTCATCAGGTGGACCACACGATCTGAAGTAGTTGAAGATGTACACTTTTGAATTGCTTATTTCGAGATTAGAAATTTGGGGAAAGAAGTTTTATTTAAATACGTACGCGAGGGTGAGGGTAGCTTGGGTGCTGACACGAGTTGTCTGTAGGTATAATGTGGGGTCCATCATGATATTTATAAGGAATCCACTTCATTCATCGATCTAAGCAGGTTGTGTTAGGCCATGGGTATAAATATGGAGTTGATCTGACGCTTAAGTAAACTTCTCTTGAAGTTACTTCTAGCGGGTGCCAAAATGAACTTGATTTTAATTAACAGTCGACACTTAATGATCAGGGCCCAATTTTGAGGGAGATGTATAGTTGAGATAGGTAAACGATTGGGCAAAGTTTAATGGTTGATCAATGGTATGAGGAGTCTAAATATGAAATTTTATCTATTATGCCAAAAGGAAGGAACTGACTTTAACATTCAACGGTGTAGAATTATAGATCAGGGTCTAAATTTTATATTATCTCGTAATCATATGAGGCCAAAGTGTGGTCTAAGTTTGAATTATGATGGACGGCGCGGAGTGGGTAAATCGGAAGATCCAAATTTATAAAGAGTTAGTAAGCCTCAAAAGAATAAATTCGCGACTAAGGAAAAACCTACAAAGTGGGGTCTTCATATTTTGCAATTGGTCCATGCGATGGGCAATCCAAGTTATTCATATAAAGAGAATATTCTACTATGACTACCCACGAGCTTTCCTCATTCGATGGGCACCAAAATCAATTATTAAGGGGCTGATTTGTCAATTGGGTCACTTTTACAATGATCTAATGGTTGAAATTCGACATTTGTGGTTAATTTATGATACATAAGCATGGTATAAAATTTTACATTAATTGGATCGTGAGAACCATCTGATCTAGACTTCAAGGGTCTATGTTAATGGCATTTTCGTAATTATTGCTGATATGAGAGTTTTGGAAAATCTAACTATTCTATATGGTTGTAGGCATCTTTTTAAGCAATATTAAGAAAAAACTTCTATATAAATCATTATGAATAAATAATTATTCTCCAAATTCATTAAGGGAAGGTACATATATCAACTAACATAATGAACAGTCAGATATTTTTACCTATTGGTGATTAGTTGATTGAATGGTCAGTTATGATGGACAAGTAAGAATACTCATATATACGATAATTCTGTCTTAAAAATCAATGATTGAATGACTTCATCTATAAATGAAGATTATTTTCAATGGTCATTTAGATGTAAGCTTAGGATTGACTAAATTGGTATTGTACACATGTACATGCTAAGTTAAATTTCATAGTAACACTCGAGAACTTTTAATACTTGAGTATTGAAAAGTTCAGGGTATTACAATCTACCCCCCTTAAACAAAATTTCGTCATCGAAATTTAATTACTTCTATTGTTTACACTGATTCATTATGCTTAAGTTTTCACTGTATTTCTTCTGAGGTAGATATATATATATATATATATATATATATATATATATATATATATATATATATATATATTCTATTACGTATTATTATTATTATTATTATTATTGCATTTCACTTATTGTTTCCCCCACTATTTAATAAAATCTTCTTCCCTTTTTTTTTTCCCAGGTTTGGGAGCACCGCAAAAAAATGGTTATAATATGGCTAATCCTGATACACTGAACTCTTTCTTGGCCAGGGTGGTGTGTTCTTTGTATCATCCATTCTCAGTGAGTCTCGAACTTTTACTTGAGCAGGGCATTGAGTTCATTTGTAAATCACACCCTGATCCATAGCTCAAGTGGTAGACTGAGTGAAAGATACCTCGTTTCAACACTGAGGTCTTAATATAGATCCTTAGTGGGTGTGGCTAACAGTGAAGTGTAAACTGACAGCGGGGTGTACTAACAAGCTAACAAAAAAAAGCGCCCATGATTTGATTATTTGGATCAAACCGCTCATAATTTGCTTGAATATGGTTCGGTAAGACCGTGGTCCCGATTGTTCTAGATACTTGGTGAGTATCATGTACTTTTTCATGTCATCATGAAAGTATCCTAGGTTTCATAAATCGTAAGCACATATGAACTATCCCTCATTGAATCCTAAGCTTTAATGTTATCATTTATATGAAAAGTTGTAAATTTCAAAAAATCCTTTTATACTGATAGCCTATCACTCGTAAAAATTTTATTCATGATCCATACATCCAATTTATTTGAAATTTAGAGGTTAAATCTCTGCCTTATTTGTGAAGCTACAAAAAAAAATTCATGGGATAGGATTCCACGGTTTGGTGAGTGTTTCACCCTGGTGATGTGTATGAAAACTTGTTGTCCAACAGTAATTTCTATTAATTTTTGGTATTATTTGATTTTTATGGAATCTTGTACAGACTTAATCGAGATGAATTTTAGATGAATGTTGATGGAGACCTAAGTGATTTACTGAATTTTTTTAAAAAAATTTCAGTTCATCTACTTGCTGTAACTAGTGGAGATTTCGCAACATGTCAGAATTTCATTGAAATAGTCAGAAATTATGAAAAAATTAGGAAATCTCTATTTCCATATGAGAGACTTGTTCTTCTTGATTGTGACTCTATTTTAGGATGACTTTTAGTTTAGAACAAGTTTATTTGTAATTTTCGGGGATTTGTTATGAGGGTAGCTAGATTCGTAGTTTCTAGATTCCAAGTTAAGCAAACTTAACGGGGAACGTGAATATGAGTTCCTAATTCCTCAAATTCCTAACTGCTTTGGGGGACAATCCTAAGCATATATATCTAATTCATGATTCTATCCTAGACTTATAAACTTTATGATGGTCCATGCCCTTAGGCCCAATTAATCTCATTCTCATGCTCTGATACCAACTGTAATGTGAGACCCGACCCAGGTTCGCATGTGTGCATGTGTGTTTATGTGAGTATGCATTTCGTTTATTTTGGTCCCGCGGTTCTACAGGTCAAATTCCGGTGACTTGCGACCTTCGAATTATGTTTGCGGTCATCCTTGAGTCCGGTCACATAGACCTAACTCGGATCGAGCCAAAACCTATGCCATCTCGTTCGCATCATTGTTATGGTTCCGATGATGCGTCTCGTGCATCCATCCGATGTATAGATCATAAGTTATGTACATTTCATTATATGGCCCTTAATTTTAATCATGTGGTCCACCTTAGAGTGGTGCATGTGGTCCACACTCCCTCTTTTGCACAAGTTTCAATATACACTACACACCACCTAAATCTCCATAACTCATACTACCAAGACCTCACACACCACCCAAACCTACCCTACCCTTAGCAACTTTAGTTTCTCCTCCCAAAGGTAATCAGTTCTTTTCTTAGAAACAAATCATTACTATTTCTCTCTCTCCTTATCCTTCTCTCTCTCTCCTTCTCATTTTCTTCATTCCAGTAATTATCTCTCCCAAAAATTCCATTTTCCTCCATTACTCCAGCCCCTTGAAGCTTCAAAATCCCTCAATCCCACCCTTAGAAATTCATCTTAGCCATTAAATCTTCTTCCTTGGTCCAAGATCTATCTTGTGTGGGAGATTGAGATCTTGATTTGAAGGTGGGTGTCTACAACTTTCTAATCCTTCTTATTTATCTTGATCCTTTCATTTCTTTATATATGGAATATGTGAGACCCACCAATCCATGGTGGGGATCCCATTTGATCCCTTGGATGTTGCCCTTGGCCCATCCAACATGCATGCATTGTTCCATGATGGGGCCATTCTCCATGGACCCCATCATGATGTATCTCATGATCCAAATCATTCTAAGGTCATCTAGACCTTCATTTTATGGTGGGGATGGTATCCCAACCATCTGTTTTAATTTTTAGTCATGCATGTATGAGATTCATAGTATAGATGCATATTGATATATGACATGTGGTTGGATTTTCTTGGGAGGGCTTAATAGTGGCGGAGCCCTTCCCTATGGCCGAATTTCCCCTCATTCTCTTCTTTTCCCTTATTCCCATCCCTGATCATGGTGTGTGGCCCACCTTGTGGGCCAACAAAAATCTAGCCACCTAAAAAGGAGAGGACACCCATGGCATCCCATCCTATGACATGTATCCCCAAAATCTAACTAATTGGGATACATGCAAAGGTGTTTTGTATGGTAGGATGATCTGAAATTTTCTAGCAGCCCACTATGTTGGCCCATCCTTTTGAATGCCCAAATGAGGTCCATTGGAGCTGAAATTTGGTATGGTTGTAGGTGGGTCATGCAACTATAAGAATCACATATAAATTTGTATTAATCTTCCCATCAAATTCTCAGAAATCAGACCCCAAGGTGCCTCAAAAATCTATCCAGACAGTTTCTGGACAACAACATTACATTGGAGTAAAATAATTTTAATCAGTAATTAAAATGAGATTTAATCCCAGAAAATTAGAGGATGGACTACCCTAGTGGGCCCCACAAATATCTAGATCATCCTACCATATAAAACACCTTTGCATGTGTCCCAATTAGTTAGATTTTGAGGATACACGTCATAGGATGGGATGCCATGGGTGTCCTCTCCTTTTTGGGTGGATAGATTTTTTTTGGCCTACAAGGTGGGCCACACACCATGATCAGGGATGAGAATAAGGGAAAAGAAGAGAAGGAAGGGAAATCTGGCCATAGAGAAGGGCTCCGCCACTATTAAGCCCTTCCAAGAAAATCTAACCACACATCATACACCAATATGCATCTACACTATGAATCTCATACATGCATAACTAAATATTAAAATGGATGGTTGGGATAGCATCCCACCATAAAATGAAGGTCTATATGACCTTAGAATGATTTAGATTATGAGATACATCATGAAAGGGTCCATGGAGAATGACCCCATCATGGAACAATGCATGCATGTAGGATGGGCCAAGGGCCACATCCGGATCCCCACCATGGATTGGTGGGTCCCACATGTTCCATACATGAAGAAATGAAAGGATTAAGATATAGAAGAAAGATCAGCAAGTTGTAGACACCCACCTTCAAATCAAGCTCTCAATCTCCCACACAAGATAGATCTTGGACCAAGAAAGAAGGTTTAATGGCTAGGATGAATTTCTAAGGGTGGGATTGAGGGATTTTGAGCTTCAAGGGGCTGATGTAATGGAGGAAAATGGGATGTTTGGGAGAGAAAATTGCTGGAATGAAGAAAATGAGGATGGAGAGAGAGAGAGAGAGAGAGAGAGATAATGAGAGAGAGAGATAGTAATGATTTGTTTCTGAGAAAAGAAATGATTACCTTAGGGAGGAGAAACCAAAGTTGCTATGGGTAGGGTAGGTTTGGGTGGTGTGTGAGGTCTTGGTAGTGTGAGTTATGGAGATTTAGGTAGTGTGTATAGTGTATATTGGAACTTGTCGAAAAGAGGGAGTGTGGGCCATATGCACCACTCCAAGGTGGGCCACATGATCAAATCAAGGGCCATAGAATGAAACATACATAACTTATGATCTATACATCGGATGGACACACAAGACACGTCATCGGAACCACAACAACGATGCGAACGAGATGGTATAGGTTTTGGCTTGATCCGAGTCGGGTCTACATGACCGGACTCAAGGATGACCGCAAACACAATCCGAAGGTCGCGGGTCGCTAGAATTTGACCGGTAGGATCGTGAGACCAAAATAAACGAAATGCATACTCACACACATACACATGCACACATGCAAACTTGGGTCGGGTCTCACAATCCTCTCTACCAACAAAGAAATTTTATCCTCGAAATTGATAAAACAGAGACAACAAAATGCATAATCATTATCATATATATCAATCGTCAATCAAGAGAAGGCAACACAAGCAATACAAGCAATCAATCATTGAACAAATGGGGATAACGCTCCCTAATCTCGACAAACCTGCGATGAAATCCATCGATACATGCTCCCACTTCTACTTTAGAACACTTAACGATTGCAAGGGACTAGGGGGTCTCAGATGATCGGCCTTAACACGCTGGCAAGCGTCACACTCAGCCATAAAACTAGCAATCTGGCTTACCCTCCCTAACCAGAAATACTGCCTTGACAACAAAATAAGCTCGACATTGGCAATACAAAACTATTTAGCGGGTAAGAACATCTCACCAACCAAAATGGAACAGATAATATTATCAGCCTAACACAACGATCTTCCCAAAAAGTGTCGATACTGACAATCCCTTACGGCAGACTCTAATAGAAATCTGATCGAACAAAAGCCCTTGGATACAAAAAGGGTACGATGCACCAAAACACAAGACTTACTTACGGAGACAAGGATAATACCTATAACAACTCTCCTAATAACTAAGTGTCCTGCTGAGTCACGCAAAATCAAGCCTGAGGTGGCTGGGGAGGTATCCGTCTCCTCTGCATCTGCAGTCTCTGTTGCTGTCAGGGTCTCAGTGGCGAAAGCCACTATCGCTGCAGCAAGGGAAGAGGGCACTTGTGCCTCCGATGCCCGGCCTGTCCACAACCGAAGTAAACACCGGAAAAGGGGCCGGAAGATGAAGCGGCCGGCGGTGCTGATGATGATGAAGAAGTTACTGTATATGATGCTGATGCTTTGATGGCTCGATAGGCTACACACCTCTACTGCTGTCGATGCTGCCGGGAGTTACTAGAGGGGGCCTGCCTCTTCCGGCCTCTCCTCTGATCACGATCCCTCTACAAACTGGTCCACTCGGCCTCGCCCTGTAGTAGAAATACCGCTAACGGGGCTTGCTGCAGAGTTGAATCTCACAAAAGGGGACTCGCACGCTCTTATTCCGCCTGTTCGGGCATCTCAGGAACAGGTTGACGGGTCTGAAGAATATCAGTGACGACCTGCATCAACTGTTGGAGATGCTCAGCTCCTATAGGAATCGTCAAATAAGCGGGGGTAGTACTGGCCTCTGATGGATGCACAGGTACAGTGGGAGCCTCAAGAATAGGTACGACAGGCTCCAAAAGGAAAACAGGAATCTCAGATGGTGGAGTAAAAGTCACTCAGATCGCTGGAGTAGAATGAGAATCATGTCTATGGGCATCACGGTCACGGGCGTCACAATCATGGGCACCTTGACTAGACGACATGGTCTACAGAAAGAATAAAGGTTATGGACACTTAGGAACTAGAATCCTTGAAGGCTCAAACGGAACGAGAAAAATGCACTTGGAACACTACTTGTCCTAAGCTCGCAGCAGATATGTGATACTATCCCAAGTTATTCCAAAATTACTTATTATGCTCTGATGCCAAATTTTGTCACGCCCATGGCCGTGGTGCCCATGGACATGGTTCTCATTCTCCTCCAGCGATCTGAGTGACTTTTGCTCCACCATCTGAGATTCATAGTGTTTGCGGTCATACTTGAGTTTGGTCACATTGACCCAACACGGATTGGCCCAATACCATTGGCTAGCGTTTGTGGTCATCCTTGAGTCCAGTCACGTTGACCCGACTCGGATCGGCCCGAGACCTATGCCATCTTGTTCGCATCGTCATTACGGTTCCAATGACGCATCTTGTGCGTCCATCCGATATGTAGATAAAAAATTATGTACGTTTCAGTCTATGGCCCTTGATTTGATCATGTGGCCCACCTTGGAGTGGTGCATGTGGCCCACACTCCCTCTTTTGCACAAGTTTCAATAAATACTATACACACCACCTAAATCTCTATAAATCACACTACCAAGACCTCACACATCACCCAAACCTACCCTACCCCTAGCAACTTTAGTTTTTTCTCCCTAAGGTAATCATTTCTTTTCTTAGAAACAAATCATTACTCTCTCTCTCTCTCTCTCTCTCTCTCTCTCTCTTATCTCTCTCCCACCTTCTCATTTTCTTCATTCCAACAATTTCCTCTCCCAAACATCCCATATTCCTCTATTACTCCAGCCACTTGAAGCTTCAAAATCCATCAATCCCACCCTTAAAAATTCACCCTAGCCATTAAACCTTCTTCCTTGGTTCAAGATCTATCTTATGTGGGAGATTGAGAGCTTGATTTGAAGGTGGGTGTCTAAAACTTGATGATCCTTCTTCTCTATCTTGATCCTTTCATTTCTTCATGTATGGAACATGTGGGACCCACCAATCCATGGTGGGGATCCCATTTGATCCCTTGGATGTTGCCCTTAGCCCATCCAACATGCATGCATTGTTCCATGATGGGGCCATTCTCCATGGACCCCATCATGATGTATCTCATGATCCAAATCATTCTAAGGTCATCTAGACCTTCATTTTATGGTGGGGATGGTATCCCAACCATCCGTTTTAATTTTTAGTCATGCATATATGAGATTTATAGTGTAGAGTATGATGTGTGGTTGGATTTTCTTGGGAGGGCTTAATAGTGGCGGAGCTCTTCCCTATGGCCAGATTTCCCTTCCTTCTCTTTTTTTCCCTTATTCCCATCCTTGATAATGGTGTGTGGCCCACCTTGTGGGCCAATAAAAATCCGGCCACCCAAAAAGGAGAGGACACCCATCGCATCCCATCCTATGACATGTATCCCCAAAATCCAATTAATTGGGACACATGCAGAGGTGTTTTGCATGGTAGGATGATCTGGATATTTGTGAGGCCCACTAAGGTGGTCCATCCTCTAATTTTCTAGGATTAAATCCCATTTTAATTACTAATTAAAATTATTTTATTCCAATGTAATGTTGCTATCCAAAAACTGTCTGGATAGATTTTTGGGTCACCTTGGGGGTCTGATTTCTTAGAATTTGGTGGGAAGATTGATACAAATTTATATGTGATTATTGTAGCTGCATAACCAACCTGCAACCATACCAAATTTCAGCTCCAATGGACCCTATTTGGGCATCCAAAAGGATGGGCCAACATAGTGGGTTGCCAGAAATTTCTGTTGTGCAGTCCAACAACATAGTGCCATAAAAAAATAAAATCTAAAAAATATTTTCTTACAAGGTGGACCATCTTTCTAGGTCCCACTTTGTTTTAGGCTTGATGAGGGACCTTTAGTCCAAATTTTAGGAATTTTGGAGGCCCAGAACCCACCTATTTGGATGGCCTAAATTCAGGACAGTTACATTTCCAGCAGCACTCCACCGTGGACAGGTTGAAATTCCAAAATTTATTAAAATACTTTTTAGTGTCTAAAAATTATGAAACTTTATAGGGAGGTGGACCACTTATGTTAGGACTCACTTACAAAATTTTGGGGCCAATGGATGCCTGTACACAGCATGGTGGTGGTTGGACCGGCCCACTGTAATATGGTGTCCAAATCAATCCAATTTTTAGGACAGATTGATTTCTTTAAATGAATTAATATATTTCTAGATGTACAAAATTTCAAGGCCAATGGACCCCTGTGTACACCATGGCAAGCGCCAGACTAGCCCACCACATTGGGATGCCCAGGTCAGTCTAATTTTCTGGACAGACTGTTTCATTTAAATTAATTAAAATACTTAGGAAAATCTAAAAATTCTGAAATTTTGTGGGGGTGTGGCCCACCTATGGAAGTGTCACCCTACAAAATATCAGATCCAACAGACATTCGAGTTGACCGTGGTGTGACCTGCAAATTTGGTTCAGTTTTGGTCCAAATACCCAGGCCCGTAGAACTACACACCATGAGATGCCCCTACCATGGGCTATTGCTGGGCCTGTATTCCAGCAGCATGACCCACTTCTAGTGTATGTTATACATTCCCCTCTTATCTGGTGGGACCCATAATGATGTGTGTGGGTCATCAAAAAATAAATACTATAAATCAATTTATTTGTTGGACTCCAACAAACCCAGAAAGTGGGTGGGCTGGAAATTCAGCAATGGGCCCAATGTTGCTGCCCCATAAATGTCTGTTTTGGGACAGTATGACCCACTAGATTTGGGAAGGATTTAAGTCAGTTATCTTACCATTTTAATTTTATTTTTGGGCTTAATTAGTGCATGATTAAATGCCCATTCTACTTGGTTTCTCTTGGGCTAGTCTTCTAGTTAATTAATGGGCCTTATAGCCTTGGTTGGGCTGAAACTTTTGATAGGCCCATTGGACCCTTTGTCACGCCCCAAACTCGAAAACAGGGCTCACAAAATTTTTGATCATTGAATCCGACGTTGACAGCCTCCATAGTACCCCATTCTCGGCTCCCAACGCTCATGCCAGATTTCGATCCTGAGATCCTACAAGGAGGATTTTCAGTATGATTTTTTTTTTTTTTGTAATGGAGCATAACCATAAGCATACCTAAATCATAAAGGCAACATCATCATCACATATCCACTAATATAATCATTGAAATACAATGCTGAAAGGGAAATACATATATCGAAATCAAAGCTCCAGAGGATAGCTGCACGCTCTAAGCTGAACGCTGCTGTAAACTGATGCCACCTGCACGCATCTATCGTGCATAAGCTTACAAAAGCTTAGAGGGTGGTGAAAGTGTGTGCACAAGATAAGTGCCAAGTATATAATGAAGCACATGAATCATACATGATCAGGATAAATGGAAATACTAACAAGATTATGAATCATACGATATCAGAGTAAGCGGAAATATACTGGTAAGTCCATGAATCATTCAATAACAGAATAAGCAATGCAGATCGACTATGCAAATGTGGAGACCAAATATCAGATGTCGATGATTCAATGCAATATGCAAATCCTACTAAGTCCGTCTAGGCCATATAAGTGCAAAACATAATAACTCAAAATGCTAAGTACTGCAGATGCAATGTAATGTGCGGTGCGAAGGAAATGACCATGCTGAAATGTGAAGTCGGGATGATAGTACAAAGTATTACAGGCTATGAGGTCCATCATAAGGGACTTCTATCCAAACTAGTCCCATACCTAAATTTGGATAGTCAGACACAATGTGGTAAACTCCTGATCTCAGGTTAGTCGCGCGCCCAACCGAAATCTTGGTCATGCGAAGGTACATATAACAAATAGTTACGTACCACCAGCCCGAGTGGATAATGAATGAATGAATGGATGGATATGCAATTCCTACTCAATAAGTCTACATATCAGTACAGTTGCTCTCTGGGAAAATCACCCGAGTCTAATCCACTTCACACCGACTGCCTCCTCCCTAGCTGCACAGCCCTGCGAGTAGAAGAGACCTCACTATCCGCCTAGCCAGAAGTCTGCCAATACCTACTCGGCTCGTCGATAGCGGAGCCATTTATGAGCTGGTCATACTTAACCTAGCTTATAGCCCCCTCACTCGGACGGATAAGGCCACACCCCCTCCCAACCGACCATGACACAGTGGGAGACGCAGCCTACTGGTATTCGGCACTCGGGCGCTCATGTTTCACTCAGTCTAGACGTTGGGGCTTCTCCTGGCCTCAGAGGTTCAGGTATTTTCACCCAAGGACATCCTACGTGCCCATAGTGCTAGAACAAAATATTTTCGGTATCCCATCTAGCCATCCACGATGTGCCTGTGGAGGCCACGACCCTGATGTCGCTAGGGCATACATTGATCAGGTCACATATATGCGAGATGCATGAGTCACACTATCCAGTCATGCAGCAATCTCGAGCGTACAGTGCGATAATGTGGGCACTCCGCCTCATAAGGAGTCTCATAAATAGTTTGCCCAATGGCGTATGTAATGATCAGTCACTTACTCTATCAAGCATACATATGATGCGTATAACATGAGTCATGGAATTATACTAAGCATGTTATAAGGTAATGAACTATCCTCACAACGAAGATGGGCCTGGATGGCCTACACACAACAAGTATGGGCCTATCAATGGGCCCTAAGGAGAGTTATAATGCGGACATTTAACCAACATTATTCTTACAATGTGGACGTCAAACCAACATTGCTCCCAAGGCATGGCCCGCCATAACTGTCATTACATAACCCATGGTGGAATCACACAATGCAATAGACCTTATATACATCCCATTGGGCCTCGACCCATGTGCCTTGAATACATCAATTGGGCCTCATAACGTGGCCTCATATATATTAAGGTGGGCCTCAACCAATGGGCCCTAACTACATCAAGATGGGCCTAATCATATGGACTTATATATATACCAAGGTGGGCCTCAATAATGGCCTCATACACATCAAAGTGGGCCTCAATAACGAGCCTTGAATACATCACAATGGGCCTTAACCCATGGGCCCCAAATACATCAAATGGGCCTCAACCCATGGGCCCTAATACATCACAATGGGCCTTAACCCATGGGCTCCAAATACATCACAGTGGGCCTCACAACATGGCCTCAAATACATAATAGGTGGGCCCTGCACCTGGGCCTCAGAACACGCAATAGGTGGGCCCCGCTCATGGGTCAAAGATGCATCATGATAAGTCACATGTGTATCAAGGGGGCCTCTCGATTGGGTCACAAAATATATCAAAGTTGGCCTGGTGGATGGGCCACAAAGTACATCAAAGTGGGACTCAACAATGGGCCTCTATACATCAAGGTGGATCTTACAGATAGATCATAAAAATACATCAAGGTGGATCTCACAAAGGATCATATCACGGAGTGACCCGCCATGATGTGTTTGAGATCCAACTAATTCATAAGTTAACATAGAGCTAGATAAAGTGAAGACAAAATATTAGCTTGCTTGGAAGCTACTGTGGCTCCTAAGAAGTTTTGAATGGTAGAAGTCACTGTCTCCACTCTTTTCAAGGGTGGGGTCTACTTGAACTATAGATCTATCCCATTCTTTTCTTATGCCATAAAAATGATCTCTCAAAATGATTGGAGGGTATGGATACCATACATGCATCATGGTAGGGTCCACACACGTGGCCCACCATGTAATGGACGGTTTAGATATAACACAAACATCAAGGGTGGCTCCATTGAACTATGGATCTGACTCATTCTTTAGCTCATGCCCAAAAATGAGTTTTCAAAGTGCATGGACGGTTTGGATGCATCCCATGCATCATGGTGGGTCCCACCGTCCAGGTGTGGACAGTGTGGATAATCACATAAATCATGGTGGGGCTTACTAGCCGTCCAGCAACTGGACGACATTGGTAAAACACATGCATCTGGGTGGGATCCATCATCCACAGCAGTGGACGGTGTGCCTAGAACACCTACATCACTGTGGGTCCCATGTGGGGCCCACTATAATGCTTATATGCCATCCAATCTATCCATAAGGTCACGCAGACCTAGATGAAGAGTAAAAACAAATTTCATCTTGATCAAAAACTTTTGTGGACTCAAAAAGGGTTTCAATGGCAGACGGTTCAATTCACACTGTTTCCTATGATGTGGGCTACCTGAGCTTTAGATGAGCCTGACTTTTGGAGGGGGCCCACTTCAGGAAGTGGCCCTCCTAATGAACAGTTTAGATATCATATATACATCATGGTGGGGCCCACGGCTGGGGCCCGTGGGACCCTGCCTCCAGCGTCCACGGCAGCAGGACGTCGGCGGCACTTGTTGTCAGCCGGCAACGGCCGGCCAGCACTGCTTTTTAGCTTTTTTTTCTCTTGAAAACTCGAATTTCTAAGGTTTTTCATATGTGCGGCTCGCATCAAGTGAATCCATCCCAGCCACTGACTCCCATGGCTCAAGACAAGCCAAATAAGCCCAATATCCAGTATGTTTTGGCATATAAAACCATCAGGTGGCTTTTCAACGGTAAAAATCACAGTTTGTTATACTATGGACCACCAAAGATTCGGATCAGCTTCATTTTTTGGCTCAACACCTAAAATGTTCGGGAGAATGGAATGGGCGGCATGGATTAAACTCATTCATCAAGGTGGGGCCTGTATAAGTGGCCAACCAAAAAGCTTGAAATCAAGCTTATATTTGTATTTTCATGTCCAGCGTCCCTGGACGCTGGACCTTTTGGGCGCACGTTTAAGGTGGGCCCTACTCAGATGGGCCACCAAATGGTGGATGGTGTGGGTACAACACATACATAAAGTGGGCCCCACCCACAAATGGATAGGATCCAATACATGCCTCATGGTGGGGTCCATCCAAGTGGGCCACACGGCCACCTCATCATACACAAAAATAACTAAATAAATAAAAGAGAGGGAGAGAGAGAAAGATAGAGGGACACGCGTGATGGAGGGACCCCGACACTATGGGCCCTCCGTTTCAAGCTTCCAATCCTACATCAAGTGGGTCTCATTACATGTGGGCCCACCCAAATCAAGATCAACAGTGGAGATCCTTCCTCCATCGAAATAGAAGGTCTAGATGACCCTCTTTAAACTAGAAAGCAAACATCATGATGGGGTCCATGGAGAATGGCCCCATCATGGAATGATATTGATAATCAAGGTGGGCCATCGGCCACATCTTAGGGTCCAAGGAGAGATCCATACCATCCATCGGTAGGCCTTACTTGGCCCATCATAAAAACATGAAAATCTAGCCTATAGAAGCACCCATTGTTCGATCTTCTCGGTCCGTTGGAAAGCCAATCTCCTTGAGCTTCACTTTGATGTGGATTATGAGGATTAAGGGTTAGGATGAAGGATTTGAGATAGGAAAGTGGGCCACACAAAACACCTTTTCTCTTTTAAAAATTGTTGGACGTGTGCACCTCTTTTGGTGCTTAGAATTGTGTTGAGAAAAGAGAGAGGGAGAGAGAGAGAGAGAGAGAGAGAGAGAGAGAGAGAGAGAGAGGGTTGTAAGGGAGAGAGAGTGATGGATGTGAGGTGAGTGATGGGTGAGGTGAGAGATGGGTTGACTTTGGTGGTTGTTTAACTTGTGGAGAAAGAAAGCATGGGTTGCTTTTGTACTTGACATGATGTGATTAATTGATTGATTTGAGTGATTGATTAATGAGACATATTGTAGAGATTTTCTTGGGATTACAAACACGCGGTGTTTTCTCGAACGGAATGCCGACTCACATCTCTCAGCCAAGGTATCGGGTCGGT
The DNA here is from genome assembly GCA_030180095.1 of Magnolia changhungtana. Classification (NCBI taxonomy): domain Eukaryota; kingdom Viridiplantae; phylum Streptophyta; class Magnoliopsida; order Magnoliales; family Magnoliaceae; genus Magnolia; species Magnolia changhungtana. The sequence continues at coordinate 7,135,110 of JASAUF010000653.1, read as the reverse complement.
GCGCGAGTCGTGGCGTCAGAACCACGGCGACGATGCGGTCACAATGGTACAAGTCTCAGATTTAGCCGACTCAATTCTATAGGTTACGACTTAGAGTCGATCTCAAATGTTGATCATAGGTCGCAGGTTGCCGGAATTCGACGGGAATGATCGCGGAAGTCAACGGAATAGTACGAACTAGGATACGGGTCTTACACCCTTGGGTCCTATACTTACCACACCATTATGATGTGTCTTATGGGCCAAATACTCAAGTAGTTGGGCCCTTGCTTGGCCACTATAATAAATCCATACTTGGGCCGAGATGTGAGGCCCAACTTACTTGTGTTAAATATAAGGATTTCCCATATGTTGGGATAATGGGCTGCCCATTAGGCCCACCACAATGAGTGAACCCATGACCCTTATGGTTGGGCCCTAACCTTGCTTAAGGGCCTAACAGGTTGCCTATGTATTGGGCTTAGTGTATGACCCACTAGGCCATAGATTGATTGGGCCTTGGACTTTTCTTTACATACGTAGTAGGCTACCTTTTGGGACCTAATTGAGGTTAGATTTCCTCCTTGGTGGCCCTAAGGTAGGCCCATAGGGGCCCTTATAGGTGGTTGAAGGCCCACCTTGGGCCTGGCTAGGACCGTTCCTCCTTAGGATCACGACTCTCCCTTAGCTTATGGGTCATCCCAAAGTACTGGGCCCCCACTAGAGGATTTCTCTTCTCTCTTCCTTAGATCACTTGTCTAGGTGCCTAGACCTTGACCCTCCTTAGGACGAAGGATTCCATATTCTACAAGTAGAACACTTGCATTCTTGTGACCTATATGCATCATCTATATGAATTGATTGCATTGTATGGTAGTCATTGAGGGATGAAGTTTCTCTCCTTGTGCACATTGAGTGTTTGAAGCTTGTACATGATCTATATGTGTGACTCATACATTGTTATCACGTTTTATGATGATACCGCCCTTGATTCATCAGGGCCTTACCTCCATAGGGACATTCGTGAATAGCCGTATGTGTGGACATCGGAAATATTACTTGAGTATACCAGGTGCATAGGATGCCCATGGGTGAAATTTTCAAAACTTTCATGGTACCAAGGATCTACTCCAACACTATAACCGTGTGGAATATATGAGTGCACGAGGGCCTTATATCATTAGGATGCGACTCTCACTATTGTGTAGTCAGTTGGATAGGGGTGTGGCCTTACTCGCCTGATGTAAGGAGGCATTGCTAAGCTAAGTCTGACCAGCTCGTAAATGAGTCTGCTACCTTCAGGCTTTGCTAGTGATTGGCTGCCCACAGGCAGGGTAGCGAGGTCTCTTACGCTCGTTTGACTTTGAGGGGTTTGTAGAGTGACAGTCATTCAGCAGTGTAATGACTCTGGTGATTTTCTTATGATTAGAAATATGCTGGACATATGATTTAGTTATGAACACTGGCATTACTTGCATCACATTAGCATTGGTTGTGTAAGCCCCTTCATGTATTTCCTCGGTATGGCGTCTAGTATTCATCACATCATATTCATGATAAGTCTTGGTAAGGCTAGTGATGTTCTCATTGAGCATGTTTCCATTGTTGCATCTCCTACTATTCTTTTGTGCCCCATTGTCACACACTTATACCACCCTTTAAGCTTTATAAGCTTATGCATGATTGATGCGTGCAGGAGACTCTAGGCAAGTGACGTAGTAGTAGAGCGTGGAGTAGAGTTGAGCTTGAGGACTTTAGTGTTGCTGACCCTTTTCTCTCTTTTTCCATTATCTTATATATGTCCTTTCGGATCTAATGTAAGCTTGTAAAAGTTCAAATTCTTAGTGAATTTTGTGATGTGTGCCTTGTTATTCTCAGATAAACTTGTTTTGATCTTAGGTATGCTCGCATTGAAAATGATTACACTGTTATGAAAATCCTTCTTGTAGGATCCCAGGATCGGAACCTACCTCGGGAGCCGAGAATGAGGTACTATAGAGGCTGTTGTGGCCAGAACCAGCCATCGGGTTCCTTGTGAGTCCAGTTACCGAGTCTGGGGCGTGACAGGAGTGCCAGAAATTTCTGTTGTGCAGTCCAGCAGCATAGTCCCATAAAAAAAATAAAATTTTAAAAATATTTTCTTAGAAGACAGACCATCTTTCTAGGTCCCACTTTGTTGTAGGCTTGATGAGGGACCTTTGGTCCAAATTTCATGAATTTTAGAGGCCCAGAACCCATCCATTTTGATGACCCAAATTCAGGACAGTTACATTTCCAGCGGCACTCCACCCTGGACAGGTTGAAATTCTGAAATTTATTAAAACACTTTTAGGTGTCTAAAAATTATGAAAATTTACAAGGAGGTGTACCACTCATGTTAGGACCCACTTACAAAATTTTGGGGCCAATAGACACCTGTACACAGCATGGTGGTGGCTGGACCAGCCCACTGTAATATGTTGTATAGATCAGTCCGATTTTCAGGACAGATTAATTTTTTTAAATGAATTAAAATATTTTTACATGACCAAAAATTTTAAAATTTTATGGAGGTGTGGCTCATGTTAGGACCCACCTACTAAATTTTAGGACCAATGGACCCCTGTGTACACCGTGGCAAGCGTCGGACTGGTCCACCACATTGGGAGTCCAGGTCAGTTCGATTTTCTAGACAGACTGTTTTATTTAAATTAATTAAAATACTTACGAATATCTAAAAATTCTAAAATTTTCTGGGGGTGTGGCCCACCCATGAAAGTGTTACCCTACAAAATTTTAGACCCAACGGACATTTGAGATGACTGTGGTGGGGCCTACAAATTTGGTTCAGTTTTGGGCCAAATACCTAGGCCTATAGAACTACACACCATGGGAAGCCCCTACCTTGGGCTGTTGCTGGGCCTGTATTCCAGCAACATGGCCCACTTCTAGTGTATGTGCATCTGGTGGGACCCACAGTGATGTGTGTGGGTCATCAAAAAATAAATACTATAAATCAATTTATTTGTTAGACTCTAACAACTTAGAAAGCGGGTGGGATGGAAATTCAGCAATGGGCCCAATGTTGCTGCCCCATAAATGTTTGTTTTGGGGCAGTATGGCCCACTAGATTTGGGGAGGATTTAATTCAATTATCTTGCAATTTTAATTTTATTTTTTGGGCTTAATTAGTGCATGATTAAAGGCCCATTCAAATTAGTTTCTCTTGGGCTAGTCTTCTAGTTAATTAATGAGCCTTATAGCCTTGGTTGGGCTGAAACTTTTGATAGGCCCGTTAGACCCTTGGGTCCTATATTTACCACGCCATTGTGATGGGTCTTATGGGCCAAATACTCAAGTAGTTGGGCCCTTACTTGCCCACTATAATAAATCCATACTTGGGTCGAGATGTGAGGCCCAATTTACTTGTGTTAAATATAAGGATTTTCCATATGTTAGGATAATGGGCTGCCCATTAGGCCCACCAAAATGAGTGAACCCATGACCCTTATGGTTGGGCCCTAACCATGCTTAAGGGACTACCAAGTTTCCTATGTATTGGGCTTAGTGTATGGCTCACTAGGCCATGGATTGATTGGGCCTTGGACTTTTCTTTACATACGTAGCAGGCTACCTTTTTGGACCCAGTTGAGGTTGGATGTCCTCCTTGGTGGCCCTAAGGTAGGCCCATAGGGGCCCTTATAGGTGGTTGAAGACCCACCTTGGGCCCTGTTAGGACCGTTCCTCCTTAGGATCACGACTCTCCCTTAGCTTGTGGGTCATCCCAAAGTACTGGGCCCCACTAGAGGATTTCTCTTCTCTCTTCCTTAGATCACTTGTCTATGTGCCTAGACCTTGACCCTCCTTAGGACGAAGGATTCCATATTCTACAAGTAGCACACTTGCATTCTTGTGACTCATATGCATCATCTGTATGAATTAATTGCATTGTATGGTGGTCATTGAGGGATGGAGTTTCTCTCCTTGTGCACGTTGAGTGCTTGAAGATTGTGCATGATCTATATGTGTGACTCATACATTGGTATCACGTTTTATGATGATACCGCCCTTGATTCATCAGGGCCTTACCTCCATAGGGACATTCGTGGATGGTCGTATGTGTGGACACCAGAAATATTACTTGAGCATACTAGGTGCATAGGATGCCTATGGGTAAATTTTTCAAAACTTTCATGGTACCAAGGATCTGCTCCAATGTTATAACATGGTGAAATATATGAGCACACGAGGGCCTTATACCGTTAGGTCGTGACTCCCACTATCGTGTAGTCGGTTGGATAGGGGTGTGGCCTTACTCGCCTGATGTAAGGAGGCATTGCTAGGCTGAGTCTGACTAGCTTATAAATGGGTCCGCTACTTTCAAGCCTTGCTGGTGATTGACTGTTTGTAGGCAGGGTAGTGAGGTCTCTTATGCTCGTTTAATTGTGCGGGGTCTATAAAGCGATAGTCATTTAGCAGTGTAATGGACCCCGGTGATTTCCTTATAAATGGAAATGTACTTGACATGTGGTTTGGGTATGAGCATTAACATTACTTGCATCACATTAGCATTGGCTATATAAGCCTCTTCATGCATTTTCTTGGTATGATGCCCAGTACTCATTACATCGTATTCATGATAAGCCTTGGTAAGGCTAGTGATATTCTCATTGAGCATGTTTCTCTCCTCGTACCTCCTGCTATTCTTCTATGCACCATTGTCACACACTTTCAATACCCTCAAAGCTTCTATAAGTTTATGTATGATTGATGCGTGCAGGTGATCTTAGGTGGGTATCGTAGCGGCAGAGCTTGGAGTAGAGCTGAGCTTGAGGACTCCAGTGTTGTTGACTTTTCTCTTATTTTCTCTTATCTTATTTATGTCCTTTTGGACCTTATAAAAGCCAGTAAAAGTTCAAATTCTTAATGGATTTTGTGATGTGTGTCGTGTTATTCTCAGATATACTTACTGTGATCTTGGGTATGCTCGTATTGAAAATTATTACACTGTTATAGAAATCCTCCTTGTAGGATCCCAGGATCGGAACCTGCCTCAGGAGCCGAGAATGGGGTACTACGGAGGTTGTTGTGGCCAGAACCGGCCATCGGGTTCCTTGTGAGTCCGGTTACTGAGTCTGGGGCGTGATATGTAATGCCCTCAATTTTCGTGGCCCGAGTACATACTTGTGCTCGAGAATTACGGGTGTTAATAAATAATAGGATGCTTTAAAATCACACCTTATTATTTATTTTTTTCTTTTTTTTTAAGATCACATTCAGTTACATTCACAAGATTAAAATCAACTATATTTATTGTTCCATTAGACTAAAAAGCATATAACTAATTATTTAATGTCCTCTCAAATGGGAGCTTATTACATTATCAAAGTTTACAGCGGAAAATAAATGAAACAATTCATGGTGCTATTCTTCTTTATTCGAAATAATCTTCCATAGAATGATTATCGTCTATATCATCAACCTGTAATTTACCCGTAACATCTTTATCATTTGGAGAGGGTCGATGCCCTACTCATAGTGGTGGTCATCCTTTAAAGTTACAATGATTTAAGTGATTCATAAGAATAACAGAAGGGTCCCGATACATCTCATACTCCACAAATATAAGTGGTATTGGTATGTGCAAAAATTATGCATGAAATGCATGCCTAACAAAGTATATGCAGTCCATCACATGTAGCGATAATCATAATAAGGAAAATAGTTCAAAAATACCCGACTCGCCCCGCATCCCATACTACGAAGATTTGTCGGCATGTCTAACGTTAACGTGGATTTATGCGAACATCTCAAGGCAACACAACACACGGATCAGATGAATTACGTGACACAATTTGTTCATGTAGCGACTATTTGCAACATCCAATCCCCGAAGTGATATAACACGCATTGCGAATTACTTACATCGATTTATGCACCACTACCCGAAATTCATGAAATTATGTGTCGACCAAGAGGGAAGTTACCCAAATACAAGATCCGTAGTGACTTCCTCCATTTTCAAAGTATTATTCCCACATGGTAGAGTAGTAACGAGATGGTCGTATGATGAGGGAATTGATACTAGAAGTAGTAATGCTTTATCTTCATCCTTGATCATCTTTCTGAGCCTTAACAACTCACTACATATCTTTGTAAATAATTTCATATGCTCTATAAGATCGAATTAGTCCTTTATCCATAGTCCATAAAGTTGTTTCTTCACAAATAATTTGTTGGTGAGGGACTTCGTTATGTATAGATCTTTTAGTTTCTTCCCATATTAAGGACTAATTTCTCTTCCAAAACCTTGTACATTATTTCATCTGATAAACACGGACATATGACACTCATAGCGTTCTCCTTGAGTTCGCTCCAGTCCTCTTCTGACATCTTCTCTGGTTTAGTGTCTAACAATACTTTGCTAAACCCTTATGACACTAGAATATCTTTAACCTTCTGCTGCCACAAATCGAAATTGTTATTCCCGTTGAATATCTAGGTATCGAACTTTGACCTTAACATCTTCATTGAATTCTCGAACATCTATAAACTTGGATCAACCCTAGATATTAAAATTTCAAATTTTATATATCTATCAATCGTATGCTTTGCGGAAGCATGTTCAACAAAGATAGAACAACCAAATACATAACAACCAAGTAAGCAAACATAAACACAATATGTAACATGGAAAACTCCTGTAAGGAAAAACCACACCACAAACCGACAAAGATTTCCACTATATTAAAACCTTGGAGTTACCCCACTCATTTTCTCCGATTATATAAGCAACCTGATCTCCCCTTGTAATATGCACCCTCATGATGAATCTTGGCCCTTGAAAATAATCTATTCCCAAGCTCTTATAAGTGTCGAAAATACTTTCAACTTGGAAAACCCTTGCCCCATAAGAGAAAACAATAGTGTATATAAGGCTTAATATTATCAGGACCTGAATACCCCAAGTGCAAAATTGCGTAGGTAAGTCGATCCGCCAGTAAAACCGTCGCCAACTATCAGCCAGACCCACATCGGATCGACATCATTCTCCTCTGCTCCAACTGTTGTGAAAAAAGTCTTCACCGCCTACGACCGGTCGTGGGATTGCTCGACCGGTCGTAGGAGCTGCTCGATTGGTCATGGCTTGCACGACTCGAAGTCCAACGAGCTCAATTTTTCATGTCCGGGCCCTTCGACCAGTCATAGGGATTGTTCAACCAGTCATAGCTCCCCTTTAACTAGTCGTAGTTTACGCAGATTCGTTCTGTGATTTTGTAGATTGCGGAAATCTGTGTCCTTTTGCAACTGGGATGCGGAAGGGAAGTTGCCTAAACTATAAATAAGTGTTCCCAGGGCTTTTCTAGGGTATGAGAAAGATAGGGAATATTTCTTAAGCTTTCTAAAGGGGTTCTAGGGAAATTAAAGGGTGTAGGAAGGGTGAGATTCAAGGTTGTTTGAATCGAGTAAGTCCTCTCTCTTATAATTTCTATTTTCATAGTGGAGATCTGTCACTTTGTGCCATGGTCTTTTCTCGCAAGGGTTTTCCACGTTAAATCTGCGTATTCTCTTGTATGCTTGGTGCCATTGGATTGTTATCCTAGATCTAGATCTGTGTGATTCTGCAGGCCAAAAATCCCAACAAGTGGTATCAAAGCAATCATTGGGCACAGATCTAAATCTGAGGGATTAGTATTAATAGTGAGCACCAGGTATGAGATTGAGAAGTACTTAGGAAAAAATAATTTTGAGTTATGAAAGATCAAGATGATGAGTTCCTTAATCGAGCAAGGGGAAGATGGTACTCTTGAGGAGCGAAAGTCTACTATGACTGATGGTGATTGGAATACTCTTGATAAGAAGGCATTATCATCGATCCGTTTATGTCTCACGTATGAGGTTCTCTACAATGTCATGAGGGAGAAAACTGCGGCTAAGTTATGGGTGAAGTTAGAGGATGTCTATGCGAAAAAATCCTCTGAAAATCGCCTGCACTTGAAGCGACAGTGGTATAACTTCAAGATGGTAAAGGGTGGAGATTTGGAGGCTCACATCAGCAACTTTAATAAATTAGTTTGCAAATTGCTGAATATGTAGGAAGTGATGAAAGATGAAGAACAAACATGTATGTTATTGAATTCTCTTCCGGTGTCGTATGAGTCATTCAAGGACACTGTGCAGCATGAATAAAACCCTGAGTGTCGACATCGTTATCTCAGCCCTTCAAGGGAAGGCTATGAGACAACTAAACAATGACATGGGGACATCTTCTAATGCACTGTTTATAGTAAGTAGGAATTCTGAACAAGGTACATGTTCTTCAGGTTCTAGATCCAAATCCAAGGGCAAGGGCAAATGAAAGGTAAAGTGCTGGAATTGTGGGAATGAAGGACATGTGAAGAAGGATTGTGGAAATCCTAAATCGAAGAGAGAAGATTCTAAGGCTTCGTGCAGGGAGGCCAATGCTGCCACGTCAGATGGATATAATGGTGATGTTTTATCTGTGTCTTCGCTTAGACGATCATACGATGATCGTAAAGACAAGTGGATGCTAAACACAAGGACATCTTTTCACATGACTCCTCATCAGAGTTGGTTCACCAGCTATAAGGAGTGCGATGGTGGACAGGTATTTATGAGCAATGATATTGCCTGTAATGTTATGGCTGTTGGTTCGGTGTGCATCAAGATGTTTGATGAGGTGGAGCGTACCTTGACTAATGTCAGGCACGTTCCTGATTTGAAGCAGAATCTAATTTCACTTGGTGTGCTTGAGGCAAAAGGATGCAAGTACACAGGCATTGATAGTGCTCTTAAGGTATCTAAGGGGGCACGGGTAATCATGAAAGCTCAACGACTCAGTAACTTGTACAGGTTGATCGAGAGCACTTCAAACGGTGGAGCTACAGTAAATGTAGCAGATTCCACCTCTGCACGTGTGTGGCATGTTAGGCTTGGCCACATGATAGGGCAGGGCAAGAAGACTGAGACGTGTGGACAGAGATATAGGGTAAGTGGAGAAGCCACCTGTGAGAAGAATCACACGCCATGATTGCAGGATATCGGCGAGGTACATGGATGACTCCAATATCGCAGGGGATTCATCTTCTATTCAGATAGCTCTAGGTGAGCCTGGTGCTGAGATGTAAAAGGTGACTATGGGTGATGTGATGGATTCATTGTACTAGACTGACATATGGGAGCGGGTGGAGCTTCCAGTGGGCCGGAAAGCGATTGGATGCAGGTGGATCTTCAGGAGGATACAGCATAGATACAGGGCGAGGTTGGTAATGAAGGGTTATGCTCAGAGAGAAGGGATCGGCTTCTTAGAGATATTCGCACAGACGGTATAACAGGTATTTATTAGATCCGTGATTGACATTGGTTGGCCAACGTGATCTTGAGCTGGAAGGATGGATGTGAAGTCTGCACTTCTGCAAGGGAAAGTTTAGAACAGATCTACATGAAGTAACCAAAGTGATTCGAAGTTAAAGAGGCTGAGAAAAGACTTTGTAGGAGGTTGTGGTTTGACTTGTCGCATAGGCAGTGGTCTGATTCCTTCATGGATGAAGGATCGGGGGGCTGCAAAGATGGTTCTTAGCATTGAGACTGAATGAGGGGTAGGATGTGGTAATAACAGGAGGAATACCGTGTGTGTAGGTATTGATCAAGGATGTGATGGGTCAGGTAAAGCCAAAGAGCGTTCCCTACGCGTCTCTCCTCAAGTTTTCCTCAGGACATGTCCCAAAACAGATGAGGAAAAACAGGATATCTCATGAGTCTTATTCAAATGTGGTTGGCAGTGTATGTCATGGTCTAGATTAGACCGGTTACTTCACATGCTATTAATGTTGTGAGCAAGTACCCCTACAAGCAATATTGGATAGCGGTGAGATGGTAAGAAGACTACATCTTTCCTTTTGAGATGACATGAGCAAAGGTGGTTGATCACGTGGATTTTGATCCAACGAACATGCTCTCCTAGATCGTTCCTGTAGAGAAGATCAAGGTCTGTAAAACTTCTCTGGGCTTGGCGATGGAAAAAAAGGAAGATAGAGTGTGCAAGAGAAGTTATAATGGAATACAAAAATAAGAGGAGAGGTCAAAGAGCTACACAGTTGAAGGTTAAAGACTTGGTGGAGATTGTTGTGAAAAAGGTCTTCACCGCCTTCGACCGGTCGTTGCTCGACCAGTCGTAGGAGCTGCTCGACTGGTTGTGGCTTGCACGACTCGAAGTTCAGCAAGCTCAGTTTTTCATGTCCGGGCCATTTGACTAGTCGTAGGGATTGTTCGACCAGTCGTAACTCCCCTTTGACTAGTCGTAGTTTATGCAAATTCGTTTCGCGATTTTGTGGATTGTGAAAATCTGTGTCCTTTTGCAACTGGGATGCGGAAGGGAAGTTGCCTAAACTATAAATAGGTGTTCTTAGGGCTTTTCTAGGGTATGGGAAAGATGGGGAATATTTCTTAAGCTTTCTAAAGGGGTTCTAGGGAAATTAAAGGGTGTAGGAAGGGTGAGATTCAAGGTTGTTTGAATCGGGTAAGTCCTCTCTCTTGTAATTTCTATTTTCATAGTGGAGATTTGTTGCTTTGTGCCATAGTTTTTTCCCGCAAGGATTTTCCACGTTAAATCTGCGTGTTCTCTTGTATGCTCAGTGTCATTGGATTGCTATCCTAGATCTAGATCTATGTGATTCCGCAGGCCAAAAATCCCAACACCAACCTAAGAAACCCTGGACGTTATCTGTCAAACTGACACAATCCTGCTCCATCACATACAATAGAAGACTTTTATTACATGATGGAACTGAACCCTCGAGCTCTGTCCAACCCACAATGTTTTATATCTAATTTCATTCCATCCATTTGATAAGAACTCTTATTTTAAATTGTACACACCGTATTAACATGATAAAAATAAATCCAAATCTTTTACTAGCCCCAAACCAGTTTTTCTTGTTTTCCTGCATTGATTGGTCCACATCATGTCAACACTCTGGTGTTAAATGAAGTATGTGATGATGTGGCCCAATCCACTACAAGAAATTTCCGTATCAGCGGCGTACTCTCACTGCGGCCCCAACAAAACACCCGTGTAGATGGAAAATGTGAGGCATTTTTACACGGCCGCCCGTGTACGGATAAGCCACCGCTGCTGGAATTTAAAAAAAAAAGTCTTTTCCCTCCCGAATTTCATCCCCAAATCACGCCCGCTCTCTGTAAAACCCTTTTTTCCCTCCTCTCCCAAATCGCCGCATCTCCGAATCGCACCCGCTCTCTCCCAAATCGCTCCATCCCTCCTCTCCCAAATCGCGCCCGCCCTCTCCCAAAACCCTTCTTCCCTCTTCTCTCCCAAATCGCCCCATCCCCAAATTGCCCGCCCCATCCCCAAATCCCGAAAGTCTCTCTCTCTCTCTCTCTCTCTCTCTCTCTCTCTCTCTCTCTCTCTCTCTCTCTCCTCGTTTTCTTCAACGTGTTGTTCCTTCTTCGATCTCTCTCCAACAATCGAAGAAAATTAAAGAAAGAAGAGAAAATCGAAGGTACTCTCTCTCGATCTCTCTCCCTTCATCTTTCTCTCTCTCTCTCTCTCTCTCTCTCTCTCTCACTTCCCCTTTCGATTATCAGCAAATGGCACCATATCCCCCGTTGTCCATGGCCGCTGACATCTGCAGGTTAGTTGTTTGAAGAAATGCTTCAACCAATAACGTGTACCACTGTTGTACATTTAATCTCTCTGTTTCTTTCATACTTTTTTCGCCCATCCATGAGTGGACTAACCTGATATATGGGAGGGGAACAATCAACATAGATCCACCTCATTAGGAAGGGCTTTTGCAAACTCATCATCTTTTTCCTTGAGGTGGGAATTGAGTGGTTGTGAGAAGCTAGCATATTGGAAAGAGAGTGACAGTTCGGAAAGGTCTGAGTCCTCTTAGCAGAGGGTTTTGGTTTTGCAAAATGCAACAGATCGGTAACAACAAATTAATCCTTTTGATGTCCATCTTTAATCATTTGATTTTTGATATGATTTTTCTTTGTTTTAATGAATGCAGTAGTTAGCTTCATTTGTAGTATTGTTACAAAGGTTTAGCCTCACAAGGATATTTACTGTGTTCAGGAACCTATAATAATGTTGTAGCCCTGTTCTCAAATTGTTTCACGTGGACCTGTGTAAAGCATTTCTATAACCTGTAGGGAAAAACACCTGCGATTTCTCAACTACTGTTTTAAACTGATTTTTGGTGTAGCTGATTGGAAATTGAAAAGATTTTATTTTTGAAATTTTTTTTTTATTATTATTATTTAAAAAAAAAGTTTGAGTACTGTTTCTGTGATGGGTTTGGCTGAATTCGTATGTTGTTGGATTTTTAGTAACAAAGTCTGATTTAGTTTACTTTGATTCCCTTTTGGCTGAATTCGGTTTTAAAATTTTGAATGTTAGAGAAGTGTTACTGTGATTTGTCTGGATGTATTTAAGTGACTATTTTGTGTGTTCTCTACACCATAATGAAGGACCATAGTTGGTCACAGAAAGTTGTGAGGTCGCAAAACAGAGGTTTGTTTTATTTTTTAATTTTTATTTTCAAGTGGTTTGGTTTGGGTTTTCTCTAAAACAGAGGCCCTTTTGTCTATTTTATCAGTTAAATGATTGTTAGGCCATGCTATATCCATGATAGGTCTACAATTTAACCGCTATGCATAAGACTTTGCATAGTTCATGATTCTCCACCATAGAAACAATCATGTCCATGCGATTTTATTTTTATTTTTGGTTTTTTCTTCTTATTATTTAATCCTATTTAAAATTTAAAAATTTGAAGTATTGTGTAACTTATGTTACGTGCTTATAGAGGGTCAATGCTACACAAAGATGCTATCAAGCTATTTAAAACACAGTGTTCCAAAGAAAGAGCTAAGGGAAGTATCCTCCACTTGAGCCTTTCATAAGATGTAAAAAGATCCTTGTTCCAACTAAGGAATGTTTCCAGAGGCCCACCCTCATTATCCACTTGATGTTTGATCAACTAATAAAAAATTTACTCCACAAGGTTTGAGTAATGTGGAGCTACAATTTATAAATTAAATGGATGATTTCTTTGATCCCATGAGCTACAATGCCCTTTTTGGTATGTTGGATGATTGCATTGATCTTGTGAGCTACAATTTATAAATTAAATGGATGGAAAAGAAAAATGCAGAAATTATTCTAACATTGTGACCAATTTGAGTGGGTTTGGCTTACTTCTTTTGAAGTAGTATCTACATGTTGGGCTCAACCTAATGGATAGTTTGGATCCCACATGTGTTGAGGTGCATATGTGCTTTCTTGTACATGCATGTGGGTTTATCAATCCTCATATTATTGAGTTAAATTTCTATGATACTTAGCCAACATTTAAAAAAAAATTGGTGCTTTCTTTAATCAGACGCATGTCATAGTTACACAGAAATTTTGATGACTAAATTGCTGAGCAAATTATTGATGACCAAATTAGAAATTTTCATTTTGAGTGTTTATCATGCATTTTCGAGTAACCAAAGTTTTTCCAGTAGACTTGCCTCAACAAACTTTCAAGTTTCTAAACTATGTTTCCACCATGTAGATATACCTTTGGCTAAATAGTGAGCAAGTCAATCTATGGACAAAAATGCTCTTGGGTTGAAATATTAGAACCATTAGCCAAATATGTGCATGGCACTTTCTGACCGTCAATGCAAATATATGGTTACATGTTATGAAAATAAACTATTTAATTTGGGATACTTTTGGGGCACAACCTGTCTGCACTTGATTCCAACAGATCAACAACTGGCATCATTGAATCATGATGTGCCTACTTGAAATAACAAAAATGCGAGGATATAATATTATAATGCCATTACCTCAGGCTTCGGGAGTTAGTATATTAAGTGCTACTGCTTGCGTTATAGTGATGGGTGTGAGTTGTGAAGGCTAGAATACTTCCCAAATTGCTGTAGGATACTTCAAAACTTTAGTTATTCGGTCAAGATCCTTTTCAATGACCCATATAGTATAAAAGTCAAACTTTAGTAATCTGCCACTGCTTTGCTGCCGTTACTGTCATTGTCTTCTCCAAAAAGAAAGAAATATATCTAGAAACAAAACCATCAGCCTCCCATGGCTGACTCTAAAATGATTGATGAAGAAGGCTAAAATAGAATTGCACTCTTAGTCTCCTTCCTTCTTAAAAGCATCTCTCTTTCACCTTGTAAGCTTCTAGATGGTTGAGATAATACCGCTCGACATTTCCCATAGACCACAACATGCTAGCAAATGGTCAAAACAGTTTTAATATTAAACTTGTTAGAGGATTAAACATATCGTTATCATTTGAGAAAACAAATAGTTATAACATTGAACCTGGTAGGGGATTAAACATATTGATATCATTTGAGAATATCTTTGAGAGGAGAGAAAGCAAATGAAGCATTGAAACCCTCATAACACTTTGAAACCTTAGAATGAGCAGCCATGCTATTAGAATCAATGGACAACAAACAATCTAACTCAACATACAGGCATGCTATGTGAACTGTTGGGTCAAGGATAATTTGGGAATGATTGAAATCATTTGTATTATGGGCTTGAATGTGAATACATAATATCCTCAAAGTTCAAGATTGTAACATCCTTTCAATGGCTTAGAAAACGATGGTTAAAGGGGATGGTTTGCATTCAAATGCAAAGAGCCAAAGACTAAAGAATAGATGGTTTAAGGAAGGTGATGGTAACATTGCATATTTTCATAGGATGGCAAATGCAAGGAAAGAGTTTAATTTCATCCCACCCATCAAGTCTTTTTTTTTTTTTTTTTTTTTGCTACACATTTTTGTTAACTATTGTGTTCCCCAACATATTTTCAAGTGGTTTGATTTGGGTTTTCTCTAAAACAGAGGTCCTTTGTCTATTTTATCAGTTAAATGATTGTTAGGCCATGCTATATCCATGATAGGTCTGCAATTTAACCGCTATGCATAAGACTATGCAGTTCATGATTCTCCACCATAGAAACAATCATGTTTTCCATGCCAATCTGAAATTTGTAAAACGGACCTGCTATGGACCTAGCTTGTATAATAGGAAGTAGCTTGATTTTTCTATAGAATATTGATGTCATGTTTGGATGAACCCATTTAAAAATGATTAAACCATTGAGTGAAGGGCATATTATCCCTTGATCCCATCATCTAGATGTTAACATCCAGTCCCCACATAAAAATAGCAAAGACCAGTTTTTTTTTTTTTTTTTTCAACTATCTATGGACATGGGTATTCCTTGTTGTGTTAGAAATTGCTACTTAATAATGAATGTACTGCTTGTTGATTTATTTTTATTTATTTATTTTCTAAGTCGTCATGATCATCTAAGCTTAAGCCTTTATCATAGCTAGTTGTGTTAGGCTTTGTCATGAGCTAAAATATGTTCGACTAGTACTCATCATGACTTGAAAATGTAAAGCATGTAGCAATTTTGCTATATAACATTGATTTCTTTGTGACATTCATGAGGAAGTAGGACTTATTTACATGAATAGATCAACTGAGTTGTTGAACATCTAATTACAATTTATAGTTGTTAATTGATCTTGCTTAATAATATTTTTATTGCTTTATTAATAGTTGGTTGGATGATAAATATACTTGCGATTGAGAATATATATATATATATATATATATATATATATATATATATATATACTCTGGAGGATTTATTTTTTAGGGGGACATGTTATTATTGTAACTTGGCTTCCTTTGCAAATGAACGGATGATAATGGGGCTTGTTTAAATTATAGTAGGAAGCTTTGTCAGGCTTAGAGTTTATTTTTACTAACCCGTCCGAGTGGCTAAGGAAGATACTTATGGATAAGAGTTGGATTCATCTACCGAGGTACCCATTTAGAAACTTCTCATTTTAGTTGTTGTGGCTTAGTGGTCAAGATGCATTCTTTTGACATATCCTCTAATTTCATTATCTGATTTAGGGTGAGTGATGCATACTTAAATGGAGCTGCGAAATTTATAGATTTTGCATTTGCAAATGCAAGTAATAGAGGGAGGATCCGATGTCCATGTAAGAACTGTAACAATAGCTTCTGGGTGTCTCGAGAAGTAGCATATGATCATATCGTGTGTGACGGATTTCATACAAGTTACACCTATTGGCGTTTCCATGGGGAAGTTATGTCTGCTTCCATGCCTGCTACCACAAATGTCGTAGGCGATGATCCAGATTCACACGATGATATGCACGGATTGTTACATGATGTGTTCGGTATTTCAAATCTAAGTGGTGAAGAGAGTGATGCGGGCCACACACCATACGGACCTACACAGGGGCAGAATACTGAAGCACAACAATTTTTCAAATTGGTAGAAGATGTTGATCAGGAATTGTACCTAGGTTGTAAGAAATTCACTAAGCTTTCTTTCGTTGTGAAACTATATCACATAAAGTGCCTTGGTGGATGGAGTGATAAATCATTCACCATGTTACTTGAATTGTTAAAGGAGGCTCTTCCCGAGGGTGAAATGTTGCTAAAGTCTTTCTATGAAACCAAGAAGATTATTGGGGAGTTAGGGCTCAAATATAACAAAATTGATGCATGTTCCAATGATTGTATGTTGTACTAGAAGGAGGCCATCAATGAGCAATCATGTGCTATATGTGGTACTTCCAGATGGAAAATGGTTAAACATCAGTCAGATGATGAGGGATCTTCTTCCTCTGCAAAGGATCAAAAAATTTTAGCTAAGATATACGTCATTTTCCCTTGAAACCAAGGCTTCAAAGGTTGTTTATGTCATCAAAAATAGCTTCCTCTATGAAATGGCATGAAGTAGGACACACCGACGATGGAATATTAAGGCATCCTGCTAATTCCCCAACGTGGAAAACTTTTGACCACAACCACCTAAGCTTTTCTTTGGACGGTCGTAATGTTAGACTTGGGTTAGCAGCTGACGGTTTCAATCCATTCAAAACAATGAGTATTGCTCACAGCACATGGCCTGTTATTCGAATACCATATAACTTACCACCAGGGATGTGTATGAAGCAACCTAATCTCATGTTGTCCTTACTTATTCCTGGCCCTTATGGACCCGGTAATGACATTGACGTGTATATGCAACCTTTGATAGATGAGTTAAAGGAATTGTGGGAGGTTGGCACAGACACTTATGATGCCTCAAGCAATGAGACGTTTCGATTACGTGCGGCATTGTTGTGGACTATCAATGACTTCCCTGCATATGCAAACTTGTCTGGATGGAGCACTAAAGGACGTCTCGCTTATCCTTGCTATAATAAGGACACTTCGTCTAAATGGTTAAAACATGGTCGAAAGTTTTGTTATATGGGTCATCGTCAATTTTTAGAACATGATCATAAGTTTAGAACTGATAGCAGATCCTTTGATGGCACAGAAGAATTTGGCGAGGCACCAACTCCACTATTTGGTTCTGATGTGTTGGTCCAGTTGCAGGGAATTAATGTCACCTTTGGGAAGAAAACTGTAGGCAGTCATGGGCATAAGGGAAGACGAGAAGACAATGAGGAAGAAAGATATAACTGGAAAAAGAAGAGCATTTTCTTTGATTTGCCATATTGGGAGCATAATCTATTGCATCATAATTTGGACGTGATGCATATTGAAAAAAATGTATGTGACAATGTGCTTGCGACGCTGTTGAATATTGCAGGGAAAACAAAGGATAGTGTAAAGGCATGTCTTGACCTATAAGATATGGGTATAAGACAAACATTACACCCAAAATATCTTTCATTTAACAAGACATATTTGCCACCTGCATGCTTTACTATGTCACCAAGTGAGAAGGATGATTTTTGCAAAATCTTAAAGCGGGTGAAAGTTCCAGATGGTTATGCAGCCAATATTTCACGTTGTGTGCATCTCAAAGAGCACAAAATTTCAGGACTCAAGAGCCACGACTGTCATATCATGATGCAGCAACTACTTCCAATTGCAATACGAACAATATTACCTAAAAACATAACCTCAGTCTTACTTGAATTGAGCGGATTCTTTAGATAATTATGTTCCAAAGTTGGTCGAGTAAGAGACATTGACCGATTGGAATCTCAAATTGTGCTAACACTTTGCCATTTAGAAAAGATCTTTCCACCAGCTTTTTTTTATATTATGGTGCATTTGACCATTCATTTAGCAGGCGAGGCAAAAATAGATGGACCGGTACAATATCGATGGATGTACCCCATTGAGAGGTGCGTGTTAATATTTAGAAATTAAAATTATTTGCCATGATATGCTAGTCATGCTAATCGACCATATATTTTTAAACTTTTTAATATTGGTGATCACAGATATCTACTCAGATTAAAGTCGTATGTGTGTAATAGAAGTCGGCCCCAGGGATCAATTGCGGAAGGGTACTTGGCAGAAGAATGCTTAACATTCTGCTCGAGGTACTTGCATGGTACAGAGACAAGGTTCAATCGGCCAATACGGAATGATGACTATGGTAACACTGTTATAGAAGAACAATCCTCTATTTTCCCACTAGTAGGTCGTGCATTAGGGAAGTCTGAGGATTGTGTACTGGATAACATTACATCTGCACAAGCACATCGATATGTCCTGTTTAACTACCATGAACTTAACTCATTTCTTGAGTAAGCCAACTATATGACTTAATTTATACATAGATAAATTTACTCTTTTATTTTATTTTTTAATTTTGTTAAAACTAATGACTTTTTACAGAGAACATATGAATGTTGTTAAGCGGATGAATCGTCGCGCACGACCAAGGGACATAGAACGCATTCACAATGATACATTTTATAAATGGTTTAGTGATCGTGTAAGTAGTTGATTTGTTAAGTTTAAGGACGTGTATGTTTTTTTTTTTAATTTTTTATTATTCAAACATGAGCTTTTGAATGAATATTTTCGGTATCTGATTAGGTTGAACAGTTGCGCCATGAAAGAAATGAGCAGGTTTCAGAAGACCTTAGATGGCTAGCTCGGGGTCCCAGTATGGCAAGAAGATATAACGGTTTTATTGTAAACGGCTTCAGATTTCACACCAAGGATCGTGAGAAAAAAAGAAAAACTCAATATAGTGGAGTTGCTTGTGGATCAAAAGACATCGAGCCGCGCAAGTGCCAATGACAGAATCCTATTGCAGGAGATGTAACATACTATGGTGTATTGACGAGACATTATAGAACTGGAATATTGTGGTACTTAAGGTTGTATTATTTAGGTGTGATTGGGTTGATGTTCGATCTCAAGGCAGGGGTGTTAAGAAGGATGGGTTGGGGTTCACGCTTGTGAATTTGAAACGATTATGCCATACAGGTCAACATTTGTCTGATGAACCATTTGTCTTTACATCTCAAGCTGAGCAGGTGTTTTATATACAAGACCTCATTGAGAAGGATTGGCATGTTGTAGTGAGGACGAAACCTAGAGACTTATTTGAGATGCATGGGCAAGAGTCTGCAGATGATGTTGATACATTCTTCGGCATGTCGCCCTGTGATGATGAATGTTTGGAGGACCCGAGTGATGACGCTGTTAGCTGGGAAAGGACAGATGTCGATGGTACAACAGTTGTCACGTATTTACCACCCACCCAGCCGATGGTAGAAGAACAAATAGATGATACTGAGTCATCTGATCCCATTGAAGATGACATTTTGAACAATAATTGATTTCTTAAGTACCATGTTTTCCTAATGTATGAAATAGAAATTAAAATGTCTTTTTTCATATGGTTCTGTTATTTATTTATTCAAAATTGAATCGTCTTATCAACATGCATCTGTTCGCTAATGTGACTCAGGTTCTTCTTAAGACATGAAATGTGCTCGTTCTAAACGCACGACTAGGCTACCGATAAGCCTTATGACTGGTGGCATCAATCAACCTCAACTACCCGAGACTGATGTGGGTCCCTCCTAGCATCAGCCTATAGCTGGTCCCTCCCAGCATAAGCCTTCCCCGGCTACATCAGGTCCAGTCTAGCCTTTGTTGCCTGAGTCTACAGCGGGTCCTTCTCATCCCCAGCTTCCCCTGCCTACGGCGGGTCTCTCCGAGAGTTTGCATCAGGATCCACACCAGACAATTGATTCACTAGAGGATGCTTCTAGTGGTATATTATGCATTGGTTCTAATATCCTTAAAATTTTAATGTATTTTTTGCTAACGAACTATACATACAAGTCTGCATATTATTTATGTGCATTTTTTTTCAACAGATTTGTCGTTCACGAAGAGAAGGAGTCGAGGCCCCACATGATGCCATTAAGTTTGGAAGATGCGTGAAGGGCAACACATTTTTATTACCACCAACAATCTAGGGCAGCCTGTTAATGAAAATGTTAGCAAGCTGACAAACTTTTTGGGGACAATAGCACATAATGGGGATTACGCACCCCTTACATATTCTAATTGAAGGGTAGTGTCAAACGAGAAGAAGGATGATATGCAAGAACTTGTCATGGTAATGGTGATTTATTTTATGTATTTTATTATTTATTTTTTGTTCAATATGTGATTGTCTACTTTGTTCATGTGATGCAGTCCAAGTTTCAGTTTGACAAAGAGATTAAATCTTGGGTGTTGATGTCGATTGGTAAAAAATGGAGGGACTGGAAGTGCGAACTGAAGAAATTCCACTACTCGCCTCATGATAATGATGAGGCGTGGCTAGCAGACCTCAATGAGCGTGTCCATATGGATCAGTGGAAGGCCCTCATTGAGTTTTGGAACTCTGAAGAAGGAAAGGTATGTGATGAGTAGTTACTGAAACCTTCACGTTATGAAATTACACAACTGTCTCAGGCTAAAATTTCATAAATTACTCTGTTGATGTGTCACATTTTAGGCCCGTAATAAGATAAATACAGAAAATAGGAGAAAACAACGCATCGGCCATGCTGCAGGCACCAAGAGCTTTGCGCGAATACGTGAAGAAGAGGTAATTTGTTATTAATCACATGATAATTTGATGTTAATCTATTTCTCATATATAACTTATTTAAATAATGATAGAGAAAGAAGAGGGCCAATGAGGAGGAGTTGACCTGAGTAGATATGTTCTTTTTGACACATAAACGTAAGAATGGGATGCCTGTGGATGAGGCCTCAGCAAGAGCAATGGTATGTATATGTATCTTCTTATTTTGTTTAATCTTTTAGCAATATAAAATCTAAATTGGTGATTTTTAATTGTAGGAACAATTAAATGAACGAACTTCATAGCAGCTAGAGCCTTCACAGAACAACACTACGAGGAAAGATATATTCTTAGAAGTCATGGGTGACGAACGACATGACCGTGTCCGCACTTACGGGTTAGGTCCCTCTCCTTCTGATATATGGGGCACAACATCCCACAGTGTCCAGTCCCAAGGGATGACCTCCAATGCTCAGAAGAGAGATGAACAATAGAGGAATTGCATGCTGAAATATCTTCCCTAAGAGAAACTATGGCTGAAAGAGATGCTCAGATATCTTCACTAAGAGAAAATGTGACAACATTTATGGCTGCCATAACGAATCCAAGCATTAATCTAGCTACATTATTAGGTGTTTCAGCTAATCCCAACTTGAACCAACCCTCCTCATCATCAAGCCACTTGGTTCCAACCCCTCAGGTAATTATAATATATACATGTATATATATTTTTATGTGTAATATGTTTTCAATTATACATAGTTCGAGCTGTATACGATGATTGACATTGATTTATCATTTGTAGAGAGACTTGGCGAATAAGGGGAATTCTACGAGTTGCACTAATGTGACTCAAGTTCTTCTTAAGAGTATTGTAAGGCCTGGGGATACTATAGCTAAAGGAACTGTTTTGAGCACGGATCCATTGACAAAAGTAGGGGGGCAAAAACTTGGAGTTAGTTTCTAGGAAGTATCTGTTCAAGTGGCAATAGTACATGATGAGGAATTGATAAGGACCCATGGATGATATAAAACAATTGGGGATGCAATTGGAACGAGTATTGCTTGGCCCACTACTTTATGTATGGTAAGCTTTTATTTTTTATTTTTTATTTTTAAGCAATAGAACTTATTGTATGAGATTGTGAATAGTAATTGATTTATTTTTGTTATTGTTTTTAGGTTGCAGACAGAAATGGATGATGACTACATGAGAGAAGTTTTTATTGAGTATTTGGAACTGTAAACATCTTTTGTAAGTGGGGGTAGTAGGGATCCGTGGTTTCAGACTTTTGGATTGAGTTAAACACATCTAAACAGTTTTATAAGACTATGATTTGTGATTTGAATTTTGCATTTGCATGTCTTTAATTTAATCTCTTCTGTTTTTTCTTTTCTTTTTTTTACATGTGGTCACTTAGTCATCATATTTGTAGTGTAAGAGTTCCTATCATACCTTTTAGTAAATTTGCATATAAGTCTTAGGCTCCATTTGGTCATCACATCAATCTTTATGAATATAATTTTTGCTCAAACCAAATGGAGCTTAAGCCCTTTTTAACTCCGCCAATGCAACTTCTTACATTGCCGGTCCCAAGCCCGTGTAAAGGAGGAGGGAAAAGGGCATCAAGGTGAGTTGTGTCATTTTTTTCCATTTTATTTTACATACAACGTTAATCTTCATGTCACTCAACTAATCTTCAAGTCACTTGACTAATTTTCAGGTCACTTGACATAGTCGGCATGGCCCACGCTCTGTTTGGTTGTAAGTGAAATTGATCTATGTACTTTCCCTATTTCAAATGTTATGATCAATAAGAATAGAGCAGCATGAATGTTGGGACATGGATTTCTTGATTGCAAGCTGTGTTTGCTATCATGCAAGGCTTATGCATGGACATTTCTGCATATGGGGAGGGCAAAGAGAGAAGATTAACAAGCCGTCATGAAACCGCCGACATCAACACGTTCTCATGGGTGAGGAAAATAGGTTCTCATGAATTTTCAAAAGCACATGCACACACAAAGTAGCTTTCCATTATTCTTCCAAAGATGTCACAATCCATGCATTAAAATCTGTAAATATATATGAATATACTGTCATGTCCGGGAATTCTTGTATATGGTTTGGTTGATTGTTCATTTCTAGCCACAAGGCCATTTTTGTTGTAGTGAGGTGGATATGAACTTATATCATCTTACAGGTAGGCTGAACAGCATGACAATTTATTGTGTTTACCAATGATTGGTAGGTTGAACAAATTCTTTAAGATTCTTGTTCAATGACCTTTATGGGTATTGATCCCAAAAACATTTTAGTGCACTATTTCTAATCTATATCCATTATATTATGAACTTACGTTTTGTGTTTTCTCTAATATAATAAGATGTCAATTTTAGATATCTTCTCTCCCTCTCTATATCCATTATATTATGATCTCTCCGTATGGGTACCCTTTGGGCTTTGACTACCCTAGACGGAATTAGATTGATCGTGCATCTTGTCCTTATCCCAAACATGTGGTTTGGCAGCTGAATCATTCGGTTGGTTCCAACAATTTACATCTTGGGATTTAGCATCTTCAACCCTTTCATTTCCTGCATCATTTGATTTCCAACTTCCCCAGGCAGTAGATTGATCAGATTGAATGGGTTGCTTCTTTTGCACTTCCGTTCTATTCCAAGAATTAAATCCAGGACACTCCTCTCATTGTTGGTCTTTAGATTCACTTGTCTGTGTTTCCTTTTATTACTATTCCAACCACCCCATGCATTAGACTGATCCGACCGTGTCTGTGCTTTTTTGCATCTCCCATACTATTATTGTCCCGCCCACCGTGAGCATTAGGCCGATCTACTTGCGTCTGGTGCATCTTTTCCGCATCTCCCACTCTATTAGCTCCCACACCCCAAGCATTAACTGATCTGATTGCGTATGGTGCTTCTTTTTCGCATCTCCGATACTATTCCAAGAACTAGTTCCGGCAACTCGATGATTGGATAGGTTGAGTTGCCTGTGTTTCCATTTTATTAGTATCCCAACTAGACCGAACACTTGTTTTGGATGGTGTTATATCATTTTTGCTTGAATTGGGATGTTTATTAACATCCCAGCCACCCCAACCATTTGATTTCCATTTTATAGGTTGAGTTGAGCTCCGGTGAAGGACAAAACTCCATGTTTCCATTTTCCTCGTAAAGATCATCAACATCTGCACCTAGACATTCATTGCTTACTTCTTTTTCACTAGAAATAGTGCTTACCAAATGGAGGAAATCATACACATCTGTTACAATATCTAGATTTGATGCCACCTCTTTCTTGCTCCACATAATCTAAAAAGGTGTTCCTGTGCCAACAGCGAGATATTTACCCCAAGAACATGATGCAACTATACTGGATAGTGAATCCGTGTGACACCTTTCAGTTGTTCTCTCAAAACATTTAATTGGCCTAAATAATGTGGCTGCTATAAATGGGACTTGAACATTCAAAGAGTGAGACAGGGCCTTGTAGCCAGCAGTATTGAAACCAATAAGATTTCCACTACATGTCATGCTATTTGCCACAAGCATCAGATGTTCTTTTAACACGCCTTTTGCAACAATTTTTATAGATGTTGACAGTCGCTGAACTGACTGATCAAAATATTCATATTTGTAGTCATTAAAAAATAGAAAGAACTAAAAAATAATATGTCATTGGCGTAGTGCTTCAGCCGTTTGATTTTTAAGTGGAGGTAGGGAATTGAACTTTGACTGATGCTTTAAAAAAATATATATATACAAAAGCAGTAAAAAAACAGTCATCCACTTAACTGACTGGATTTCTTGACCTGAAACATTTGGTGGTTGTTCTGGTCCAATGGCTCACCCACCTGGGTTTAAAACATGTGCATACTTGTGGCTATAAGAGAAAATAAATTCTCTATTCCCCCCCCCCCCCCCCCCCCCCCCCCCCCCCCCCCCCCCCTTTGTTGCACTACCAATTATATTGGTGATAACATTATGTTTAGTACGCAGCCGGCTCTGCTTGAATCAGATTGGAAGAACCCATCCTTTTGAGTGGAAGACGGTGCAAAAATAATTGGAAAAAGGCGCCCATCTTAATGTGTTTCTACTTCCACATGAAACTTTATGGATAAACCAAATGCCTGATCTTTTAGATTGAAATCTCTTTGGATAAAAGAATCCAAAGGAGTCAGGATTCACCACCATCCCAAACAGGACCCAAGTTCACAATTAGTTGCAATGTTGCTCTTTGAAAAAAAAAATCGCTATTATTAACTTGTTCTGTGTTTGTAACATTCTCTTGTAAGAAATAAAGTGCACTAATGTAACCTTATACTTTTTAATAATACCTTATAACAAGGTACATTACCAATCGATTTAAATCAGATAATGATGCTTCTTCTTTTTCTTCTTCTTACTATTTAATTCCCAAGTTTCTCTGTTTTGAAGAATGGGCTTAATATGGTGCATTCTTGCGTATATGGCAAACAAAGCCAGTTTATGCATATCGTTTGATGGCACATGGAACTATGGAAGAAAAAAAATATAAACGCAGTACATAAAAAACATGACTACTAATAAATGATGTGTATGAGGCTTTACTTACCATCAAATTGTGAATCTAGATCCCATTCACATGTATTTACTGTATGGTTTATATGTGTATTTGGATGGTATCCTCATTGTTGCATGTTTGATGTTTGCTCTGGTAGTTGGAATGCTGAAGTTTAAAGAATTAGTAGAGGCTTCTATTGTGGTTCTCAGATGTCGAAGAGCATCAAAGCATGCCTACCCACTTTTAGTCCCAACTGATGTACGGTTTTGAGAAATGCTTGTACAATGGGTGTTTTCATACAATTCCATGAAGTGTGCACCATAAGTGTACAACTTCAGTTGGGTCAACTTGAACCTGATTGGCCCAACCTGAACTCGGGTCGTGTTCGGTGGGGGTTGGGTTGTCGACCCTCAACCTCACCTAGGTTGGGTTGAAAATCCTTAACCCAATCCAACCTAAACTTTACCTTGTATGCAGAACATCTCTTCACAATGAAGAATCCCTGCCCAACTTGCATGCTCAATGTAGGTTTGGCTTATCTAGAGCTAGGAGTGGTAGTTTTGACCACTATACATAAAGCAGCTTGTCCCATTGCAGTCATTCCAAGTGCAATGTCCATGCTATTCATCGTGTGGTTTTAACCATGTCATGAAAGTAACTGGTTCATTCAAATAGGTGGGCTATAATCTTAGAAGCGCTTGGATGGGTAAAGACACTTCAACCAAGTTTTTTCCAGTATATTTGTTTCATAAACGTGGCCCACCCGATGAGTGGAAAGGAGAAACATGTTACAATTTCTATTGATGATGGAACTCGACCGAACACATCATTGTCTGATTTAGCAAAGCTCAAACATGCATTTAAGGAGGAGGATTTCAACAGATTATTGAGGCCCGTGATTTCAACAGTCTGATTCAAGTAACCAATTTTCCACACACATTGCCAGAGTATCAAAGTTCTTCTCCAATTAGTTATTGAAGTTGACCCTTTTTTCTCCTCATTTTGTAATTTATTAGAAGATTATGCTAAAAGTTGCACCATCTTTTTTCCTATCTGACAGAGCTCACAGTGTGGCGGAAGGCAATAAATTACAGGTATGGGCGATGTATTGCTAAGTATAGTGAATGTATCAATATCGCCAATATTTTTGACTGTGCAAATTCCAGGTGTTGATGGGATTCATCTGCTAGATTGTGAGCAATCAGAGTCATCACCCACATATAGGTAAATATAGAAGGACCACTTTTGTTTCTTCTCCTAAGAGATTATTTTCATGATATTTTTGTAGTTGTATGATTACATATTTACAGTTAATAACTTAGCAAGAGGCCACAACAACCTTAACAGGTTTGGATCCATGGTTTGCAACAAACAACAGGGAATTTCTTCTTAAGAATTTCTTAGTGATACAGCAAATAAGAAAGGGGTTGAAATTTGATATCTCACCACTCAAAATTAAGAGTTATTTTAGCAGATGGAGTATTTTACTCGATGTCAAAAGCTATGTCAAATAAAAACCAGGAGAATGGTTATTGTGATGGGGATAATAACATCTGCAGCAGAATGCCTTATGATACCTTCTGAAGGTATTAAAAGGTACTCCTAAGTACTCATTGAAAATGATTCTTTTTGTATATAATATAGCATGGGCCAAATAAGTTCATCTTGAACTCTCTCTCTCTCTCTCTCTCTCTCTCTCTCTCTCTCTCTTTTGTAATATCACAGACTTGGAGAAGAAATGAGGCTTGTAAAATTGACCCATCTCTAGCTGAACTATCTGATTCATTTTTCACCGATATTGCCAACTGTACATTGGAGCAGTGATGAGTTGAGATCAGCTCATTGTTGTAGAATTATAAAAGGGCCCCTTACATGTGTAGACATGTAGATGATCAGATGTAGTCTTGCGTAACTTGGAGAAAAAAGATTCGTAGATTTGAAAACAGATTTTTTTTTTCCATTCAAATTTCCTGATGCATCAAGACACCTATAATTCCAACACCCAATGAATAGATTGCATCCAGAAGTTTATAGACTGAAAGGTTCAGATTCTTTGATCATAAGCCCATCAAATATGGACGTTATCATGAATATAGCAGAGAGCTCACATACACCTGAGCTTTGGTGTACATAGGATCATTTTCTCAGATACTTTAGTTGAGCATTCTATAATATTTTAGAGAGTTCACATACACCTGAGCTTTGGTGTCATAAAAAGATGGTTTTGGTTTGCTTGGGAGTCCAATTAGTGACCCAAGTTTTCAGACTTAGGAATCTTTGATTTTGTTTTACAAATGGGTTGCATTTCTCCATTGCTTTGTTACAATTAGCAAGAATTCTGCTACTTTATTCATTTATTTGACTATAAAGTATATTTTGCCTAGAAATATGAACTGTATTCATTTCTCTTTTATATGTTTCTACCATTTCATTTCTCTATTATTGCCATGCCGAAGTGGCAATTTCTTGAGTCTAGAATGGAATGAAAGATCATTTTCAAATTGTTCCCTAAATTCTTTTCTTATAAGAAGATCTAGAATTACCAATAGGCATGCAACATTTTCCTTTAGAAGGGCACATGTTTTCTAAGAGGCGTGTCTTGCTGCCAAATAATTTGTTCCTTAAAGCTTACCAATGTCAAAGTTGGCCTTAAAGTGACTCTACTATTATAGCTGTGAACATAATGATTTGAAGGAGAAATGCTATGCATGCTTTCTCACATGAGGTTGAGGGTTATCTTTGCAAAGAGATGTGTGCATGACAGGGCTATTCATCAGGTGGTTCTCACCATCAACATGCCTTACCCTAAAAACCAATTTGATCCACTCATTAGTTGGGCCATTTACATGTGTTGCATATGGACCATTGGTCATGTTTTTCCTATATGTCCACTTTTCCCATACACTAAGAACAGGGACTGATGCAATTGAGAATGTAATGGAGGATTTAACCAAAATTTTTGTTGGTTTGTTTTCTGTAGGGATTTATCCAGTAACTTGCTATATGGAGATATTCCATTCTCGACATCTAGGCTCAAACAGCTTGCTATATGGAGATATTCTGGTAACTTACTATGTAAGACCTTGAAATGAAACCCACCTTTGTTCCTAAGTCTGTCAAGGCTTTTACCATGTTATTCTTGACAATCTCAAAATTTAGAGACACTGTCAAACACCGACAGAGGTAACATCCATCACTAAAGATAAATATCAATCAAAATGCATCAAGAATCATGCACTATTTACGACTACAAATATGAGAGCAGATAAGCAAAGTGGACTACCTCTCGTAGCAAGCAATAGCGATTCCAAGTCCCCACGGTTTTTATATATAATACCCATGTTGCAATATGTTTCTGGCATACATAGGCCTTTGTAGTGCAAATTTTCATAGCAGGTAAGAGCCAAATCATATTGCAAAGATATCATAATAGACCACCCCAAGGTTGTAATATGCGTGCTAGATTTGAAACACAACACACCAAGAATTAACAAGGTTGTCAGAAATATAAAATATATGAAGGGCATACCAATAAAACATGGCTAATATAAAATATATGAATTAACAAGGTCTTGACCCCATCTTTTCTTTCATTCTCCTACCTTTGGAGGATGGCCTCCACACTCCACAGTATTTAGAAAGCACCAATCCATATTAGGCTATCTGCGTTTAATGGGAACAGTGAGGTAGTGGATAGTAACTCATTAGGCGGGAATTTTCATTCCGTACCTGATTTAATTACCTCTACTGAGATACCTCTTAAGGATTTTAGATTCTGGTACCTCTTAAGCATTTGGATGTCTTTAATTTAATCTCTTTTGTTTCTTTTCTTTTTACATGTGGTCACTTGGTCAACATATTTGTAGTGTAAGAGTTCTTATCATACCTTTTAGTAAATTTGCATGTAAGTCTTAGGCTTCATTTGGTCATCACATTGATCGTTATAAATATATTTTTTTCTCAAACCAAATGGAACTTAAACCCTTTTTTAACTCCACCAATGCAACTTCTTGCATTGCCGGTCCCAAACCCGGGTAAAGGAGGAGGGGAAAGGGCGTCAAGGTGAGTTGTGTCATTTTCTTCGATTTTATTTTACATACAACATTAATCTTCAGGTCACTCGACTAATTTTCAAGTCACTTGACTAATTTTCGGGTCACTTGACATAGTCGGCATGGATCACTCAAGGGCTTCTTTATCTTCACCGGTACTCGAGATTAAGAGTCAATCATAGAGATCTAAAGGCCAGCAACATTCTTTTAGACAGTGAAATGAACTCGAAAATATCGACTTTGGTTTAGCAAGGATTTTTAGTGGAAATCAAACCCAAGGAAACACTGCTAGAGTAGTGGGGACATTGTAAGTACTATTTATGGACAAAGAATGTGGATGAATTTTTGTTCGAAGAAACTAATTTCTAACACTGCTAACTTTTTTATTCTTTATTTTTATTTTACAATTGAATGATTGATTATAGGGGCTATATGTCACCGGAGTATGCCGTGAAGGGTCTTTTCTCAGAGAAAACCAATGTATTTAGCTTTGGATAGGCTGTCAAGGGACCAGGTTTCATATTGTCAAATCCCAGTAAAAAAAGTTGTGTCTACCAAACAGGGTGAGTATAAATATCAATTGCTGATTTTTTTTAGTGTGATATTTTTACATATTCATATGGAAAAGATTACGAGAACACTGCATGAACCAAGGTCCGGCATAACATGTTATTAAAATTATAGTATTTTAATACATTGTACAGGAAGCATCACATAAGAATTCTCATAGATACATAATCCAATTCGGTCCAGATTCGAGCATGGGCAGGGGTGTAACAATACCTGGTGCATTTATTAACTAGGCTAAAAAACTTACCCAAACCCATGCCCATTTCCATTTAACCACACTTTGGGTGCAGGAACCTGTAGGGCCTAGCTAGCTCATTTACAACCATACTGAAATGTCATTCTTATCCATTTACACGTTGGATTATGCAATATATGCTAATTTTTATGAAACAATAGGTCTACATTCAATTTATTTTAGAAAGACCCATGTGATGCTTTGTGGAAGTTGCAACTCTTCTAGTATCGCTTGATCTTTATAATGACCAATTTTCAAACTTTGGTGGATTACATGATTTGACAATGTAATGAAATGCACTCATCTTATGTATCCATTGACATTATTTATACAACAGAACGTTCTGTGTTATCCAATCATGGGAATAAAAATGAAAGATGTCCATTTATCTGGCAACATATTCAACCACATAACATGTTAAGCAATTTCGCATTTCTAGGGTCTTCGGTTGCCCTTGGAGAACAGTGCTACGTATTTGGGAATCAAAGTTCACATGGCACTTCTATTTTTTTCAGTGTCAAATGGTGCCAATGAGGAAACCAATAGCCTCGCTTGTGATGGAGCTACTGGCCATTCCTTGCCCCTTTTGTTATTTTCATTTTTCATTCAAAATACAATTCACATATGTACAGAGCTGAAATCGATCATTGTCATCTTTTAGTGCCTTTCCTGAAATGCTGACATTTTCTTGTTTTTTGTTGCCCAAGTGGATTATATCTTATGGAAATTGATCGGGTTCTGCGGCCTGGTGCCTACTGGGTTTTGTCTGGCCCACCCATTAATTGGAGAAACAACTACAAAGGTTGGTAGAGACAGACTAAAGACTTAGAACAAGAGTAGGCCAGCATAGAGGATCTTGCAAGGCGGTTGTGTTGGAAGAAAATTGCAGAGAGGGGCCCATTTGCAGTGTGGCAAAAGCCTACGAATCATATTCATTGTATTCAGAAATCAAAGATTCTGGCATCTCCTCCTTCGCACAAAGAATCGATCCCGATGCTGCTTGGTGAGTTCACTCTTTCAATTTTCACTGTTGATTTCTTCCTTCTCCTGTCATTTCAAAATACAAAGGCACCCATTAGTGTTATAATATTGCCAACCCACCTTCATTATTTGAAATTCACCAAATTCTCTCGATGTGTTGAAAACTTTGTTGAATGCTCCTTATGTTGAAACTGAGTGAGACATTAGAAGTTTGAAGTAGCTCCAGATGAATTGAATTACAAGGTTCCGATCATAAAAATGCAATTACCAAAGTAATTTTCAGTCTGTCCAGATAAAAATGCAATTGCCAAAGTAATTTTCAGATGTTAGACGTTGACACTTTCCTGAGGTCCACCGTGATGTTTATTTGAGATCCAACCTATTCATAAGTTAATACAAACATTAAAGAAGGAAAACACAAATATTAGCTTGATCGAAAACTTTTGTGGCCCTTAGAATTTTTTAACGGTGGGTGTCACTTCTGTGGTGGGGTCCGCTCGAGATTTGGATCTGATTCATTCTTTGGCTCATGCCCTAAAATGATCTCTCCAAATGGACGAACGGTGTGGATACAAAACATACATCATGGTGGGACCCACAGAACTACGTGACATCACTTCAGTAGTGACTCTCGCTACTGACACATCGCATAGCTAATCCGCGTCCTCCGATCGATTGACGGTGACAATGCATCGGGTTGGATTGCACTACATGTCGAATTTGGGCCCAAACTCCTAGGCCTAGCCCATCAGTTGGGCTTGGGCCATGCCCTTGTATTTCAGGTTGGGCTTGTCTTGTTAATCAATGTTGGGCTCAGACGCAGTCCATCAACATCCAACACCCTTACTAATCGTACATTAATGGGAACTAGGCGTCCACGCCCAGGCTCGAGCAGACTTGGGTTTACCTTTTAAACCTGCAGGTTGGGCTCCACAAACTCGAATCGGACTTGTTTGGACCCTATATGATTCATACGAGTCAAAGCCTACTCAGCTGAGTCTCGACCTGACTCGAGATTGAACGAGTTGGTCTGAATCGTCGAGTCTTTTAAGCATGTTCGGCACGGCCTGATTTTTGGGCCTGAGAGAAGAAAAGCTGGGCCCATCTTGAATATAAACAATGTTATGTGTTAAGGCCCTGTTCGATCTTCAAATAAGCCCACTTATACCTAGTGTTTCTAATCTTGTAATCTGTTTTATCTTAACAACCTGCAGCTATGGTACAACACTATATTGGTTCTACTAACGGACACATGAAAATTGTCAAATTGCTATAGATGCTCTCTCAATCTGGTACTTGAAACCCCATCTTCATCATACCCTTTGTTCCATGGTTTTTAACTGGGTGACTCGGAGGATGACTCATGGTTTCGAACTGGATCAAACTCGACTGAGTCTGAGTCGACTTAGATGAGTCAGAAATACATGCTTTTGTTTGTCAATTTCAAGATTATCACTATAAAAACTCATTCATTTCTTCGCACAGCCTCAACATCAATGGGTGGGAAATGATGATAACACTTGGTTTTATAACAAATGGTCATATCTGATGAATAAGAAGACTAACCATGCATTTAAACTTTCATTTGTGTCTATCACAGGCTCTGTCAAAGACACTGACCGTTGATCAGCTCTTTCATCTGAAGGAACAGTTTACACTATTGGAGCCGAAAAAAAATGGATGCATCTCTCTAGAGAACATCACGATGGTTAGTTTCCTTATTTTAATATTCAGATTTGTTCTGTGGATATGACTTTTGATGGTTGCAATGGTATCTTTCTCCCCTATTGATGTTTCCAACCATCATATTCTTAGCCAGGCCTTATTGAAAAATGCAACTGATGCAATGAAAGAGTCCCGCATTCAGCTATGCTTCTCAGCCCATTGCAGGGAAACTTCCCAGGGAGGAATTTGGGCTCATTGCAAGAAAAGGGCCTACATCACACAGAGTGGACACATGATCATGGCCAGTGAGGTTGGTGTTGTAGACATTTGCTAGAAGATGTGGCTAGGAAAGGAAGACATGATCGGTCCAGAAGGGGGACCTTCTTGAAAACAGATTCATGTGGAAGGCTAGGAAAGGAAGACATTTATAGTTTGTTTTGAAAACTTTAAATAGACCATTAATTGTTTTGTTGATATTGTGCTAATTGTTGTCTTGATGAATGTTAAATTATTGGGTAATTCAAATTCGTGTCATTCAATCATAGGTTTTTGATAGTTATGCAGATAGAGATTTGATAGTTAGATTGATGGAGATTTGATTGTAGGACAGTAATTATAAGAAAGGATTAGTCAGAATCAACAGGAATTTGTGTGAAAGGATTAGTAAAGAATTAGTAGGAATTTCTATTATTGGCAGTTTTATCGGCGTTTTTTAAGATTTACGGCGTTTTGCAAGCTCTTGTTAGCACTTATTTTGTCTTTTCGCAGCGTTTATGGCATCTTTTGGCGGCGTTTCTCACAAAAAATTGCTGCATTTCTTGTAATATTTAGCGGCGTTTTTATAGTTTTTAGCGGTGTTTTTATCGCTTTTAACCGGCGTTCTCGTGGCTTTTTACTGGCGTTTTTAAAGTTTTTACGGGTGCTTTTATAGTTTTTAGCGGCAGTCACTAGAAGCGCCGCTACAGTGTACGAAGCGCCGCTAAAGTTACGAAGCGCCGCAAGAAATCGACTACAGCCATTAGAAACGCTGCTAAAAAGGGTTGACCGCTGGTAAAACATACAGCGACACCCCCCTTTAGTGGCTCGTGCCCGACCGCCGGTAATTCTTTTACCGGCGGTTTTTTGGACTTTTAGGGGCGGTTTTGGCCGCCGGTAAAGGTCTATTTTCTTGTAGTGATCACACCGCAACAAACAGGTTTTTACTGTTTGTGGCAAGTAAAGGATCTCAAATTTAATTGAAAAAAAAAAATAAATAGCTGCACCATACCAAACGAGAACAGTGTGAAATTCCTTCTAAAGAGTCATACAAAGGAAAAAGAAAAAAAAGAAAGAAGTCGTACAGGTCTATTAAGGAGGACAAAGGAAGAAAAAGAACGGACCATCTAATAGTTGACTAAACTGATCGTCTACATAAATGATCGGCACGGTCAGCCCCACCCAATACATGGCTCGGATGTAATAACCATGTGCCATGTTGGCACGTGTGGTGCGTTGAGCATGCGAACATCTGAACAGCACATCCCCATCCCTTATTCTTTTTCTCGCAGCATCACATTGCGCAGTAGATCTTCCATTTGCATGGGTTAATTATTCAAGTGGGGTTATCTTATCAATGGCTTAGAATATTACTGAACCATGGATCCCACTTTACAAATCAAAACCCACTCCAATTAATCTTTTCTTTCTATATTTAATGTCCATTTTTTAAAAGCAACGAGCCAACTTGTGGTTGGGTCCAGACCAGAATTTAAACCTATTAGCCAGGCCTAACCAAAATTTTAAAATTTTCCTGTCAGGTCAAGTCTATAGGATCAGAAGAACCAATCTCAAACAAAAATAAAAAATTTTAAGCCCAAACCAAGCTCAGATTGACACCTACTACTTCGAAGATGGGACACTTTTACTTGATCAATCGGCACATGACCTTGCGATTGGATTTTATTTTATTTTATTTCCAAGTTGTATGAATAAATTAATAAGAACGGTAAGTGATGAGGGCTGGTGGGGCCCACTGCTGATTAAAGTCCAGCTCGTTTCTTAATGGACCTGCGGCCCACCCTACGGCTAGTAAGTAGGGCGGGTTCAACCCGACCAACCCGTGACCGACACAACATTGGGTTGGGCTCGGGCAGGATGTATTGGGTTCGGTCTTGGGCTTGGGCTATACAAACACCAACCCGATAAAACTTAGGTCATGCTCGGGTTGAGGTTTCAGGTTGCCCGACCCAACCTAAGCCCGATCGATATATATAAGTTACTTATAAATTATAATTGAGTGTGGATTGTCTATGTTGAAGGCACAAGAAATTCCACTGCCATCGGGTCTCATTGGTCAACGTCATTTCCAATAACTCAAGCTAACAAGATACACTGGATTTCTCTCTTCCAAATAGATTGCGTGCTACACAACACGGCTTTTTTAAGGAGTAGTTGTCTTATATTTCAACTTGTTTTGTTTAGAATACACCCAGATCCATAGCTCAACTGGCAGACTGAGTGGATATACCTCGTTTCAACACCTGAGGTCTTGGTATCGATCCCTAGCGGGGGTGACTAACATGGAGTGTGTGTACCGACATGGATGTGTACTAACAAGGTAACCCAAAAAAAAAAAACTTGTTTGTTTAGAAAAAGTAAAGTTCTTTACGAGAAATAATTACATATATAATTAATAAAATCGTAGGTAAAAAAATAAGTTGTGTATTGAAATATAATAGACTAATGTAATAATGAAAATATTAACATCTATCCACCCGACTAACCTGATCAACCCGACCGAACCCGATTGGGTTGAGAATTGCAAACCTGGGGTTGGGTTGGGTTGGGTTGGGTTAGTATTGAAGTATAGAAAATTTGGGTTGGGCTAGGATTGAGCACCAACTGGACCCCCACCTGACTTTCAGCCCTACTAGTAAGTGTGGTCCCAAGCTTTGTGTGGTGTGTACAGTCTGGCTGTTGAAAGGTTTGAATGCAACTCATTGCAAAAGCCCAATATGTTGTTAATGCCATTGTAATGTTTAATCCCACATTAATGACACTTGAATGTTGGATCTGGGTCACTAATCAAGTGGGGGCCACTGTTTGCATGTCCCTACAGAAAAATCAAGATGGTCCACTCAATTGGTGGGCTAGATGGAAACATTTGACTGTAGACCGTTAGTAATTTCTTTCTACTAGTCCATTGTTCTTGCTGTCGGCTTTTATCTTGCATGACCAGACCAGAACATGCCATTATGGCACACATGTGCAGTGTCCGGTCCACTCATCAAATGGGGGACACTATATACATACTCTAGCCCAAAAGTTAAGGTGGTCCGTTTATCTGTTACACGTATGGGTTGCAATACCGAATCGGATCGAGAGATGAGGGAGAGAGGGAGTGGAGAGGAGAGAGACAGAGAGAGGAGGTAGGTGGTGATGGTGGTGAGTCACTACCAGGCTTGGAAGAGAGAGAGAGAGAGAGAGAGAGAGAGAGAGAGAGAGAGAGGGATTGGGTCAGGAACAGGATCGGGTACAACGGGTAGGGTTAGAGATACTTAGAAATTAGGATTATTTTATTATATATATATATATATATATATCATCGAATCCGAGTCAAGTCGGATTTCAAATTGAGTCGAGTCTAACTAGATCAAGTTATGGGTCAAGTTACTAGGTAACTCGGACTCAACTCAGTTTAAGATCGGATTGGGCAAAGCCTACTTGGTATGTATCGACTCACCCATTCGGTTCAGATCGAGTCGGGTCTAAACGAATTAGATGAGTCGAGTTAGGCGAGTTGAGTCATCTTGTGCCCAACTCTAGCAGGGCCTGCCTAGGCCTGCCTGAACTTACATTAAAGCCCAATCCCGAGCCAACACGTACTAACAACATTAGCCTGAGCCCTGAGTGAAAACATTTAGATAAGCCCAGGCCTGATCTTCGTCATTGGATCAAGTGGGCCTAACACAAAAAGAAGTAATTGTTTAGAAAAATGAAAATCTTCATGCAAGATGCATGTGTTGCCTGAGAATTGGAAGGCATATTTGTAGGATCTCGAAACGGACGGTCCTAGTGCGGTGAAAAGCACTTGAGCTCAAGTGGAGCCCAAAAACTATTCAGGCCATACATTTCAGGCCAAAACCTATCCCATAGGTTAAGTTGTCCAAAGTCGGGCCAGGCTCGCTAGGCAAGGTGGGACGCGGATTGGCTACTCCCCCTGACACCAGCCCCGGAGCTGGTGGTCGGTGCTCTGTGGGCCCACCATGATGTATGTGTTTCATCCATTCCATTCATTCATTTTTAAAGATCATTTTAGGGATTGATACCAAAAATGAGGTATATCCCAGTCTCAAATGGACCACATTACAGGAAACAGTGTTTAATGAACTTCGACCATTAAAAACTTTTTGGGGGCCATAAAAGTATTGGATCAAGTTGATATTTGTTTTATCCCTTCATCTGGGTTTTTATAACCTAATCAATGGATTGGATGTCAAATAAAAAGTACATCGGGCCTTAGGAGGATTTAAATGATGGATATCCACTCACTTTTTTTTTTCTGTGGTGTGATCCACTGAGATTTATGTCCCTCCCATTTTTGTATCAAGCCCTAAAATGATCTTTAAAAATGGATGAACGGAATGAATGAAACACGTACATCATGGTGGGGCCTGAGCATGTCGGACCACCACCTATCCCATAGTTAAGGTGTCGGGGCCGTAGCCAATCCGCGTCCGGCAAGGTGGGCCACTAGGTCCATCTCCAGTCACTTGTCAATGTTGGTTATTGACCATTGATTTTCTCTTTTATAATTAGCTATTTTCTTGTACATGTTTTTCCCACCTAATTAGTGAACTGGGCTTATTTCTAGATGTTTGTGGTGGGGCCCACTTAATGAATGGCATGATTTTGCACAAGTGGGCCACCCATGTCCCAATCAGTCTGGAGAACCCTAGCAATTTTTCATTAATGGCTTACCTTCCAAAACTGGATCATGTTTTTGTGCCTTGGCAAATTACTATAGGTCTTACACGTGGGGCCACGCCAAGTGGTTGGCCATGCTACTCCTCTCTCTCCTCTATTTTTAACATCTCTCACTCAACCCCATAGTGGAGAACACAACTAGACTCGTCCACTCTAGCATTATTAACTGACATCATCGTATACATTGACCATTACATTAACGTACAACATTGCAAGCTCTTCAAAGCCTACCTTAGACCCGCATGACCACATTGGATGGAGACAATATCTAATCTATGATCACTTTTCTAGCATACATCTTATCCTCTTAATGAGTTCAAATTACAAATCATTTGCAAACATTTTTTAAATTGTTTTTAAAAATAAAGTATTTGTTTACATACATTTAATTTCAAAACAAGTTTGCAAGTTGTCTTTTTAAAACTTGATGATGCTATGGTAGATAAGTCTTAAAGTGCGTAATCATGGTTCTAGGAACCTAGTGTCACTGCGAAGGGATCTTTCCTAAGCAACTACGTAATTCAAAATCGACGAAGTCACTTTCTTAATAGTATATTCTCAACCGAATCAATCATGACCTTTGTACTATGTGCTAAAGTAGCAACACTCATTCTCATCCTTTTATATGTAAATGTGGGTAATTGAGGGCATAAGAGTCACCTATGAGACCGGCTTACTTGCATAATGCACCGATTAGATCAATTTAGGCACCAATAGGTAAATTGATCCTGGCTCATGACCCTATGGTTTAGTGATGGACTCACAAGAATTTCAACATGAGTTCATGGGTTTGAGCACCCATTGTGGTGTGAGTGCGCAAGTGTGAATGGGGTGTGTGAGTGCGTTTGATACATAGAAAAAAAAGGTAAATTAATTTCAGAGCGGAGTCCAACTCAACACTTCGAGCAGGTGGTCACTCACTCATACCACAAAGTAGGCAGTACTAGGCATACGTCGAGTTTACAATGCGCAGATCCCATGTAAAGTGCAGAGTACTAGCTCAGCAACCCCTAACCTCATCATATAGAGGTCGCACTTATAATACTTGAGTTCTAGTCCGATAGCTAACGGTTGAGTTCTAGCCCGATAACTCCTAACCTGGTTCCTTATAAGCCATGACATCATCAACAGACAAAGTTCCCTCCTACAGAGCATGATTGCTAGCCTAAAAACTCCTAACCTCGTCTATCATTGTGAATGTCATTCAACTTTAAGAGTCTCATCTCTAGTCACCCAAGACCATCGACCGAGTGATAATTTCATGCTAATAATTATTAACATGTGTAAGATTCATCTGAACATGCTTAGCATGTTATATATGTTATATATATATATATATATATATATATATATATATATATATATATATATATATATATATATATAGTTGTGAATGGAGGTGGCTGGGCTTGATGCTGCCTCATCTTCTGCATCACTAGAAAAAGTAGTCACACCTTATCATGCTTCCTCATCCTGAACATGTCTTAAACTCGCATGTTAGGAGTAGTCAATTCTTGCACGAGTGGGGAAGATTGGCTTGCCAATAAAAAAAACCCACCATTGGTGATCCAAGGACTAAGTTTTTTTATTGTTTCTATATATTTAGTGTGTGTCTATAAGAAGACACATCTCATCATGTATATGAAAATTAACAAAATTACATCATTCGCACTTCGAAGTACCTAGTCTTTATCCCATTTTGCATGTATAAGTCTTAAAATACTACACGGTGGGATCTCTACCATCATAACCAGTGGGGATGGAAATACTACATTCTTACTTGCATAAAGGATATCAAGATCTCTTGAGTCCCATATGCCTAACATGCATCTCAAATAAATCTCTAGTAATGGACTTCGTCATGGGATTAGCCAGCATTTTTCTAGAATGAATGTACTCAAGCACAACAACATTCCTCGTATGATCTTTTTCAATGCATCCTACGGGCTGTTTCATATAAATGTCTTCTCTCAAGTCTCCATTCAAGAAGACAAATTTCCCGTGCAAATGAGATAAGTCCCAATCAAGGTAAACCATAATCATTAAAATCATATGAATTGATGTAAATCTAGCTACGGGTGAGAAATTTTCTTCATAATTAATACCTTCCACTTGTGTAAAATATTTTGTTACTAGAGGGACTTTGTAGTGATTAATTGAACTATTTGTCATCTTCTTAATTTTAAATACCCATTTATTCACAATTTCTTTGTCCAGTGGGAAGATTGACTAACTCTTAAACATGATTTTTCTTCATATAATCAATTTTTTTCAATCATTGCAAGAATTCAATCCTCAGAATTAGGAGACATCAATGCGTCTTAATAAAAATTAGGTTCATCTTGATTAATTGCGATGCAAGAGTACGATTTGCTTTCTATCTCAAAATGCCTTTTGAGGATTCTACATCGCAAAGTATGTCCCAACTTATGTATACTGGATGATGTGCTCATACAATCAACACGAACTGCTGGAACACCTTATGTTATGCCCCAAACTCAGAAATTGGACTCACAAAATTCTCGATCGCCAAATCCGGTGCTGATGGCCTCCGTAGTATCCCATTCTTGGCTCCTGACACTCATATGCCATATTCCAATCCTAAGATCCTACAAGGAGGATTTTTCAGTTTGAATTTTTTTTAACGATTAATCTGTTTAGGTGGTTACACATTTTGTACATGGTATCAACGCATATCAAAGAGACAAACCTGTTTGACATGTCACACATGATATGGTGCACCAGCTCAATAATAATGAAGGAAACAATAGCAAACTCTAACAACTCTTGTATGCTTCCTGAAAAGTGTAAGTCATACGTATGAGCAAACCATAGCTCGTGAGTCTACTGCGTGCCGGGAGTAAAACAAGTCTTATCAAGGCGCTCCCGTAAAGACATCCAAAACAACCATAGGCATGTAATCAACAAATCATGTTATCATAGGTGAGTAGGTTATCAATCAAGCATGTGGTATAACTATACAGGTTATCATGATCATGACATCAATAATTGGCATGTCACTCAACAAGCAACCATGAATCATTAAAATAACCAATTATCATGAACAAGATAATCAAATTTCTTTTTTTTTTTTTACTGTATGGCATATGATGGAAAGGCAATGACAAGGCTGACGTGTAATCGTTCGAGTACGAGGACATAATAAACTAAATGTCATATGCTAAGGATGCAATGCAATATACAAATCCTGATGAATCCACAAATATGTGGAACATGGTCCTTCCTACACTGTGAGCATATTAGCCTACCAACCACTGGTAGCTCACCCAAGCCTATTAGGCCCTGCCCACATCAGCTTCCGTCTACGTCCCGCCCACATGTGACCACAGTGACGAGGCGTCACAATATGTCATATGCAGAGGATGTAATGCAGTATGAAATGCAAAATAAATGATAAGGCTGGAGTGTGTAGTTGGGATGATAGTACGTGGTATCGCAAGCTGTGGGGTTTATCATAAGGGACTTCTATCCAAATCAATCCTATACCTAAATTTAAATAGCTACACTCAATGTGATAAACTCCTGATCTCAAGTTGGTCATGCGCCCCGATCGAAACCCTGACCATTACGAAGGTACACATAATGATTTGGTTGCATACTACCAGCCCAAGTAAATAGTGAATGAATGAATGAATGAGTCAAATGCTGAGTGTATGTAACTTCTGCTCAGTAAGTCCACATATCAGTACCGTACATCTCTAGGATCATCACCGAGGTTTAGAACAATGTTGTCAGCCATACCAAGGCCATGCGTGCAAGGCCTACGTGACCAATGTCATATGTAAGATGCAATCACAAGTCATGCCAGTCCTCATCTGAATCCACATATCAGTATAGTTCCTCTTTGGACAATCAGCGAGGTCTAATACACAATACACCACATTGCCGCCCTATACTGGACGCACAACTGTGCAAGTGGAAGAGATCTCACTATCCGCCTAGCCAATAGTCAGCCAATATCTATCCGGCACGTCGATAGCAGACCCATTTATGAGCTGGTCATACTCAGCCTAGCAATTACCTCCTACCCTCGGGCGGGTAAGGCCACACCCCCTTCCAATCAACCACGACACAGTGGGAGATGCGGCCTCCGGGTATTCAGCCCTCGTGTACTCATGTATCCACTCGGTCTCGACGTTGGAGCATCTTCTAGTATCGTCAAGTTTAGAGGCTTTCACCCAGGACATCCTTCGTATCCCATGTAAAGAGAAGATTTTCGGTGTCTAAACCTGCCATCCATGATATGTCTGTGGAGGCTATAAACCTGATGTCGCTAGGGCATATAACAATCACAACAAACAATGAAAGATGCATGAGTTACACAGTCCAATCATGCATCATTCCTGTGCATACCATGCGTTCATGTGGGGCGAATCCGCTTATCAGGGAGTCTCATAAACAACCTGCCTATAGCATATGCAATGGTCAACCACATCTCATAACAAGCATGCAAATGATATATAGGGCCGTTGTGGACATTTAACTATCATTGTTCCTAAAGTGCAGCCCGTCTTAGATTCTAACTTACAATGGAGAATGGTCTTTGTCATGCCCCAAACTCAAAAATCGGGTTCACAAAATTTTTGATTGCCGAATCCGGCGCCAACAGCCTCCATAGTATCACATTCTCGGCTCTTGGCATTCATATACCATATTCCGATCCTGGGATCCTACAAGGAGGATTTTCAACGTCAATTTGATTCGTAATAAGCATAACCATAAGCATAATCCATGAACAATAACAGAGGCACCATCACAAAATCCACTATGATAAAAAACTTTAAGGTATAATGTGCATAAAGGGAAATACAATGACAGAATCGGAAGCTCTAGAAGTTCGCTGCATGCGCCAATCTTAATGTTGTTACGACGTCCTAACATTACCTACACGCAACAGTCGTGCATAAGCTTACGAAAAACTTAAAGGGCGGTAAGAGTGTGTGCGCAATATAAGCGTGCTCAAAATGCAATATCAGAGTAATGCGAAATATACTGGTGAATCCATGAAAACCATTAGCCATACCAAGGCTATGCGATGCAATGCATAAATGCTATCGACCATATCAAGGCCATGCGATACAAGGCATGAATGATGTCGGCCATACCAAGGCCATATGATGCGAGATGCAACTCAAGCATACCAGTCCTCATCCGAATCCACATATCAATGTAAATCATCACTAGAGCATCAAATATCAGTACAGTTCTCACGCTGGATAATCACCGGGGTTTAGTACACTCTACACTAGCTTACTACCCCTATCCAAGCGCACAACTGGGT
Organism: Magnolia changhungtana; assembly: GCA_030180095.1. Classification (NCBI taxonomy): domain Eukaryota; kingdom Viridiplantae; phylum Streptophyta; class Magnoliopsida; order Magnoliales; family Magnoliaceae; genus Magnolia; species Magnolia changhungtana. The sequence goes on along the minus strand of JASAUF010000653.1, from coordinate 7,091,843 downwards.
AAGTAGAAGAGATCTCACTATCCACCTTCCAATATCGGGCCTGGCTCGTCGATAGCTGACCCATTCCTCAAGCCGGTCAAACTCAACCTAGATATTGCCCCCTCACTCAGGTGGGTAAGGTCACACCCCTTTCCAACTGACTATGACACAGTGGAAGATGCGGCCTACTAGTATACGGCCCTCGTGCGCTCATGTATCCACTCGGTCTCGACATTGAAGTCATCCTCTGGTACCATCGAGTTTAGGAACTTTCACGCAGGGACATCTATGGCACCCCGATGCCGGTAACAATATTTTTGGTATATAATTCGGCTCTCTACGATGTGCCTGTGGATGCCATGACCCTAATGTTGCTAAGGCATATAGTAACTATATCACACAATGCAAGATGCATGAGTCATACAATCAAGTCATGCATCAATCCTGTGCGTACGTGCGCTCATAAGGGACAACACTGCCTATCAGAGAGTCCCACAAACAACTTGTCAGAAAGCATATGCAATGGTCAACCTTATCTCATCACAAGCATGCAGATGATGCGTATGAGCATGTATCATGATGTTATGCTGTCAAATACTCATAATTGGCACGATAATTGGCCTATATACAAGGCGGGGTCCATAGATGAATAGTCAATTTAAACCACAAGATAAAGATAGGCCCCTCGGCCATGGATATATCAATTCCGGTGGCACGGAGTCTATGGTGAGGATGAACCATGCAACATCAATGGTGCCCAATAATTTAGGCTAACCCACTAAGAGAATGATGAGAATGGACTTACTAAGGCCTAAGGGAAGGTCACGATGTGGACATTTAACCATCATTGCCCATTAATGTGGACATTTAACCAACAATGCTCCTAAGGAGTGGCTCACATAAAGCTTAAAATATAGTGGGGCCCATGGCCTCACACAGGGGCCTAATGTACATCACCATGGGCCTCACTCAAGGGCCTCATACACATTTCAATGGGCCTCATACATGAGCCACATATGCATCATGTTGGGCCTCACTCATGGGCCTCATCGAATGGGCCACAATTACATCACAATGGGCCTCCCCTACATGGGCCATATATACATTACATTGGGTCTTACCATATGGGCCTCATATATATCACATTGGGCCTCACACATGGGCCACATATATACCATATCAGGCCTCATTCATGGGCCACAAATACATCACATTGGGCCTCATATACATCAAGTGGGCCGCATCTATGGGCTGCACTAATGGGCCTCGTAGACATCAAGTGGGTCGCACCAATGGGCCTCAAATACATCAAGTGGGCCGCATCAATGGGCCGCACCAATGAGCCTCAAATACATCAAGTGGGCCGCATCAATGGGCCACACCATCTACACCATTCATCTATTTTAAAGATCATTTTAGAGCATTACCCAGAAAATATGGATCACATCGGAGGATCATCTGGACCATACCACAAATAACAGTGGAGATAATGATTTCCACCGTTAAACAATTCAACAGGCTGGGGCCCGCCATCATGTTTATTTCCATTTAATCTGTTCACAAGGTCACAAAGACCTGAATTAAGAGGGAAAAACAAATGTTATAATAATCCAAAACTGTTGTGGTCCCAAAAAGGCTTTCAATGGTAGTCGTTCAATCTTCCATTGTTTTTTGCAGTGTGGTCCGCCTGAGATACGGATCTGCCTCATTTTTAGTCTTAAGCCTTAAAACGAGCTCGTCGTTTGGATGGATGGTTTGGAGGTAACACATACATCAAAGTGGGGCCACGTCCTAGCTGGACGGTGAGCACCTCACACGTGTGGCTAGGTCCCACCGTCCAGCGAATAGACGGACGGTTTAGATGTAACATGTACATCAGGGTCAGGGGTCTCACGGACCTGCTGACGTCCACCAGCTATTTGTTGGTGTGAGGTACATAAACCAATCCATTTTCGGATCAGTGGGTCCCACGTGGGGCCTACCTCCAATACATATTATATATTTTTTTATTTATTTTATAAAACTGTCCAGCGTCCAGGTGGGATTCCCACCGTCCCAACAGTGGACGGTGTGGATCATCACATGCAGTATGGTGGGCCACACCGTTAGATGGACGGAGTAGATATAACACATTGGTGGGGCCCACTCCATCATAAAGGGGAGAGAGAGAGAGAGAGAGAGAGAGAGTCGTGTGTGATGGGAGGGACCTCGGCACTATGGGCCCTCCCTTCCATTCATTAGAAGATAATCAAGTGGGTCGCTTTACATGTGGGCCCACCAATCAAAATCAACGGTGGAGATCCCTTCTCCATCAAAATGCAAGGTCTAGATGGAATGAACAATCATCAACGGTGGAGATTGTAAGTGCTATATTTTCTAGATCCTATGATTATCAAATTTTGTAGTGCCAAAACCTCTTAGAATCTATATCTTGTTTAGCTCGTCTTCAAGTTCAAGAAGTTCCATTTTAAGATTCAAGTACAAGTTTAAGATGATTCATTTCAAGATTCAAGCATCACAAGTATAAGAGTTCAAGTACAACATTAACTGATAGTTCAAGCTTTCAAAGCTTCATCTAAGTCAAGACAATATACTTTACTTTGGTACTTAAGCTCGAAGTGAAATACAACTCAAGTACTTCAAGTTCAAGCTACAAATTCAAGCTTCAAAGTGTTACAGGTTCAAGCTTTAAAGGTACTTCACATTCAAGATTTAAAGTACGTCAAGTTATCAAGCTTCATGTACTTGAAGATCAACAATCAACTGATGCAAAAGATGTTTCAAATGTTCAAACATCTCTTATAAAGTATGAATGACCCTAGATTGACCATAGGTTAGGTCATTGTTGATTGCAGACTTTAATTGGGTCATTACATAAGTGTATAGACTGTTTCTTGACTAGTCTTAGACTATGTTCGACTAGTCCTAGTACTGGCTCGGCTAGTCCAAGAAATTCCTCGACCAATCCAAAGTTTGTTACTAATTTTTAGGATTTTCTGTTATTGCCTCGACCAGTCCTGGAGACTGCTCGACCAGTTGAGTGAACGGTGCTTGACCAGTCGAGCAGGCTCGACTCAAAGTCCAACAACTAAATTGGGTCCCACACGACCAGTCGTGGGCAGGTCTCAACCGGTCGTGAAGGCCACTCGACCAGTCGTATAGGCCCTTCGACTAATCGTGGAACGACCTTATCTTATCGTGCCCAAATTTTCAAAAGTTTGTTGATCATTCTACTAGTCGAGCTGATCTCTGGGCCAGTCGAATGAGCTATTTTTTGCGCTTATAAATAGAGCATGATTTTAAGAGTTTGATATTAAATTCAAGCAAAATCAAGACACCACTTTGAGAGATAAGTTAGTGATATTCTTAAGCTATTTAGTGCTAATTTAATATTATCTTTAATTAGCTTTTTTGCATTTGATTTTGTGTTCTACATTCCAATCTTATTTGAAGAAGGGATTGAAGTTTTTCCATTTTTTGGAATCAAAATCAAATCAAGCTAACCCAAAGAGTTTTAATCTAAAAAATCATTTAGAACTTAAAACCATTTCATAAGTGAATGTGAACATTAAACATCTATGTTGAACTTCTACTCCGAATTGGTTCTACCTGGCTGCATCAAAGGAGAATATCCAGATAAGTATTTTACAATTCGATAAATCTATTCTTTTGGTTTCTTTGAGATTGTGCCAGAAAAATCTCTTTCTTTTTGGTTTGTCTGAAGTGATTCAGAAAAGTCAGAGTGTGGGGTTTTTGAATTGTGTAAGGCCACTTGAAAGACACAATTGTGAGGGTTTTAGGTGAACCTTAAAAAACCTATATCATAGTGAACGCCAATATCTACTGTGTGAGGATATTGGGAGTGGAGTAGTTGTGTGGCTATTTTTCTAAATAGTTGGTGTACACACAAGCGAACCACTATAATTTCTGGTCTTGTGGTGATTATTTGATTGTGGCATTGTGTGGTTGTTATAATTTCCTTTTTAAGCACTTGTGGAGAATGTTGTAATCCTTTTATGCAAGTGTGGGAATGTTGTAATAGCTTAGTTATTTTCTTTGCTATTTTATTCTTTATTCCTCTATATCAGTTTGAGATTTTGATACACAAACTGTTCTAGGAATCAGGTTGTCCTACTATAAGCCATTGGTTTTTGGTGTAAGGTTGTCTTTAGAACAACATTTATATCAACCTCTCAATACTTGTACATTTGAAGCTATTATTCGTTTATGCTTTGTGAGATTGTTTAAGTGTTATCTTTATTTATATTTGTTTAAATTCTGCATTTAATTTTTAATTTGGCATAGTCTTATTCACCCCTCCCCCTCTAGGACTCTTAGCTCAGCCTTTTCAAGTGGTATCAAAGCCTAATAGCTCGCTTTAATTATTTTTTGGATTAATTTCCTAGGATAATCGATCTGAGCTTTTTAAGATGTCAAATTTTGATAGTCTTTCAATCACTAGGCCTCCACCATTTGATGGCTCCAATTATGCCTATTGGAAAGCCAGAATGTGAATTCTCTTAAAATCCATGGATGCGAGCGTGTGACAAGCCATAGTGACTAATTGGACCACTCCTACCACTGAAGTGACTAGTATCGATGGATCTGTAACTGTAAAAGTAACACCTTATTTTACTTGGACCAATCTTCAAAAAGTGAAAGTAATGCCAATGCAAAAGTTCTAAATGTTATTACTTGTGCACCATCACCAGATGAATTCAAGAGAATTATATCCTGTGATACTAAAAAGCAAGCCTAGGATGTTTTGGAAATGACATACGAGGGAACAACAATTGTTAAGAAATCTAAAGTCCAAATCCTCACAACCAAATTTAAGGAAATACGTATGGAAGAAACTGAAACTTTCATAGACTTCTATATAAGATTGAATGACATTGTTAACTCTATGTGGGGTCTCGGTGATAGAATCCCAGAAAGTAAAGTCTGTGCAAAGATACTACGATCAGTTCCTGAACGGTTCAATTCAAATGTGACTACGATCTAGGAACTTCGTGATATGGATAATATGAGGGTAGAAGAATTAGTTGGTTCCTTACAGACCTATGAGTTAAACTTTAAAGCTCCTAAAGGTAAATCCATCGCCCTTAAATCTTGTAAAAGTATTTCTTAAGAAAATAGTAATAATTTTGATTTAGAAAATTCTGAAGATGATATGGCCCTTTTAGCTAAAAAGTTTTGGTCGATTTGCAAAAACCTAATGAAAAGAAAAAATCTAAATCTAAAATCTGGAAATCTTTAAAAGACAGTCAATGTTACAACTGCCATGAATATGAGCATCTAGAAAACAAATGTCCTAAAAAGGACAAACCTAAAAGGAAAGGAATGTTAGCTACTTGGGATGAATCTTCCTACTCTGAAGCCTCTTCTAAGTCAGAAGATTCTGAAACCGAGTCGGGTAATGAAGTTAAAGCCCTTATAACTCTAGCCAAGTTCACTTTTTCAGATAATGATGATTCAATTAGTGAAGAAAATCTAAATAGTGATCATGAAAATGAAGAAGATCTTCAAGATGCTTATAATGCCCTATACAAGGAAAGTTGCAAAATTGCTGTAAAACTAAAACTTCAGAAAGAAAAGTTTTCAAAACTTAAAGAAATTTTTGATAATCTAGTCTTAGAAAAATCTCACATTTTAGACTGCTTTGAAAAAACTAAGTGCGACTTAGATTTCAAAACCTCCCAAGTTGAAAATCTAAGATCTGAAAATGAAAAGCTAAAACTAGAAGCCTCTTTACTTTTGAGTTTAAAAGACAGTTGGAGGTATGCCCAAGGTGATCCTAAGTTAGAAAAACTCTTATCCGGATCCAGAAAATGTGGCGATCGATCTGAATTGGGCTACGACAAAAGTATTCCTCCCAAACATAAGAATACTCCACCCAATTTTATGAAAGGGGAGTCTTCTAACTCAAAAGAGAAAAGTCTGAATCAAAATTATTATAAAAATGCTAAGACTTTTCAAAATTTAAAACCTAAAAGCAACCATATCAACTATAAAAATCAGAATTGTAATCCTTTAACTGAGAAAATTGTTAATTTACTTAAGAAGCTCTTAAAATCTAACTCAGTGGGTCGGTCTTATAACAACTACAAATATAAGAAAACCAACTTACTCCTAAACCCAAAACTGTAATGAAATGGGTCCCTAAGGTTACATGTTTGGTTGCCCACACCGCTTGTAAAGCTTCGAACCATTCAAAGTGGTACCAGACAGTGGATGCTTCAGACATATGACAGGTGACAAGAGTCTGTTCACTAATCTTAAAGACATGACTGATGGTTCAGTCACATTCAGTGATGGTAGCAACTGCAGAATTATTGGCCAAGGTACGGTTCAACTTTTTAACCTCCCTCTATTTGAGAATGTTTTATATGTCGAAGGGTTAAAATATAATTTATTAAGCATCTCTCAAATATGCGATAATAATCATAGTGTAAAATTTACTAACCAAGGTTGTGAAATTTTAAATAAAAATGGTTTTATAATATTAACTGGTCGCAGAACTTCTAAAAACTGCTACATAGTGAGTGATTCAAGCTCATCTAATCAATCGTGTTACATGGTCCATATTGATGAAATGAACTATGACATAAACGCCTCGGACATGTACACTACCGCAACTTGTATAGATTTAGCAAAAGAGAGTTAGTAAGAGGTCTACCTAAAATACAAAAAGTAGACAAAATTTATGGCGAATGCCAGATTGGTAAACAACCTAGGAGTACTCACAAAAAGGTGAACTCCAATGCCACATCTAAACCCTCGAACTTCCCCACATGGATCTTATTGGACCAACTAGAACGGAGGGTCGAGTTGGCAAGAAGTATATTCTAGTAATTTTGATGACTTTACCAGATACACATGGGTAGTCTTTTTAAGAGACAAATCATAAACTCTTGATGAAGTAAAAAGGGTACTTAAATGTATCCAAATGGAAAGAGAATCACAAGTGTCTAAGATCCATAGTGATCATGGTTCGGAATTTGAAAATAGCAATTTTGAGAAATTTTGCAGTGATCAGGGAATATCATATGAATTTTCTGTGCCCAAAACACCACAATAAAATGGTGTAGTAGAAAGAAAAAATAGAGTGCTTCAAGAAATGGCAAATGTTATGCAAAATAGTATGAAGCTTCCTAAAAACTTTTATGCCGAAGCCGTAAATACTACTTGTTATATAATTAACCTCGTTTATACTAGAAAATCAAATGGTAAAACGGCTAATGAAATGTGGTTTGATAAGAAGCCTATTGTTAAATACTTTCAAGGTTTTAGCAGCAAGTGCTACATTTTACGTGACCGTGAAAATCTAAGAAAATTTGACACCAAAAGTGATGAAGGGATATTTTTAGGGTATGCTCTAAATAGTCAAGTGTATTGGGTTCTTAACAAAAGGACTGGTGTAATTCAAAAGTCAATTAATGTGGTTATAGATGATTACTTGAATACGCCTGCTTCAAGTTTAGAAAATGATGAAGTTATTTTAATTGATAAACCTGACTCTTCATCAAGTCAAAATAACACTGAACTGAGGACAGTTAAAGACTATCCAACTAATCAAATCCTTGGAAACCCTCTCACTGGTGTGCGCACTCGTAAACAACTTGAAGATATGTGTAACTACGTGTGCTTTACATCTCAGATAGAACCGGCTAACGTAAAAGAAGCTCTTACTGACGAAAACTGGATTGTTGCGATGTAAGAAGAGCTCAATCAATTTGTTAAAAATGATGTTTGGTACTTAGTTCCAAGACCGAAAGATAAACACATTATTGGAACAAAATAGATTTTGAAAAATAAGTCTGATAAACTTGGTAATATTATTAGAAACAAGGCTAGGTTGGTTATACAAGGGTGCACTTAAATTGAAGGCATCGATTATGATGAGACCTTTGCCCCAGTAGCTTGTCTTGAATCAATCAGACTATTATATCCATTGCATGCTTTAAAAAGTTTAAAATATACCAAATGGATGTAAAGAGTGCATTCTTAAATGGCGATTTATATAAAGAAGTGTATGTTGAACAACCATCAGGTTTTGAAGACCCTAAGAATGCTACCCTAAGAATGCTGATCATGTCTACCGCTTAAAAAAGGCACTCTATGGGTTGAAACAAGCTCCCAGGGCATGGTACGAAAAGTTGACTAAGTTTCTACTAAGTCATAACTTTATAATGGGAAGTGTTGATAAGATATTGTTTGTAAAGAAACATAATGATCACATACTAATAGTGCAAATCTATGATCACATATTATCTATGGATCTACCTGTGCTAACAATACTGTTGAGTTTGCAGATTTTATGAAGTCTAAATTTGAAATGAGCATGGTTGGAGAATTGAATTATTTCTTAGGGTTGCAAGTCAAACAGCTACATGATGGTTTCTTTATTTCTCAAATCAAATATGCTCTGAACTTAGTTAAAAAGTTCGGATTTGAGAATGGGAAAATTTTTTATACTCCAATGAGTACTACTTTAAAACTCTCAAAGGACTCTACAGGTGAGAGTGTGAATCCTAAGTTGTATCGCAGTATAATAGGTGGTTTGCTTTATTTAACTGTGAGTCGACCTAATATTGCATTTAGCGTTAAAATTTGCGCTAGATATCAATCTGACCCTAAAGAGTCACATTTAATTACTGTTAAGTGGATTATCCGATATGTCGGTAGTTCAACTAATCTTGGTCTCTGGTATTCACATAATACTAGTGTGCAATTTGGTTACACAGATGTTGATTGGGCTGGTAACATTAATGATAAAAAATCAACTAGTGTGGTTGTTTCTATGTAGGAAACTATTTAGTTTATTGGTTAAGTAAGAAACAAAGTTCCGTATCACTCTCAACAGCTGAGGCTGAATACATTACTACAGGTAATGCATGTATTCAGCTTGTATGGATGAAAAGAATGTTAAGTGATTACGGAATTGTGCAAGATACTATTGTTTTATATTGTGATAATTCAAGCGCAATTAATATCTCCAAAAATCTAATCCAGCATTCACGAACCAGGCATATTGACATTAGATATCACTACATTCTTGAATTAGTGGAAGACAAGACAATTTCTTTGGTTTATATTCTGACCGAGACTCAACTTGTTGACATATCCACAAAACCGCTCGACAAAAGCAGGTTTGCTAAATTGAAATTTGATCTTGGTATGTGCAATATGAATTGTTGATTCATGTCTTTCTGTATCATAATGTATATATTAGTTATTTTAAATTTTTAAAATTTTAAATTTTATGAAAAATTGCACATTTTGGGCTATGCACAACCAATCGAGTACATACTCAACCAGTCGTGGCAAGACTGGTCGAGCATGTACTCGACCCGTCGTGAAACACAGGTTTGCCCTTTTATTTGGGGAAAAATCACTTTTTCTTCGTTTGGGTTGTCTTCGAGCCCAACGTCGACCGGTCGAACCCATCTTCGATTCCTTTGTGGTTAGTACATTATTTTCAATTTTCTTGTAGATTCAAGTCCTTTGCACTTCATTTTCTTCATTTATGAATTTTATTTCATGTTTTGTGTTGGTTTTCAGGGTTTTCTATTCAAAAATCCGATCTACTAGAAACCCATTTTACCTCTTTTACAATCACTTTATTTCTTGATTTCTTTGTTGCAAATGGATGGTAGAACCAAGAAGAAAGGATCTCGTGGTCCCTCTTCATCTCGTTCGACTCTTATCACGGTGTGTCACCTTCGATCGCCCGAGGATGATCCCCATTATGTGCGGGATATTCGTGTGCACAATGTGATAGTAAAACGGCTTGTTAATGTTGACCATTTGTCTCCGTTTGACATCCTTCCTCTCTTTCAGTCTGTAAGATGGGATAACATACTTCATTGGGGTGGGCCGGCATACCGCTCCATTGCGCAGGCTATCTATGCTTGCATTACTGATTTTTCTGCTAAAAATCTGACATTTACTATTGTGACCAGAAAGGTCCAATTGATATGGACCGTCATCTAATTTCTGGTTTAATGGACCTTCCAGTTAATGACGAAGGTATTCCTATTAGTTCTTTAGTGGCAAAACCATTTGAAACTGAGAAGCGAATGCTCACTAGAGATTTATGCAAAATAGATGCGGAATGGAATACTGGGAATGCGATCGCCTCCAAGTTTCTGTTACCCAGATACAGAATCCTTCAGATGATTTTCATTTCAGATGTCTATCGTCAATTTGGTAACAAAACTGAACTTACTACATTCATGGTTCGTATTCTCCATTCTATCATTTATGGAGTCTCTGTATGTCTTCCTTCTTTGATTTGTCATAGCATTATTCAATTCCGTCTCCACCCAGCTCACAGTGACATACCCTTTGCTTATCTTATGACTGTGTTAGCCACTCATAGTTTAGTGGATATGCCTGTTGGAGAGGCTCCTATTACCCAACTACCTTTCAACAACTCAAACATTAACATGATGAATTTGAAGTTGGCCCCAGACCAAGTTGATGTGGGCGTTGGTGGAGCTGCTACTGCAAATGCAGAGGAAGGTGATTTACCTCCAGATGATATCAATATGGATGACCTTTTTGATGAAATTGAATCTGATTCTGCTGCTAATTCTGATTATCAGCCATCTGACTTTGATGTGCGGTTGCGCTCACTTAAGGAGAAGGTTGAAAGTATGAATGTGTCCCATGAAATGCAATTTAAATATATGCACAAGTATCTAAAGTGCATTAATAAGGGACTTCATCAAATTGATCCTTCCATCCCTGCTCCTTCATCGGGTTCAGATTAGTATTTGAATTTGTGTTTTGTAATAACTTTTAAACTACTTGAACTTCTCATGTTTTATGTGCTTGGTCATGCTTGCTTATGAACTTGGTTAACTTGCTTATGAACTTCTCTTGATCATATATTCTCTTATTTCTCATTACTCTTCTATTTACTTATTTATCTACTTCCATTATCACTCTTTCCTTTGTCATATTATGACAAAAAGGGAGAGAATTTATTCTATCATATTTCATTATGATTGTGGATCAAATTTTTCATTGTATGAAGTTGGTAGTAAGGGGGAGTAAGTAAGGGGGAGTATTGATGAGTATTGATTGATGATGCATATTGGTTTAACTAGGATGTAACTGCTGCATGATTCTCTAATCAAGTTGAAACTGGTGAAAAATTCTTTGTTCTGCATATATGGTGCATGATTCTTTATTGTGTGGGTTATGCTTATCTTATTTTAATGAAGTGTGTTTTATCACAAATTTGACAAAGGGGGAGATTGTAAGTGCTATGTTTTCTAGCTCCTATGATTATTAAATTTTGTAGTGCCAAAACCTCTTGGAATCTATATCTTGTTTAGTTCATCTTCAAGTTCAAGAAGTTCCATTTTAAGATTCAAGTACAAGTTCAAGATGATTCATTTCAAGATTCAAGCATCACAAGTATAAGAGTTCAAGTACAACATCAACTGATAGTTCAAGCTTTCAAAGCTTCATCTAAGTCAAGACAATATACTTTACTTTAGTACTTAAGCTCGAAGTGAAATACAACTTAAGTACTTCAAGTTCAAGCTACAAATTCAAGCTTCAAAGTGTCACAAGTTCAAGCTTTAAAGGTACTTAACGTTCAAGATTCAAAGTACGTCAAGTTATCAAGCTTCGTGTACTTCAAGATCAACAATCAACTGAAGCAAAAGATGTTTCAAACGTTCAAACATCGCTTATAAGGGAATGACCCTAAATTAACCATAGGTTAGGTCATTGTTGATTACATACTTTAATTGAATCATTACATAAGTGTATAGACTATTTCTCGACTAGTCTTAGACTATGTTCGACTAGTCCTACTACTGGCTTGACCATTCTAAGAAATTCTTTGACCAATCCAAGGTTTGTTACTAGTTTTTGGAATTTTCTGTTATTGCCTCGACCAGTCCTGGAGACTGCTTGACCAATCGAGTGAATAGTGCTCGACTAGTCAAGCAGGCTCTACTCAAAGTCTAGTAACTAAATTGGGTCCCACACGACCAGTCGTGGGCAGGTCTCGACCTGGCCGTGGAGGCACTCAACCGGTCATGTAGGCCCTTCGACCAGTCGTGGAAAGATCTTATCTTATCGCACTCAAATTTTTAAAAGTTTGTTGGTCATTCGACCAGTCGAGCTGACCTCTAGGACAGTCGAATGAGCAGTTTTTGCACTTATAAATATAGCATGATTTTAAGAGTTTGATATTAAATTCAAGCAAAATCAAGACACCAATCTAAGAGATAAGTTAGTGATATTCTTAAGCTATTCAGTGCTCATTTAATATTCTCTTTAATTAGCTTTTTTGCATTGATTTTGTATTATTCATTCCAATTTTATTTGAAGAAGGGATTGAAGTTTTCCCATTTCTTGGAATCAAAATCAAATCAAGCTAGCCCAAAGTGTTTTAATCTAAAAAATCATTTAGAACTTAGAACCGTTTCATAAGTAAGTGTGAACATTGAACATCTACACTGAACTTCTACTCCGAATTGGTTCTACCAGGCTACATCAAAGGTGAATATCCAGATAAGTATTTTTAATTCAGTAAATCTATTCTTTTGGTTTCTTTGAGATTGTGCCAGAAAAATCTCTTTCTTTTTAGTTTGTCTAAGGTGATCCAAAAAACTCAGAGTGTGGAGTTTTTAAATTGTGTAAGCCCACTTGAAAGACATAATTGTGAGGGTTTTAGGTGAACCTTGAAAACCTATTTCATAGTGAATGCCAATATCCACTATGTGAGGATATTGGGAGTGGAGTAGTTGTGTGGCTGTTTTTCTAAACAGTTGGTGTACACACAAGTGAAGCACTATAATTTCTAGTCTTGTGGTGATTATTTGATTGTGGCATTGTGTGGATGTTGTAATTTCCTTTTTAAGTATTTGTAGAGAATGTTGTAATCCTTTTATGCAAGTGTGGGAATGTTGTAATAGCTTAGTTATTTTCTTTGCTATGTTATTCTTTATTCCTCTGTATTAGTTTGGAATTTTGATACACAAACTGTTCTAAGAATCAGGTTGTCATACCATAAGCCATTGGTTTTTGGTGTAAGGTTGTCCTTAGAACAATATTTATATTAACCTCTCAATACTTGTACATTTGAGGTTGTTATTCATTTCTGCTTTGTGAGATTGTTTAAGTGCTATCTTTATTTATATTTGTTTAAATTTCGCATTTAATTTTTAATTTGGCATAGTCCTATTCACTCCCCCCTCTAGGACTCTTAGCTCAGCCTTTTTAGAGATCCCTTTACATACTAGGAAAAATAAACATCATGACAGGGTCCATAAAGAATGGCCCCATCATGGAATGAACATATGAGTCATGGTGGGCCATCAACCACACTTAGGGTCCAAAGTGAGATCCATACCATCGATTGGTAGGCCCCACTTGGCCCATCATCAAAATATAAATCTAATCCTATAAACACCCACCGATTGCTAATCTTCTTGGTCCCTTGGCTTCCTTAGCTCCTTATCTTCTTCTTTAATGGTGGAAGATGAGAATTGAAGGATTAGATGGTGAGATGAGGGGGTAGGAAGATGGGTCCTCTCTAGGCTATTTTCTATCCTTAGGATTTTCTCTCATGGAAACTTGGGAAATGGTGGTGAGAATGAGAGAAGAGAGGGTGTTATATGAAAGATGGGATGAGAGGAATGGATGTTGTAAGAAAGGGATGGGTGGAGAGAGAGAGAGAGAGAGAGAGAGAGTTAACTTTGGGAATGGGAGAGAGATGGGAGCCATGCCTTGTTGGTAAGAGAGGGATGGGTTGTGTACTTGACTTATGATTGATTGATTGATGTGATGGGTTGTAGAGATTCTCTCAAAATCCGCAACGCCTGGTGTTTTCTTCGAAATAAACCAGGCCCATAACTCCTGGCCTGGGTATCGCATCGGCGCGCGAGACGATACGTTGGAACCGCGACGACGGCGCAGTAACTAGGATACAAGTTTTGAGTCAAGTCGACATAGATTACAGGATGCGACTTAGGGTCGTGCACAAACGCTGATTACAGGTCACGGCTTGCCGAAATTCGACCGGGAGAACCGTAGAAGCCTACAAAATAGTACGGACTATAATACAGGCCTTACAGTCTTTACAATAGGCCATAGGGAGTTTATGATGTGGACATTTAACCACCATTGTCTCCTAGAATGCGGCCCGCTATAGAACTATCTCACAATGGGGCTCATGGCCCTTAAACTAGATAGAAAAATGGATGGGCATCATAAACATTATCATATACATCATGGTGGGATCAACATCATAATTGGGCCTTGCACAAGAGTCTCATATATCACAATGGGCCTCATCACATGGGCCTCACATACATCACAATGGGCCTCATCACATCACAAAGGGCCTCATCCCGTAGGCCTTATATACATCACAATGAGCCTTATCACATAGGCCTTATACACATCACAGTGGGCCTCATCCGATAGGCCTCATATTCATTACAATGGGTCTCATCACATGAGCCTCATCACATCACAATGGGCCTCATCCCATAGGCCTCATATACATCACAATGGGCCTCATCACATAGGCCTTATATACATCACAATGGGCCTCATCCCATAGGCCTCATACACATCACAATGGGCCTCATACAAGGGCCTCACATACATCTCATTGGGCCTCATCACATGGAAGGTAAGGCCCATACAAGATAGCTCATACTAGATGGCCCACTTATGGTTTTGAGCCCAACAACACCTGAGAGTTATTTTTTTCAGAGTTTAGATACTGCATGAAATGCTTTGGGAAGGTGGTGGACCCCACTGACGTGGCCCTACATAAATTTTATATCAAACAGATTTTTGTGCAATGTTGGTTCTGAGCCATTTTAGAGTAAGATTCATGATCACGTGGGGCCTACATATGGTGAAAGAGAATAACTACCAGGTAGCTCTATGTATGGGCTTTACAAATTATAAGGCAGACCTCTTTGGTTGGGTGAGTACAATTTACAGTGATGGCCCAAACATGGGTACTTGGAGAAGCTATGCAGGAAATGTAGTGCAGAATTAGTTTTAGCCCAATTTTAAGTATATCCCATGATTACAAGGGACCACATTTTAGTGTGCCGTCAGGTGCCCTTTGTTGTACTATATATGCACTTCAAAAATTATAAGTTGGGACCAACTGATTGTGCACACGTAATATTTAGTATAGGGCCAAACATAAGCACTTTGATTTTCTGCACGTAGTTTTTCTGCATAACCATGCCTGACCACATTTTGAGATCCACTCCCTAATCATGAGGGGTTTGATTTAGCCTAATTAAAATATTATTTATATATTCATTAGTGTAGATTAGAGGTTCCAAGTGGTGGCCTACTCAAACCTCCAGCGTGTGATCCACTATAGAGGCCCAAAGTTGGTACAAAACACAAATAATCAGACAATTTTCTAAAATGGGGTGTGTCACAGCTTAGAGCCCAATTTCTAAACACTTAGGGATCATTCTTGACAAAAAGGTGGGACATCCCAGCTTACTTATATAAGGGTTAAACATCCCCCAAAGTAGGACCCTTAACTATAGAGTGTGGGGCCCACTACAAGGTGTCAAAGAGGCCTACATGCAATACAATTAAGTACTTTAGAAAATTTTCAGCAAACAAAAAGTGTAAAGGGAATGAAATAGATCCAATGGCAAGTGGGGCCCACATACTAGCAAACCATAGATTAGAGACACACAAAAATATACATGAGTTCTCAGATTGGATGAACTAATAAAATGCATAAATCACAAGTGATCCCACACCCAAGTGGGTCAATGAGAGGATAATTGTTATGTATAACATAGATCCAACATATTCATCAAGTAATACATGAAATATATATTGACGAAATCTCTATGATCAGATTCTCTATTAGAGAATATGATCCAATAGATGGTTTGGGAACAAGTTATTCAGGCCGTTTATAGGTTTCCAACCATACAGAGCCTTGGATCCATCTGGACCACACATAGAAATTCAAGATTTATCCTTACAGAAGTATCTATCAGTCCAGAATTTTTTAAATTTATCATGAAAGAATCTGACCATAAGGACCACACATATGATTATTAACTATCTCAACTAAGTTAAGAGTAAATATCAAATACATCTGACCATTGGAATCATAGATATGGCCCAAACAAAAATGGTCATAATAAGCTTTCAAATACATCTTTCGTATAAGGCCAAGATCTCAGCCATTCGAACTCTGATTATGGCTTATTATATACCGTTGGAAAGATGGTTCAATTTTCTATGAATCCAATAGAACATATATTTTTAATACATTCATTAAAAGAGTTCAATATGGGTCCATTTATGCAAATCAAAATCCTGCATGTGTTGCTGGACAATAGCTAAGTAAAATTGATGTTAAGGATGATTGGATCGTTGGATTGCTACAAAATTTGGTCCAGAATTAGTTCATATTGTGATTCATAATATCCCTAAGTTTTAACTTTGATCTTATTATGGTTGATTTTATATGATTTTTATAACTTTCTATCCAGAAACAAAAACAAGATTACAAATGAAGGGTGTAGATATGATGTTCATCCTGGTGGACCATACTGACATGGGCCACTTTGCTGACCACCATAGATATAAATACATGCACATAAGAACTCCATACCAATGGGGCCCATGCATATCAAGAAAATAAAAAGGGGAAGAAAGAGGAGGATGAAGAAGATGGAAGGAGGGGTGTAGACTCACTTCAATGGATAGATGGTTGGATGATGATGTGTGGTCTACTCCCTCTTGATCAATGGTGGGCCACACCTTGGCCCCACTCTCTCTCACTCTTTGTTAAAATCTTAGAATTTTTCTAAGTATAGAAAAATAATAACTGCAAGAGAGCTCCTACTCTTATATAGGGAATTGGAGGTTGGGGTGGCAAAATGATGTGGCAAGTTCATGCGATCTCATTGGTGCTAAAATTGATGTAGAATGTGATGTATAGTATAGGTAGTGGATGGATGAGGTGGATGGTGCTAAGCATGCATTGGCCAAGGTGGAAGAAATCTAGACATGCATTGGCTAATGAATGGATAAGGGTTATGGGTTGTAGGTGATGCATGGTGAATGATGAAGTGGAGTGTTGCAATTGGTTGTTTGAAGTGATGTGGTACAAATCAAGACATGCATTGGATGCATGTATAGGATGAGGTGGACATGAGCCATGATTAGTTTCTAAGGCATGGGGAGAGAGCTAATGATGAGTTTTAGGATAGAATCCAATTTTATCTTATAGGGCTCATCTTATATGTGTTAGGTTCTTATTTTGTCATGTAGCAATTGTCCTATTTGTTGGTAGTTTTCATATTTTAAAAGTGGGTTTTAGGCCCACATGAGCTCAAGTCCAATGGGCCTAGCATAACAAAGGTTGCTTGTATTACTGGATACATAATTTGGACCGTACATTCGATGCGTCATATCTCACTAATGGAGCGTCGGATTGACACAAGGTTTTCACCATTGTGACAGTAATGACGATGTGGTCCACATGATAGAGGTCTCAAGGTCATCCAGAATAAATCACTTTGGTGAGTTTTCTTGGTGCACTAGGGTGTAGTGTATGGTCTATCAACGGTGCGAGTTGGGACACGTGTGCACATGAGCGATGTTGCAAAAGATCAGGATCCCACGCCTTGACCATAACCATTAAGATGGCCGCTCCCACTTCCTTGAATTGCATTTGGCATCTTATAGAGCTCTATTTCTACTATGGGTTCTTTCTGTCGTGATACCTATCTTTAAGAAATGTCACATTACGGGATTTGACTTTAATCCATTTTTCATGGTCTTTATATACTGATACATATAATTTTAAATGGATAAGATGACTAATAAAGCTACACTCAATAGTTCCTTTATCTAACTTACTTCTGTTCAAAGCAGTGATTAAAACATGACTCATCGAAACCCATGGCGCAAATCACTCAATGATGGTTTTCTACCAATCCACAACTCAGAAGGTTTTTTTAGAACGGATTTGAAAGTAACCCTATTCAACACATAAAAGGTTGTGATCAAACCATTATAGATTTGGTCATATCCAGTAATGTTTTGCTTCTTCTTTCACCTACACCATTCTACTGAGGAGTGTATGGCATGGTGTATTGTCGAGCGATGCCGACATTTTCATAATATAATATAAAGATATGTGTATTCTCCACCATTATCTATTATCAACAGTTGGATTCTTCTATCCAGCAAATTTTCAACTTTCGATCTGGCTTCGACTTTGAAGAAATCAGATACATTGTACCATACCGCGAGTAATTATCAATAAATGTTATGAAATGTTAGTAACAATTGCAGGCTCGTACATTTATAGGTTCACATATATTGTTATGTGTAACCTTCAAAATTTCTTTAAATCTAATTACCTTAGAGAATAACTTTCTTATATCTTTTCTTGATACATAATATTTACAAAATGGTAATTCTATTTTAGTCAAGGTTTTCAATATTCCATCTCGGTCTAACCTTGTCATTCAATCTTTTCCTATATGACCAAATATGTTATGCCACTTAATAGATTTATATATAATACAAGCATTAAATACACCAACAAAATATGAGCTGCTTGACATTAGAGAAAAATTATTTACAACTTCTAGCTTAAATAGGTAAAAGATTGTTGTTCCGTAATGCCAGTATTGTATTGCTTTTCATCAACGAGACTCTATATTTATAAAATCTTACAACAAAATTCTCTTTTATGAAGCATGTGACAGATATCAAATTCATTCTCATTTGACGGGCAAAAAATGTATCTTTAAGAAGTAGATGTCCTATTTTTCACTCTAGGTGATAGGTACCAACCCCAATAATATCATCCAAAGCATTATTTCCCATGCACGACTTATGACTTCTAAGTGAAATGGTTCGAAAATATGAAACACTCTTTATCCTTTATCACATGCCTTGTGGCCCATGAATCCGTAATCATTCATTAAAGTTCAAGTCAATTATTAATACATTTATGCATATATAACTAATAGGTGGAGAAAAGGTTATCATTTTATGATAGGAGGCAAGTTCTGGCCTAATGGCTCTACTTTCCACAAAAAAAAAAAAAAAAAAAAAAAAAAAAAAAATGAACCATTACCCTATCCGCTGGGTCTTTTTCTATTATCTCTCCTTGGCTGCAAGGGTTTTATATATACATCATCGGTCCAAGATTACTATGGAGGTTTAATTGAATGATGCTTAGGTGGGTAAGGACACTTTTTGAGGTGGATATGGATGATATTGGGGTGGTTGATATTGGTAAGTAGATGGATGTTGATATAAACGAGGAACTGGTGGTCTTTTGGGTAGATTAAGTCGATTGGTGGGAGCTTTCTTTCATTTCTGCCTATCCTAATTCCTAACTCTTCTCTTTAATCGACTAATTTTACCATTCTTAACAGCATAAACTACACAACTACTAGATTGGATAGCCTTAGACTCAAACGTCTTGTTTTAAATGATGGGCTAAGTCTCTGAAAGTTTGATCGCCTCATTGTGATTCAGAATATCCTTAATGTAAGACCATGATTTTGTGAGAGATTGAAACATTGCAATAGATTTTTGAATTTTAATCAGAATGCAACTTACTTTCTGCAATTCAGTCATCATATATTTCATTTTTCTAATATGAACCCTAATGGTGCACCTAATTAACATTCTACATACATCAAATTGTGTTTGCATCATCCCAACTTGGCATTCAATACTTGACATATGATTCAACTATGACATCCCACATTTGCTTAGTACTCTTATGAACTTCATACATTAGGGTCTGATTCTTATGCATGAAAATAAGATGTTTTTAGCAGTTCTATTATGCCTCTTCCATTTGTTATATTTCTATTGAGCAAGTTTTAAGTTAACCTTGGGAACATCCTCATCCTCTATTTCAACGTGTACAATACATTTTATTTATCTCACAATATTTTGACGGATCTATGATAGACGTCAAAATTATTCTAATTAAACTTCTCTTAAGAAATCAACCATAATGGATTTGAACACCATTTCTAGTCAATACATTAGGTGAGAGAGGGATCTATTTAAGTTAATTAGGAAAGACATTCGAGACACTAAATGTTAAATATCCATATGCAATTATCATCAGTGGTTTAAATATCTAACGTGACATCACACAAACCAATTTAGAAGAGGGTAATATGATCATTATTGAATGGGCCTAAAAGTTCCACTTATGCAATTAGGTGTCGCATAAACAATTAAAGTCGAAAGCGTAATAAAGTAATCCCTCCATGGCAAGGTCAAGTCACGCATCAAATTTAAATAGCCATATAATGAAATAATGCCCAAGTTGAGTTCGACTGGTCAAACACAGGGTCAGGCTGGCCGAATTTCCAACAGAAATAATAATACGTTTTGCTGGAAACTTAACCTAGGTTGAGCTCGGGCTAACTCGAGATGGTTGGGCTGGACAAAGATGAGGTTGGACTAGCCAAACACCCTCAATTTATCATGTAAAATTAACACAAATTAAAGTTTGAAAAACCATGATAAAGCACTATATCCTAGGGTCTTTTATAAGTTCATTTTTACCTGTAAGTTGGCATATAATTAATCTTTTCGTTGAAATCATTTTGAACCTTCTATTCTCGAGATGTTGAGTCGAGTTCTTGAAATGTCGAAGAGAACTGAAGTATGCTAAAGATCCATATTGTATTTTGTCTATGAAATTTGACAGCTACATGTGTGCTTAGAACATTAGCACTTACAATATCCCCCTTTACCAATTTTGTGACAAAACATTACATACACATCACATTCCACATTACACTTACTATAAATAATTATAATGTCTACAAGGACTCAACAACCAGAATCAGAGACAGAATATGACTTTGGATCAAATCTTAATCTTGAAGAAGAAATTCTGTTGTATGCTTTCCCTTCCTCCCTCTGAGAAATATACTCAAGAAAATATTATTTTCCACATAAATATGAGATTTTTCACCATTTTTCCCCATTTTTGTCACAAATCAACAAAGGAAGATAAAATTTAAGAAGGAAAGAGGAAGCAATATAGCAAATAGGAAGCATTAACTATATCAATGTACATCAAATAACAAGGTAGTTCAAGTTAACGTGCTAAAAAGTCTGAAAATATCTAACAAATCCAAGTAAGAAATAGAAATTATTACAAATCATTCTGATTTAAAGGAAGATGGAGTAGACATCTCAGGATCAATTATTTTCAAGCTCTTGCATAGATGATGAAAGTACTTTTTGATGTACTTGATATTTAGCTTTTAATTTAATGTTATAGCTTCCTGAGATACATGCAATGCATACATCCTCTGCTCTAAGGAAAATAATCGCTCATCAAAATTAGACGAATGGTAATCTGAGTCATTTTCATCTTCTGCAGATTCTTCCTTCAACTCATTGAAAATGTCATCCATATTCACGTCTTTTTTTTGCCTTTCATTATGAACTCCTTGTAGCTTAGTTAGATGAGTTAAGTTCATTATATGTAAATTGGAAGAATTAAAAGGAAGATCGGATTCCGGTGCCTCAATAAAGGAAGTTTGGACACAGAAAAATAATGCAAGCAATGTCATAAGATAACCTAACAAAAGAGAACAATGCCTATGATGCATGTAATACTGGACGATTGAATAATATATGAGAGTAGGAAGACAAATTCTAACTCCAATAGTTATTACATGAAGGATGCAAACCATAAATGGAGTAAGGCTAATTTTGTTACCCACTCTAGGATAGATATTAGAAGTGAAAATTTGATGAAGAACGCAGTATTTTGGAAATAGTTTTCTAATATGAAGGGCATTACCCGATCTCCAATCCGTATCAAAACCACATAAAACTTGGGTGATGGATTCTTTCTTAGCATTTGACATATTATCTATAAGAGTAGCAATTGGAATTCCATCCTCTGCTAATTCGATTTCCATCAAAGATGTGATAGTAGAGGGTACAACTGAAATTGTTTCCTCTAAAAAATTAATTTTGAAAAATATTCCATTTTCGAGAGATAAATCTGAAATAGAAGAATATATTCCTTATATAATAGATCGGTAAAAATTCCATTCCCATTGAAGAATTTTTTCTCCCATCCTAACTTAGAGATAAGATCATATAACCCATATTTAGTAACATGATTTACATTTACTGATCTTTCAATGATTATGCCTCTTGTTCTAAAATCCCGAAGACTTTCGAGGTCATCTTCTGGTGGATAGATGGACCAAATGTCATGAGAACCATATCGAGATGAAGAACTGGCTTGTACTTTGCATACATCTCGTTTAGATCGTTGTTCTATTATATTAAAATAAGAAGAAAGTAAGAAAATTAAGTGAATTAGATCCTATTTGAAATAACCCACCAAAGGAGTTTCCAAACTCAAGAAACGAGATGAAATTAAGATCCAAATGCAATGAGTAATTTGAATCAACAATAAAATAGACTTAAATACACTTATAATTAAGAAATAGAAAATTGGTTAGCTGTGAGATCCGACCCGGGTTCACATGTGTGCATGTGTGTGTGTGAGTATGCATCTCATTTATTTTGGTCCCGCGGTCCTACCGATCAAATTTCGACGACCCGTGATCCTCCAATAGTATTTGACTTGGATTGACCTGAGACCTATGCCATTGCGACGGCATCGTCGCTGCGGTTTCAACGCCGCGTCTCGCGCATAAACTCAATATGTAGATCAAAAGTTATGTACATTTCATTGTATGACCCTTAATCATGTGGCCTACTTAGGTGTCATGCATGTGGACCCCACTTCTCTTAGCACAAGTTCCCATGTACACCACCCACACACACTACAATTCCTATGGAATAAACACTACCCACCCACACACACCACCAAGAGACCTACTAAGCATAACACTTTGTTATTGTCACCATAGGCCATTATGGTTTCTCTAACCAAGGAGAGAGAGGCCATGATTGCCTCCCTACAATTCTCTCTCTCTCTCTCTCTCTCTCTCTCTCTCTCTCTTTCTTTCTTCTCATTCCCTCATTTCTTCTCCCATTTGCAAAAAATCCAGCAACCTTCTCCCCATCTTCCCTCCATTCCAGCCCCTTCTCCCTAAAATACCTCCTCATCTACCCCTTCTCAATTGATCTTAGCCATTGATCCATGTTGCTTGGAGCCTCTAGATGATGGTGATGTAAGTTTCAAGGTTGATCTAGGTGGGTGCTCTTAGATCCTTCTTCATTTCTTTCTTAAGAGCTTGTGGGACCCATCAAGTGGTGATGGAGATCCCTCATGTCTCCATGGTTGAGGCCAATTGTCCTTTTTCCTTACATGCATGATCCATGGATGAGGCCATTCTCCATGGACCCCATCATAGCATTTTCCTTTGATGCATGTCATTTTCCTCTCTTGTGGCTAGATTATTTTTATTTCCCATTATTCTATTCTTGATTTCTTGATGTGTGTGGCCCACTTAGTAGCCTCGGAATATCCAAACCGTCCAAGCAAAGTGGACGCCCATGGCTGTCCATTCCTTGGACATTGACATTCTATTTGCTCCATTTTGGGCACATGCAATGGGTTTCATGGAGGGGGTATGGTCTGGATGTTTGTAGGGCCCACTGGAGTGGTCCATACCACAATTTCCATAAATTGATTTCCTCTTTTTATAGTGATTATAATTATTTTAATTCAGTATTATGTTGCTGTCCAAAAGCCATATGGACAGATTTTTGAGCTGTCTTGAGCTCAGTTTTGGGGATGATTGATGGGGTGTTTGGTCCCATTTGATATATACCTCTTAAAGGTGGGGATTCCACCTAGATGTTCCCCAAATTTCACCCTCATCTGTCCCTGTTTGATCACCCAAAAGAGTGGGCCAAGGAGGGTGGATAGTCCAGATTTTTTGGACTGTCTAGCAACCATGCTTGCTGTACAAACATAATTATTAGTCTGTTTCTGAAATGGTGGGCCACCTTTGTGGACCCCTCCTTGTTGTATACTTATGTAGGGATGTTGTTCCTACATTTTCTTAAAATTTGGCAGACCTGGACCCACTCTAATGGGGTGCACAAATCAGGGGCAGCAGCATTGTTTCAGCAGCAGAATTTTTTTGAAATACTTTGTTGTCCATAAATTGTAGGAGTTAAATCAAATACTTTTACTATCCCAAAAATTCTAAAATTTTTCAGAGAGGTGTCCCACCTATGGTAGGGCCTACATGCAAAATTTTAGGGCCAATGGACCCCATTTGGGCATCCAAAAGGGTGGGCTAATATAGTGGGCTGCCAGAAATTTCTGTTATGCAGTTCAGTAGCATAGTTCCATAAAAATAAATTTTAAAAAAAATATTTTCTCAGAAAGTGGGCTATATTTCTGGGTCCCACCTTGTTTTGGGCTTGATGAGGGACCTTGGGTCCAAATTTCAAGAATTTTAGAGGCCCAGAACCCACCCATTTGATGGCCCAAATTCAAGACAGTTATATTCCAGCAATATTTCACCCTGGACATATTGTATTCTTTAAATTAATTAAAATACTTATGAGTATCCAAAAATTATGAAAATTTACAGAGAGGTAGAAAACTTATGGTAGGACCTACCTACCAAATTTTAGGTCTAATGGACCCCTGTGTACACCGTGGTAAGGCCCGGACTGGCCCACCACATTGGGACGTCCAGGCCAGTCCAATTTTCTGGATAGCTTATTTTATTCAAATTAATTAAATTATTTTTAGATGCCCAAAAATTCTAAAATTTTTTAGAGTTGTGGTCCACCTATGGAAGGACAATCCTGCAAATTTTTAGGGCCATCAGGCCCCTGAACTGACTGTGGTATGGCCTGTAAATTGGGTCAGTTTTGGACCAAATACCCAGGCCCATATGACTAACCACCATGGGATGCCCCTATCTTGAGCTGCTGGGCCTACATTCTAACGGCATGGCCGACTTAAAGTAAGTATTGTATATCCTCCTTCTTATCTGGTGGGACCCATTGTGATATGTGTGGGTCACCATGGGTCAGTAACCCATTTAAATTAAATAAATTTCTAGACTCCAGCAGGCCCAAGAAGTGGGTGGGTTGGAATTCTAGCAAGGGGCCCAAATTTGTGCATAGTTGATCTTTTGGAGCCGTGGCGGTCCACCAGATTTAAGGGAGTGTTGCACACACTCTTTGCCCTCATTCCTTAGACATTTTGGGCTTAATTAGTGCCCCTTGAGGCCCACCTTTGTGGTGGTTTGTGGGCTAACCTTAACAGAATTTTTGATAGCTTTATAGGCCCAATGGCCTGAAAACCTATCCCTTGAGCCCAAGATTGTACAAGGGCTAACCTTATTGATTCACGGGCCCAATGAGCCATCTACAAGCTGATCATGTGTATTTATTAGCCTTGATGCCCTCATAAAGTGCTTAATTGTGGGCTGACTTACAAGGCCCGCATAAACGTATATTGTGGGGACCTTGCTAAGTCTTTGAGCTGGTGTGGCAAGGCCCACACTGTCAGTATAGGCCTTGCCCATGTGTATTCTTGGGTTTATGGGCTACCTTCAAGTCCACCATAATGTATGAATTGGATGGTTTTTGTTTAGGCCATTTCTTTTGGGCCTATTATGTGATATATTATATGCATGTTTGTGTTAGCAAGTAGGCCTTGTAGACTCAGTTCTTTTGGATAGTTCCATTGATCTTGGGCCTATAGTATCCTATCTATTGTGATGGGCTTAGGGGCAATAATACACAAGAAGTTGGGCCCTTAGCTGCCCACTAAACTGACCCTGTACTTAGGTCAAAAGTGAGGCCCAACTCACTTGTGTTAAATGTGAAACTTGCCCATGTAAATGAATTACTGGGCTACCCATGAAGCTCACCACAATATGTGGAATTATGACCTTTGTGGTTGGGCCCAAACCTTACTTGAGGGCCCACTATATGGCCTATGAGTTGGGCTTGGTGTATGGCCCATTGGGCCATGCATTGCTTGGGCTTTAGACCTTACATTATATGAGTAGTGGCGGGATACCTCTTGGAAACCAGTTGAGGTTGGATGTCCTCCTGGGTGATCCTAAGGTAGGCCCATAGGTTTCTCTATGGATGGTTAAAGGCCCACCATAGACCCTAGGACATTTGTTTAAGGCTCAATGTGTATGTATGTGGAACCTACCTTAATGCATGTGGTCCAGGCTGTCCAAGCCTTGGATAGCCCGATCATGGAGGCACTCTCTGCCTTGGGTTACTACTTGATTCACCATCCAGTAGCAGGCCCACTTGATCTTCTCTTGATGTATACACACCCTCCATCTGGTGGGGCCCCCTATGAATATTGTTGGCCTTCATGAGATCATTCCCACTTATTTGACTAATTTCTGGGCTTTTGCAAGCCCAGGAAGCAGAGTAGGCCGAACGTTTATTAAAGGGCATAAAATGTACATTGTTATGGTTGAAAATTTATTGGACATGGGACCCACCATATTGAGAACTTGTGTACGTGTTGCATGCTTATGTTTTCTTATAATCTTTGGGCTTAATAAATGCATTTTTGGGTCACCTTTAGTGATCCCATGAGGACCCCCATCTTAGATCAGATTTTTGGGGCATCCCATGAGCCCATAGTGGGTTAGGATGTCCCAACTTGGCCCAACCATATATTAAGCCAACTTCCACCATTTTGATGGACTTGTGGGCTAAGATAGGGATAGTATTGGGCCCTTGGTTGCCCACTTAAATTGCTAGTTATTGGACTAATGTAGTTGGGCCCATTTCATCATCCAAACTTAAACTTATTTTTGGGCCGTATATTGTGTACGCAGGCTGCCCACCAAGTCCAACTTAATGCATGGATTCTATGGCCATTGGGAATTGAGCCTTGGGCCTTAATTTCTCTCTTGGGGCCCATGTTGTTAAAAGTGGTATTGTATCTTTTTATGGCCTATTATAAGGAATGTATGTATGTGGTTACCTGTGTTCTTATCTTGAATGTAGGGTCATGGGCCTTGTTCCATATAGTTCGTGGTTGAGATGCCTCTTGGGGAATGGTGGTTAAATGTCCCCATTATGGACCCCTATAGGCCCGTTTGTATCTAAATGTCATTAGATGCTCATCTTAAACTCTTGCTAGACTCACTTTTATGTTACTTAGACACGTAGTTATATGCTTAGTCTCGTGGGCTACCTCAGGTAAATGGGCCCCCACTAGAGGTGGGATTTCTTATAGATATTGTCTAAATACCTAGTCTTGGTCCCTTCTTGGATAGGAGGAGTGTACTACTTTGTATATCGCCGCATAATGCATCTAGACCCATCTTCATGGCCCATGTGCATCATTGTATGCTTGGATGACACTATGTGTGTGGTTATGATTGTGCCATTAGGCATTGCATGTTGCAATCCCGAGGGACACAGTATTCCCTCTTGAGCACGTTGGATGCTTGGAATTGATGCATTGTTGATTGTGTGATTCATGCATCTGGTATTGCATAACATATGAGCATTATCGCCCTTACTTCATCAGGGTTGTAGCCTCCACAGATACATCGTGGATGGCCATATTTGGACACCGAAAATATTACTTGAGCATACCGGGTGCATAAGATGCCCATGGGTGAAATTTCTAAAACTTCCATGGTACCAAGGATCTGCTCCAACGGTGTGACCGGGTGGTATATATGAGCGCATGAGGGCCTTATACCGTTAGGCCGCGACTCCCACTATCGTGTAGTCGGTTGGATAGGGGTGTGGCCTTACTCGCCTGATGTAATGGGGCATTGCTAGGCTGAGTCTGACCAAATGAATGGGTCGCTACCTTCGTGCCTTCTTTGGTGATTGGTTGTCCTCAGGCAGGGTAGTGAGGTCTCTTACACGCGTTTGACTGTGCGGGGTCTGTAGAGCGGCAGTCATCTAGCAGTGTAATGGACCCCGATGATTTTCTTATGATAGAAATGTACTTGATATGTGGATTGGATATGAGCACTGACATTACTTCGCATTGCATTTGCATCGGCTGTGTAAGCCTCATAACGCATTACAAGACTTTCATCGCATTACAAGATTATCATTGCATTACAAGATTGTTACATCATCGCATTACAGTACTCATTGCATTACAGTACTCATCGCATTACAGTACTCATTATATTACAATACTCATTGCATTATATAGCCTTGGTATGGCTTCCTGCATTATCGTACTGCCTTGGTGTAGTTTCTTGCATTCATGATAGCCTTGGTAAGGTTAGTGATATTGGTATTGATCATAACTCCCTTCTGCATTCTCTATTTTCTTCTGAGCACTATTATCACCCACTTTCACCACCCTCTAAGCTTTCTATAAGCTTATACACGATTGATGTGTGTAGGAGATCCTAGGCAGGCGTCATAGCAGCAGAGTGTAGAGTTGAGTTGAGCTTGAGGACTCCAGTGTTGCTGACTCTTTTCTCTCTTTTCCCATTATCTTATGTATGTCCTTTGGACCTTATATAAACTTGTAAAAGTTTAAATTCTTAGTGAATTTTGTGATATGTATCCTTTGTTACTTCCAGATGTACTTACTGTGATCTTGGGTATGCTCGTATTGGTAATGATTATACTGTTATGAAAATCCTCCTTGTAGGATCCTAGGATCGGAACCTGCCTCAGGAGCCGAGAATGGGGTACTACGAGGTATTGCTTGCGAACCGGCCATTGGGTTCAGGAGTCCTCAGGATTCGAGTCCAAGGCGTGACATTAGCCGAATGAGGCACTAGCGAGCTGAAGAAGAAGAAGATTTGGGGGAAAATATAATTTTTTTTCACTTTAAAAAATAGTCAGTTCGCTACTCAACTGGCCGAACCTCATGTTTGGTTAGTCAGACGGTTCAGTCACTCTCTGGTTGGCCAAGAAACGCTTTTAAAAAAAAAAAAAGATTTTTTCTATTTTATTTTTCTTTCAAAATCTAAAATAAAAATGAAGATAAAGAAAGAGAAAATATTAGCTTTAAAAAGATAATTAAATAAAACACAAGCCAATATTATGCCATAAATTAGAGAATTTAACACTGTCAAGCGGCTTAGTTAGAATATCTGCAAGCTGCTTTTCAGTTTGAATGTATTCCAACATAATTGTCTTTTCATCAACAAGCTCTCGTATGTAGTTATATCTGATGTCAATGTATTTTGTATGAGAGTGTTGGATAGGGTTTTTTGATATATTAATAGCATTATAATATCACGATACAAATTCATTGTACCTTAAATTATACCGTGATCAACCATCATTTATTTCATCCACATAAGCTGAGTACAAGCATTTCCTCCAGTAATATATTTTGTTTCTCCAATAGATAAGGATACTGAGTTTTTATTTTTTTTGCTCATCCAGGAGATGAGACAGTTTTTAATATAGAAACATCCACTACTAGTGGATTTTCTATCATCAATATTTCTTACCCAATCTGCATAAGTATATCCTGCTATTTGAATAGATGTATCATGCGGATACCTTAGACCAAGATTATCAATGCTTGCAACATATCTAATTATGCTCTTGATATCTGATAAATGTGACTCTTTAGGATCAGATTGATATCTAGCACAAATACTAATACTAAATGATATATCAGGTCTACTGGCAATTAAAGAAAGTAAGCTACCAATCATTCTTCGATATAGATGAGAATCAACACTTTTACCTAATTCATCCTTGGATAATCTGAATGTTGTACTATTCGGAGTATTAAAATTTCTACCTTTTTCAAATCCAAACTTTTTAACTAAATTCTGTGCATATTTGGTTTGAGAGATAAAAATTTCATCTTCGAGCTGCTTAAGTTGAAGTCCAAGAAAATAAGTTAGCTCACTAATCATACTCATTTCAAATTCTGATTTCATAAGTTCTGAAAACTTAGATGAAAGATTAACACAAGTAGATCCATAAAGAATGTCATTAACATATATTTGTACAATAAAGATATTGTCATTTAATTTCTTGACAAAGAAAGTTTTGTCAACACTTCTTATTTAAAAGTCATGGCTAAGTAAAAATTTCGTTAACTTTTCATACCATGCTCTAGGGGCTTGTTTCAAACCATAGAAGGCTTTCTTAAGATGGAACACATGATTAGGAAGTTTGGGATCTTCAAAACCCTTCAATTGTTCAACATATACTTACTCATTCAAGTCACCATTTAGAAAAGCACTTTGAAGATCCATTTGATATATTTTAAAGTTTTTACAACAAGCAATAAAAATAAACAGTCTGATAGATTCAAGGCGAGCAACTGGTGCAAAGGATTTATTATAATCAATTCCTTCTATTTGAGTGTAACCTTGCACAACTAGTCGTGCCTTATTTCTGATAATATTTTCAAGTTTATCGGATTTAATTTAAAAAAAATCTACTTGGTTCCAATAACATGTTTATCAGATAGTCTAGGAATAAGATACCACCCATCATTTCTTACAAATTGATTCAGTTCATCTTGCATAGACAAAATCCAACCATTAGTCAGATCTTCATTTACGGTGGCCGGTTCTATTTGGGAAGTAAAACAAATATGATTGCAAATATTTTCTAATTGTCTTATGTTTTGAACACCAATAAGTGGGTTACCAAGTATTTGATTAGTTGGATTGTCTTTTACCAACCTTAACTCACTAGAATCTGATTTGGATAATGTTTCACTTTGATTAGTCATAATAATATCAACATCACCATCATCTTGGTGAAGACTAAGATTGATCGACTGATCATCAATTACAATATTAATTGATTCTTGAATTACCCTAGTACTCATATTTAGAACACGATATGCACGACTATTTAATGCATATCCCAAGAATATTCCCTTATCACTTTTTGCATCAAAATTTTCTAAATTTTTACAGTCACGTAAAATGTAACACTTGCTTCTAAAGGTACAAAAGTATTTTACAGTGGGCTTTTTCTCAAACCACTTATTTTTCCCACCTTTAATGTAAACATGGTTAATTATACAACAGGTAGATTCACAGCTTTAGCCCATAGATATAGGCAATTTTATATTATTTAATATTATGCCTGTCATTTCCTACAATACTTTATTCTTTCTTTCAGCAACTACATTTTACTGGGGTGTTTTGAGAGCTAAAAATTCATGCAATATGCCATGATTATTGTAGTATTTCTCAAAATTGATATTTTCAAATTATGTTCCATGATCACTTTTTATTCTGATTACAAACATTTCTTTTTTAGTATGTACGTGTTTAATAAGCTTCTTGACCTCATCAAAAGCATCCAACTTTTCTCTCAAGAATGCTACCCAAGAGTATCTAGTGTAGTCATCAACTATGACTAGGAAGTATCTCTTTCCTCCTCTACTCTTTGTTCTCGTTCGTTCAACTAAGTCTATGTGGAGAAGTTCAAGAGGTCTAGTAGTGGATAGGGAGTTCACTTTCTTGTGACAACTCCTAATTTTCTTGCAAACCTGACAAGCACCACATACTTTATTTTCTTCTCAACTTAGGTAAGCTTCATAAGTGATCTCTATAGTTTACATGTCCAAGACATTGGTGCCATAATTTAGTCTCGTCTGTTTGGACTGTGTAGCATGAATGATTTGTTGAACAAGTGTTATCAATGATATAGTAATTTTTAGAAGTTCTGCGACCATTTAATATTACACGTCCTTCTTTATTTATTATCTCACATCCATAATTACAAAATTCTACACTATGATTATTATCACATATTTGAGATATAATAAGAAGGTTATTCTTTAATCCTTCAACATACAACACATTTTCAAATATAGGTAAGTTTGGAAGATGTACATTACCTTTATCGATAATCTTGCGGTTATTACTATCTTCGAATGCAACTGAGCTGCCATCAATTTGATTGATATTTGAGAGAATGACTTTATCACCTGTCATATGTCTAGAATATCCACTGTCTAAGTACCATCTTGAATGGTTACTTGCTTTAAAAGCTATGTGGATAACAAGACACTTTACCTTTGGAACCCGCTTTATGACGGTTCTAGGCTTTGGAGGGTCCCTTTTCGTTGTTTTTGGGAGTTAGGATTTCTCTTATTCCTATTTACTCCCTTCTTACCTGAGTTGGATTTCAATAACTCGTTAACCAACTCCATAATTTTATTAGCAAGAGGTGAATTTTTATTTTCTCTCTTTTGATATTTGTGGTTGTTGGCAAATATATATATATTTCTTTAGAAAATTCTTAAAAGAATTTTTGAAGATATTCTTTTTGCAATCAAACTTATTTAAAGTTTCTACTTTAGAGTTTGAAGATCTCATTTCACAAAAGGAGTAGAGTTCTTAGATTTTAGATTGTTATCTTTGTTATACCCAAGACCAGACTTGTCACCATTCCAGCAAGATGAAGTTAGCAATTTTTCAAGTCTATGTTCTCCTTGGGTACACTTTCAAGTATCCTTTGATCTTCTCTTAATTAAGAACCGGTCGTGACGATCTCTTGACAAGTTATTTTGATCATACGAAATTTGACAATTACAGAGTGCTTTAATCATTTTAGCACTTACAGGGATTAACATCATAGAGCTAGATCCAAAGCTATTGGAATGTTAAAATTTGATAGTCTATCCATTTCCAGGCCATATCCCTTCGATGTCTCAAATTACTCTTATTGAAAAGTAAGGATGAGGATTCTCCTCAAGTCCATTGATGAAAGTGTGTGGCAAGCCACCATGACCCAAAGTATCCCTCTAATGATGGAAGTAGTGGCTGAAAATGGAACTGTGTTCATGAAAGAAATCACCTATACTTTTTGGACGACAGTTCAGAAAAGTGAAAGTACTGTTAATGTAAAAGCCCTTAATACTTTTACTTGTGCTCTATCACCAGATGAATTCAAAAGAATCATTTCTTGTGATACAACAAAACAAGCATGAGATATTCTCGAAAGGACACATGAAGGGACTAACATTGTCAAAAAGTCTAAGATTCAAATAATCACAACAAATTTTGAGGAAATTCGTATGGAAGAAAATGAATTATTCATGGACTTCTATACTAAACTAAATGACATTATTGACTCTATGTGGGGTCTGGGAGAAAAATTCCCTGAAAGCAAAGTGTGCGTAAAAATACTACGATCACTTCCTAACAGGTTCAATTCTAAAGTCATTGCGATTCAAGAATTGAGGGATATCGATGCTATGAAGGTAGAGGAATTAGTTGGATCTCTACAAACTTATGAGCTGAATTTTAAAGCTCCTAAGAGCAAGTCCATACCCCTTAAATCTTCTAAATCTAAAGATTCAGATTCTGAAAATGATGAGAATGAAGATGATATGGCTATGTTGGCTAAAACGTTTTATAAAATTTTCAAGAATAAAATTAGGTTAGATTTTCAAAAACCCTTTGACAAAAGAAAAGGAAACTCAAATGTTTAGAAATCAAAATCTAAAGACACTCAATGCTTCAACTGTTTTGAATATGGGCATGTAGCTTCAAAATGTCCTAAGAAGGATAAATCCAGAAGAAGAGGTATAATTGCCACTAGGATGAATCATCAGAATCTGAATCCAATTCAGAAACTGACGAATCAAACTAAGAAACTAAGGAAGAACAAAAGGCATTCATGACCATAGGTAAAATCACTTCCTTAGATGATTGTGAAATTTCTGACTATGAAACTCTTGAAAGTGATTCTGAAAATGTAGAAGATCTTCACATTGTTTATGATGCCCTATACAAAGAAAGTTGTATGATTGCGGCCAAACTGAAATTTCAAAAAGGAAAATTTGCTGATTTGAAATTAGAACTTGAAAAATCAGTTTTGGAAAATTTTCATTTTTCTGATTGTTTTGAGAAAACCAAATTAGATTTAAATCTAAAATTTTCTGAAATTTAAAATCTCAAAACTAAAAATGATAATTTAAAATTAGAAGTTGCTTCTCTTAAAACTTCAAAAGAGACTTTGATATACACCCAAGGTGACCAGTGACTTAAAAAGTTATTAACTGCATCTCGTCGATGTAGCAACAAATCTGGCTTGGGATATATCAAGAATGGTACCAAAAAATCAAAAAATTATACTCCCATATTTGTAAAAAGTGAATCTTCAAAATCTAAAACTACAGAAGAAGAAAAGAAGAATGAAAAACCTTTCAAAAAACTTCTAATCCAAAAACTAAGGCCAACTATCATAAATATCAAAGGAAAAATAATAATCCTCCTCTAACAAATAAGATAATGGACTTACTTAAAGAGCTCTTGAAATCCAACTCTAGAAACAATAGAGTAAGTAGAAATAAGAACAACTCTTATTCTTAAACACAGCGAATAGTAAGAGATCCTCCTAAACCCAAAACAATATTGAAATGGGTTCCAAAAGTTAAGTGTCTTGTTATCCACACAACTTTTAAAGCAAGTAGCCATTTAAGATGGTTTCTAGATAGTGGATATTCTAGACATATGACAGGTGATAAGGCGATACTATCATACATCAATTAAATCGATGGCGGCTCAGTAACAGTTAGATATGGTAGAAACAACAAAATCATTAGAAGAGGTAATATAAAACTTCTTGACCTACTTATTTTTAAAGATGTCTTATATGTTAAAGGTTTAAGACATAATTTGTTGAGCATATCTCAGATATGTGATAATAATCACAGTGTTAAATTTTCAAATCATGAATGTGAGATAACTAATAACCAAGGCCATATAATATTAAATGGTTGAAGAACCTCTGAAGATTGCTATATCATTGATGAATCTTGTTCTTCAAATCACTCTTGCTACATGGTCCAAACAGACGAAACTAAAGTATGGCATCAACGTCTTGGACATGTAAACTATAGAGACTTATACAAATTAAGCAAGAGAGATCATCTTCGAGGCTTACTCAAGCAAAAAAAAAAAAAAAAAGACAAAAAAGTATGTGGTGCCTGCCAAATAGGCAAACAAATAAGGAATTGTTACAAAAAGGTGAACTTTTTAGCTACAACTAGACCTCTTGAACTACTCCATATGGACTTAGTTGGACCAACTCGAACAGAAAGTACAGGTGGTATGTCACGCCCCAGACTTGGTAACCGAAATCCCAAGGAACCCAATGGCCGGTTCTGGCCGTAATAGCCTCCATGATACCCCATTCTCGGCTCCGGAGACAGGTTCTGATCCTGGTATCCTACAAGGAGGATTTTCATAACAGTATAATCATTACCAATAAGAGTATACCCAAGATCACATCAAGTACATCTGAGAATAACAAAGGCAAACATTGTAAAATCCACTATAAATTTGAACTTTTACAATCATCCATAAGGTCCAAAAGGACATACATGAGATAAAAGGAAAAGAGAGAAATGTCAGCAACACTGGAATCCTCAAATGCTCAATTCAACTCCATGCTCTATTGCTATATCGCCTGCCTAGAGTATCCTGCACGCATCAATCGTGCATAAGCTTATAAAAGCTTAGAGGGTGGTGTAGGTGTGTGATAATGGTGCACAGAAGAGTAGTAGGAGATACAAGGAGAGAAGCATGATCAATGAGGATATCACTAGCCTTACCCAGGCTTATCATGAATAAGATGCAATGAGTACTGGGTGTCATGCCAAGGCAACGCATGAAGGGGCTTGTACAACCAATGCTAATGCAATGCAAGTAATGTTAATGCTCATATCCAAACCACAAGTCATGTACATTTCCAATCATAAGAAAATCACCGGGGTCCATTACACTGCTGAATGACTGCCGCTCTACAGACCCCGCACAGTCAAATGAGCGTAAGAGACCTCACTGCTCACTTGTAGACAGCCAATCACCAACAAGGCCTGAAGGTAGCGGACCCATTTACGAGCTGGTCAGACTCAGCCTAGCAATGCCTCCTCACATCAGGCAGGTAAGGCCACACCCCTATCCAATCGACTACACGACAGTGGGAGTCACGACCTAATGGTATAAGGCCCTCGTGCGCTCATATATTCCACCCGGTCACGGCGTTGGAGCAGATCCTTGGTACCATGGAAGTTTTAGAAATTTCACCCAAGGGCATCTTATGCACTCGGTATACTCAACTAATATTTTCGGTGTCCACACATACGGCCATCCACGAATACCCCTTTGGAGGCAAGGCCCTGATGAAGTAAGGGCAGATGTCCATAAGCTATGCAATGCCAGATGCATGAATCACACAATCACCCATGCATCAATCTCATGCATCCATCTCTCGGGGAGACACCAACATGTCCTACACAATGACACAACCATGGCCAAACATACCTCAACCAAGCATGCATATGATGCGTATGGGAGTGGGCCATGAAGATGAATAGGGGTGCCAATGAGGTGAAGATAAACTCTCTACCTAACCATGAAGGGTTTAGATACTTAACCAATTCCTCATAAGGAATACAACCTCTAGTGAGGGTCCATATACCTGGGGTAGCCCACGAGACTAAGGAGAACAATGATATAGGCCTAAATAGATGAAACGAGCCTAGCAAGGGTCTATGGTGGGCCTTTAATCACCCATAGAAGCCCATGGGCCTACCTCTGGGCCACCAATGTGGACATCCAACCACAATTGGTCCCCAAGAGGTAGCCCATCTCTAATTGATCACGGATCAAGGTCCAAGGCCCACACAACATTAGAAATAAGAAATAGGTAGCCATTACATACCACATACATTCATGTTGGGCTTCAGAAAGGTGGCCCAAGGCCTATCCAAAACATGGGTCCAAGGGGAACACACATAGCCCAACCTATATATACCACTATGGGGCCATAGGGGAAAGGTTAGGACCCAACATAAAGGTCACTAATCCCATATATTGTGGTGGCCTAGTGGGCAGCCCATTGCTCAAATCACATGGGCAAATGTCATGCTCTTAGTCAAGTAAATTGGGCTTACAACCCAACCCAAGTATAAAGTTGATTTGGTGAGCAACTAAGGGCCCATATACTTGTGTAATCCAGCCCACTAATCCAACACAATAGTATGATAAAAATGGCCTAAGAGTTCAATAGGTCTATCTGGAAAGTTCTAGCCCAATTGGGCCTACAGAGTTCAACAACTAGCCACATTCATAGACCCAATTAAATTCAACTGTGGTGGGCCTCGACAATGCATTTATTAAGTCCAAAATTTAAGGAACTAAAGGTATAAATTATTACCTCTAAGATTCTTCATAATATGGTGGGCCCCACTCCTCGAAATTTCAGCCCAAAGGCCAAACATAATTATAACATGTTGTTGTCCTAAATTTGGGCACTCCATTAGAGTAGGCCCAGGGCCTCTAAAACACTGGGAATTGAGGGCCAAGGTCACTCATCATGCATACAATAAGAGGAAACCCTAAAAGGTAGCCCACCATTAGAGGAAACATTTTTTAATTATAGTTTTTATCAAGGCATATTGCTGGACTGCACAATAGAAAAATCTGGCAGTCCAACCATCTTGGCCCATTCTTTTATATGCTAAAATGGGGTCAATTAGGTCTAAAATTTTACAGAGTGATACTTATATAGGTGGTCCATACCCCCATAAAATTTCAGAATTTTTGGATACTCCTATATATTTTAATTAAGTTAGACAAAACAGTCTGTCCAAAAAATCGGACAGACCTGGATGTCCCAATGTGGTGGGCCAGTCTGGCCCTCACCACGGTGTACACAGGAGTTCATTGGCCATAAAATTTGGTAGTTATGTCCCACCATAGGTGGAAAACAACTCCAAAAATTTTCAGAATTTTTGGACATCTAAAAATATTTTAATTTATTTAAAGAATTCAATCTGTCCTGAAAATCGGACTGATCTGGACACCATATTGTAATGGGCCGGTCCAGCCACCACCATGGTGTGTATAGGTGTCCATTAGCCCCAAAATTTTGTAGGTGGATCCTAACATGAGTGGACCACTTCCTTGTAAATTTTCATAATTTTTAGACACCCAAAAGTATTTGAATAAATTTCAGAATTCCAACCTGTCCAGGGTGGAATGTTGTTGGAACAGTGCAGAAAATCCAGACTGTCCACCTCACTTGGATCACACTTTTGGGACCCCAATGAAGGTCAGATAGGGCTGAAATTTGACAGACATCAAGATGAGATCCCCACCTTTTATAAAAGTATATTTTATGGGTACAAAAGGTCCCCCAATCAGTCCTAAATTCAAGCCCAAGTCCAGCAAAAAATCTGTCCAGAAATTTTTAGACAGCAATACATGGCTAGACACATCAGCCTATATCTCAATAATCTCAGCCATAAAAAGGGTGTGTGCCCTTCTTCAGTGGGCCCCACATATGTCCAGATCACAAACTAAGACTAGGACACTTGTATGCATTAATTAAGGTGTCCAAAGATCATGGAGTTGGGTGGTAAGGACGTCCCACCTTGCTGGATTTTTATTTTTATTTATTTTATGACATCCTAGGCCCACTAAATGGGCCACACACACATCATCATCCACACATCAGAGAAGATAGAAGAAGAAAAGAAGGTAATCCGGCAATGGGGGTAGGGCCCCGCCACTAATGGGCCCTCCCAAGAATGAATCATACCCATACAACTATATTGATTGTGCATGCAACATAGAATCAATACATGCATGACCTATAATTGCTATGGATGGTTGGGATGTCATCCCAACATGATCCTTAAGGTCTAGATGACCTTAAGATGGAGTGGATCATTACATACATCATGATGGGGTCTATGGAGAATGGCCCCATCATGGATCATGACATGCATGTAGGATGGGCCAAAGGGCCACATCCATGGGATCAAATGGGATCCCCACCATGGATTGGTGGATCCCATATGATCCATCCATGAAGAAATAATGAGATTAAGGAAAATAAAGGAATTCAATAAAAGAATAGTCACCCACATTAAAGATGACCACCAAACTTCCACACTAAGGTCCTTTAGCACCAAGGGAGATGAATCAATCGTGGAGATGGGGTTTCAAGGGTTAGATGGTGGGGGATTAAGGAGAAAGGTAGCTAGAAAAATGAAGAAAAATGGGCTCGAGAAATGGAGGGAAATTGCTAGAGAAGAAGAGAAGAGAGAGAGAAATGAGAGGGAAAACCTTTTTAAGGGAGTAATCATAACTTATGGTGATATAAACAATGTTTGCTAGGGTAGGTTAGGTGTGGGTGGTGTGTAAGGTCTTGGTAGTGTAAGTTATGGAGATTTAGGTGGTGTGTGTAGTGTGTATGGGTACTTGTTCCATGGGTGATGGTGGTCCACATGCATTTCACTTAAGTGAGCCATATGATCAATGGTTATATAATAAAATATACACAACTTTTGATCTACATATCGGATTTATGCGCGAGACGCAACGTTGGAACCATGGAGACGATGCGGTCGCAATGACATAGATTTCAGGTCAATTCAAGTCGGATTTATATGACCGAACTCAAGGATGACCGCAAACACTATCCAAGGGTTGTGGTCACTGGGATTCGACTGGTAGGACCGCGAGACCATGATGAACAAGATGCATACTCACACACACGCACACATGCACACATGCAAACTCGGTTCGGGTCTCACATGGTAAGAAATATTTTCTAGTTATAGTTATGATTACACTAAATACTCTTGGGTAGCCTTCTTAAGAGAAAAGTTGGATGCTTTTGACGAAGTCAAAAAGTTATTTAAACGCATCCAGACTGAAAAAGAACTATCTGTGAAAAGAATAAGAAGTGATCATGGCACTGAATTTAAAAATAACAATTTTGAGAAGTTCTGTAATGACCATAGAATATTACATAAATACTCTGCTCCTAAAACCCCTCAGCAAAATGGTGTTGACGAGAGGAAAAATAGAGTTCTACAAGAAATGGAGTGTTATGATTAACAGTAAAAAATTAGCAAAAAACTGATGGACTGAAGCTGTTAATACTGCTTGCTATATTATTAATCGAGTTTATATAAGAGTAAGTAAAAATAAAACAGCTTATGAACTCTGGTTTAATAAAAAAACCTTTAGTGAAATATTTTCATACTTTTGGAAGTAAATGCTTCATTTTACGGGATCGGGAACATCTGGAAAAATTTGAAGCAAAAAGTAATGAAGGTATATTTTTAGGGTATGCTCTAAATAGTAGATCATATCATGTCCTGAATAAAAGGATCGGAGTAATACAAGAATCTATAAATGTTGTCATTGATGATCAAACTGTCACTCCAAATTATGATCATGATATTCAAATTACTATTGTCAATCAATCTAAACCATCATCAAAATCAGATTCAATTGAGAATAAATTAGTCAAGGATCATCCTACTAATCAAATACTCGATAACCCTCAAACTGGTGTTCAAACCAGAAGACAATTGGAAAACATTTGTAATCATGTGTGCTTCTCTTCTCAGATAGAACCGACTAATGTAAATGAAGTCCTTGCTGATGAAAATTGGATTTTGGCTATGCAAGATGAACTAAGTCAATTTGTCAAAAATGATGTTTAGTATCTAGTTCCTAAACCTTCTGACAAACTTGTGATTGGAACTAAATAGATCTTTAAAAATAAATATGATGAATTTGGCAATATCATAAGAAAAAAATCTCGATTGGTTGTTCAGGGGTACACTCAAATTGAAGGAGTTAACTATGATGAGACCTTTGCTCCGGTTGCTCGACTTAAATCCATTAGATTGTTTATTTCCATTCCACGTTATAAAAATTTTAAAATATTTCAAATAGATGTTAAAAGTGTCTTCTTGAATGATGACTTAAATGAAGAAGTTTATCTAGAGCAACCTAAAGGTTTTGAAGATCCTAAACGTCCTAACAATGTATACCGTCTTAAAAAGGCTTTGTATGGCTTAAAACAAGCTTTAAGAAGATGATATGAAAAATTAACTAAATTTCTTCTTAGTCAAAACTTTAAAATGGGAAGTGTTGATAAAACCTTATTTTTTAAAAGACATAATGAAGATATATTGATTGTTCAAATATATGTAGATGATATTATCTATGGATTGACAAGTACTAACCTTTCTAAGTTTGCGGATTCTATGAAATTGGAATTTGAGATGAGTATGGTTGGTAAGCTAAACTATTTCCTTAGTCTCCAAGTGAAACAACTTAAGGATGGGATATTCATATCTCAAACTAAGTATGCAATGAATCTCATTAAGAAATTTGGGTTTAAAAATGGTAAAAACTTTCAAGCAACCATGGCTACAAACTCAAGTTGTCTAAAGATGATTCAGGTAAAAGTGTTGACTCGTGTCTTTACCATAGCATGATTTGAAGCTTATTATACTTAACTGATAGCAGACCTGATATTTCTTTCAGCGTAGGTGTATGTGCTAGATATTAATCTAATCCAAAAGAATCTTATTTGTCTGCTGTTAAAAGAATAATCAGATACGTTACCAGTACGGCAAATTTGGGGTTATGGATCCTCATGATACATCTTTATAGATTGTTGGATGTACGGATGCTGATTAGGCAGGTAATGTCGATGATAGAGAATCTACAAGTGGTGGATGCTTCTACATTGGAAATTGTCTTGTCTCTTGGATGAGCAAGAAGCAAAATTCAGAATCATTACCTACTGTAGAAGTTGAGTATATTGCAACAGGAAATGCATGCATGCAATTGATGTGGATGAAACGTATGTTAGCAGAATATGGTATTGATCAAGATACCATGAATTTATACTGCGACAATACCAGTGCCATAAACATATCCAAAAATTCCATTCAACATTCTTGAACTAAGCACATCGATATTTGATATTATTATATCCAAGAATTAGTTGAAAGAAAGACTGTCATACTTGAATACATCAATACTGAAAAACAGCTTGCAGCCATTATGATAAAACCACTAGATTGTGTCAGATTCTTTAATTTGAAAAATGATATTGGATTATGTTGTATTTCTTGATTAATCATCCTTTATTACAATTTAATTTTTATTGTCATTTATTTTGTTTTTCATTAAAAGGAAAATATATATATATAAAAATATCAAATTAAAATTTTGAGGCTATTTCGGCCAGCCCATAGCTGACCGATCGATTCAGCCAACCGAGCATCGCACTCGGGCTAGCCGAACCAAGCATAATTTGGGTTAAAAGGGGAAAAATTCTCAGTACCCTCTTTTCCACTTCATCTTGGCTCGCCGGTACTTCCTTCGATCAACCCATCATCCTAGTCTCCAAATAAGTGGTTCATTTGTCATTTTCTTCTAGATTTAAGCTTTTAGTAATGATTTATTTGAGATTCCATCAATTTTCTTGAATCTAGAGCTTTTTTTTTGTTGTGTTTTTATAACGTCTCGGAAAATTCCGTACAAAGACCTGAGTATAAC
The DNA here is from genome assembly GCA_030180095.1 of Magnolia changhungtana. Taxonomy (NCBI): domain Eukaryota; kingdom Viridiplantae; phylum Streptophyta; class Magnoliopsida; order Magnoliales; family Magnoliaceae; genus Magnolia; species Magnolia changhungtana. The sequence goes on along the minus strand of JASAUF010000653.1, from coordinate 7,049,571 downwards.
CTCAGGCAGAACAACGTAAGGACCGCACCCGGTTGTATAATTTAGATGGGATTTAGTTAAATGCTAACTAATCGGTGCATTAAGCTTGCGCCACCATTTTCACCAATGGGGAGGCCTAAAACCATGAGTAGAGGTGGGCAACTTGGGCCCGATCCAGTGAATCCGACCAGGACTGACCCACTCAAGATGTTAATTAACGAACAGAACATGTCGTCGATCGGGCCGATCAATTCCGATCGTCCAGATCCGATAGTTTTTCGGGTCGGGTTCGGATTGGCCCTGATCCGACCCGACCCGACCCAAAAACCCGATCCAATTGAATCCGAACAGATCCGATCCTACCCAATCCGGAGTGGTTTTTATTAATCCTTCTGCTTTTTCCTATGGTATGGTCCACTTGAGCTTTGGATATGCATCAATTTTGAGTTCAACCACTAAAATAATCTGCAAAAATGAATGGACGATCTGGATAAATCACACGCATTCAAGGTGGGCCCCAACAGAGTTTGTTGTGTCCAATAGCAAGTAAATTTGCCGGTGTACCGTACACAGCTATGTAGCTAGCTGTGTAGACGCTAGCTATAGTTACGTGTCATGCCAAGACGAGCACTGACGCTCCTCGAGCTCCAAGTTGTATGAACAGTTCAAAGGATATCAAAGTTACATGGGCCCCACAGTGATGTATTTATTATATCTACACTGTTCATATATTTTTAAAGACTATTGTATAGCATTGTTCAAAAAATGAATAATATCCAACGATCATGTGGACCACATGTAACGCCCCGGATTTTTGCCAACCTGGGATTAGATGTCCTTAGGCAATGGGTCGATCCTAATACCTCATTAACTTGTCAGAACTGAATCCTAAAGTCTAAAGCCGCCTTTGAACTCATTTCCTTCACAAACCTCACCCTTCATCACCTTGATCTTCCAATTTTTCTAAGAACTTTCACCCTAGACACTATCTTAAACTAGCTAAGTAGTATAACTTGGATCACTTTATATACAAACTCCAAAGGCACAGTACCACCTCGACCTCGAAATTCACTTAGGACTAAATCCTTTAGAAATGAGACAAAGTAACTAAGTGCGAAACCAGATTAGCTACGAAATCCGTTTGAATCGCTTTAAATACGATCTGCAAGACCTAAAACTTGTAGAATCATTGACGCTAGGTTACCCTAAAGTTTAGAACTAAACTCATTTCCCGGCTGCTCTCGGGAATAAAACGAAACTTTGTATTAGGTCTAGATCGCACATCAGAAGTCTGATTAACACGAAGTTAAGGAACTAGGACCCGCCTCACCGGGCCCGACTATCATCTCAAAATCGAGTCCAGTAGATGTCCCACGGCCATTCGTTTCGATTCGGAGCGAGGTGTGTGAAAAACACTATTCCCATTCCAAAATAAATATCGGGAATAGTGATCTCGCACCATTCGTTTACGTCGATTAAGCAACCTAACCGTCGAAATCAGACCAAATTACACCCTCAGATTAAGAAAAATTTCAGGAACATTTACATGTACTTGGAATTTCGGATCGTGGGCCACTGACCGTTGAACTGAAAGTGGTCCGCCACATGCGATCTGGGAATCCAATCGAGTCAAAAACGTAATCCCACATAGATCCATGTGTGGTGAGCTTAAGTCTGACATTTGGCTCAAGGGGGGCCACCAGAAACACTCATTTGAGGTGGAAAAGTGACGAAATACCTATATTAGCAGTAACCCTTGAACCTGAGTCTATTTTGGGAAGGTTTTAGGCTATAAAAGGACCTTAAACCCTCTCCCATTCTAGCCATACGAATTTGAATTTGAGAGAGGGAAAAGAGAGAGAAAGTGAGGGAGATGTGGGAGGAATTCCCTGCTGCTGTTCCCTGCTGCTATTCGGGCTCCACCGCCTGATTCTCATCGCTTTCCCGGCGATTCCGGCGTCATTTCTAGGTAATAAACCCTAACCCTAACCTGTTTGGGGGATTAGACAGTTGTAGGTTAGGAAATAGCTAACCTATTTCGTTCTCTAGGTTGCCAAACTCCCGTATACGGAAGCTTAGTGAACCTATTGACTCCGTTACCATTCTACGACACAAGGTGAGGACTTTAAGTGTATAAGTTACGGTTTTCAATGCTTTCAATGTCAGATAATGGTAGATTCATGATCTGCATGCAATTGCACATGTACAAAGTGCTTTCCGTTTTCTGTTTCGATTAGAATTGTAGAATTTGGAATTTCACATACTCTAGGTATTCGTATAAAATACCGTATACGTATTTTTTATGGAAATGTGTTTGACATGTTTAATTGTCGTATGGACATATGATGTATGGATAAAATACTCATTTGGCGAAAGGGTTCGCCTAAATACATGTTTACTAATATACACCATGTATGTAGAAATACGGTATTGTAAGAAGTACCGTATACGTGTATATTTTTGCGATGTGTTTGTCATGATTAATTGTTGTATAAATATATTAAGTGCGTGTAAATTAATTTCTTGGCGAAAAGAATCGCCGTATTACAAGTTCCCTTGTAAACACTATGTATGTTGAAATTGGGTATACTAGAAAATACCCTATACGTATAAAATTTGCTGATGTATTTATCATGATTATTTGCTGTAGTAATATATTATACATGGATAAAATACTCACTTGGCTAAAGGATAGCCCTAATACATGTTTGCTAACATATACCAAGTATGTGAAATAGTGTGTGTTAAGTGTCTGTGGAAATGCTTGAGTGAGTAAGTGGTTGGTTGTAGATGCCTTAGGAGGGTGTTGAGATTGGATTCTCAACTATCCTAGCGACGTGTATGATTACCTCCATGAGGTTGATCACTTAAACCACTTACTTACAATACATGTGTTTGTATTCCTATTAATGTAGTGTTTTACAACATGCTTTATATCATGCTTTATAATATGCTTATAACATGCCTACTAGCATGTTTGAATTACTTTATTTATCATGCTTGAATTACTTTGTTTATCATGCTTTACTCCACATGCTATGGATGACAATTGATTGTGCTTGGGGCTATGATTATAGTCCAGACAATCGGTACTAGATTGGAGATCGTGGTTGAGTTTCATGTCACCACGTGAGATGTGTTCGACGAACTCGAGTCGTACTTCGGTTGGCGATAGTGGTTGGCCACGCGAAGTGCTTATGCACTTCATGTCGTTCAACTTGTTGTGCGCTCGAGCTAGCCGAGCTCGTCATGTAACCCGATTTTCTAATGTATGTTCACCATGTTTGGTCACACGCTTGAACCTGGGTACCAAACTTACCAGTGAAAACCCTATTAACCATGGTACCTCGATCCGCTAAGACTCATGAGCCGAGCATGGTGGTATGGGACACCGTGGTCGAGCCGTGTCGGCCTCGCTGGGCTACGTGCCTCCCGTAGTGACCAAAGAGCAACTTAACTCATGAGCCGATTATGGTGGTATGGGACACTATATTCGCGCCGTCGCCTACATTGATAAGGTGATGGGGAGTGGTGCAACCTTTGTGCGTAACAACCGACAATGACCCTTTGTAGTGACCGCGAGCATATTCGAAGTCGCAAAGTGCGCCTTAGGGTTCGCCGTGATATATAGAGTATGAACTAGGCCTCATTTCGTATAGTGATGAATCGTTTAAGGGGTGATGGGGAGTGGTGCAACCTTTGTGCGTAATGTGACCACTGGCAACCTCTCGCAGTGACCTAGAAAATACACTATCGTCGATATTAACTAGACTGACGACCCTAGAATGGATCATGTTTGGGAATGATACAAGGGAGGTACCTTAGTTTCCCATCCGCGTCATTTGAAATGGACTAATTAAAAACTCGGTAATCATGCTCATCATGCATCGCATGTGCCTGGAAGATGTGGAGCACTGTGGGATGTAAGCATACCGCGAACGTGAGATGGTGTCGCATGAGGGAGTTTGTCGGTGAGGGCATCCATCATACCTGCATTCATACTTACATTAATCAGAGTAACTAGGAGTGCTTGATTTACTGCTTTATCATTACTGCTTGACTGCATCGATAACATGTTAACCTATGCTTTATTGTTCCACTGAGTTAGCTACTCACTCCCACGTTACGGGACGGTGTTGTACACACCAACCAGATTTGTTGAGTTTCAGATGATGGCGATGCTTATGAAGCAGAGCCGGACTACTTCTATGGTGATGAGGAGGAGTTCTCCTATCATGTAACTCTCTGACGGGTCTCTGAAGACCTGGTGCTTGTATTGACGGCTATGGTACTTGGGATAGAAGACATTACACTTACACATTTGGTATATTTTAGAACTGTACTTGTAATTATTTAACCTGGTAATGTTATCACACTCTGGAGACTCATCATAGTTTATATATTTTATCTATCTATTATAGTCTTCTGCTTGCAAATTTAACTGTCTCTGGAGTATGATATGCTGTTTTGGCTTAATCTCACTCATGTTCAATGCACGAATACAGTCAACATTCAATCATCATTCATTTTGTTGCATAAGTGATGTTCTGGAACTCGGGAGTTGAGTTTATGCTCGACCCCCGATTTTCAGGGCGTTACACCACATCACAAATAGCAACAGAGAATGATTTTCACCGTTAAACAATTTGTGTGGTCCACATGATAGTTAGATCTGTCTTAAGTTTAGTCTCAAGCCTTAAGGCGAGCTTGCCAAATGAATGGACGGTTTGGATAAAACACATACCCCACCATCAGACCCATATAACTTGCTAAGCTCAATCAAGCAAGTAACGTACTTAGCGTGAAAAGAAAGTCTTTACATGCACGTCACCGTAATACATTAATACATCAGAGAAAGCGTGATACACATTTTTTATAGTCACATGGAGCCCACCTTCATGTATATATGTTATCTAAGTCAATCATCTATTTTGACATATCATTTTAGGCGTTAAACAAAAAATTACGATACATTGAAGACTGAAGTGGACCACACCGTATCAAATTATTTGAATAGTGCCCAACCTGATCCGACTCGGTTTCCCTGACTGCATCGGACTCGAATCGAGTCAAGTCAATCAAGCAATGAATCTGTCTGAGTCAAGTAACCTGGACTCGGTCTCGGATCGGATTGATTTCGGGTTAGCCTATTAGAATTTCGGATCTGACTGAGTTAGGCCCAATCTAGTCCGATCCGGACTGATGCCTAGCTCTAACCATAAGTACCACTAATCCAATGCCATCTTAAGACCTAAGAGAAATCCCAAGGGCCTGTCGCTCTCTGGAGTACACTGAAACTCTGTAATGGACCTAGACCGCACATTAAAGGTCCAATGACCTTGAAATTATAGGACGATGTCCGTCCTGCTGGGCTTGACAACCATCGCGGGAATCAAGCCCAGATAGTGTCCAGAAACGCCCCAACTTGAGCCGTAAATTAAGAGCGTGAGAAATGCGAACATCCTTAGAAAATGAATTGAAACTTAAGTGAATTGGGTCGTTCGCTCTTACGCGAAGTTGGGGATTTCGGACTGTTAGTTTGTAACCAAACCTCACCCATGGAGAAAAGAAATTTCTCTGCACCTATCCATATAACCTTGGCCCCGATTGGACACGTATGACCGTTGATCTAACACAGGCTCTCCACGGTCGACCGACTTATCCGATCGCACCAAAATCGTGTTCTAGCATGGATCCGTTGTCAGGGAGCATACCCTATGATGTAAATGAGCTGTGGGCCTCCCTAAGAGCCCTTTTTGTCAGAAACTGCCAGCCACAGGGTATAAACGTAGTATAAGGTGGCCTTGGGGCCATTTGCACCCCATATGGGGCTATAAATAGCTCCCAACTCACCCCTCTCTCCCATATACGAATTTCATAAACCCTAGAGAGAGAGAGAGAGAGAAAAGAGAAAATAGAGAAAAGGAAGTTTGGGAGATCGCTGCAACTGTGGGAAATCTTTCCCATGGATCCACGTGCCTATTCACCGCTACTTTTCGCTACCCAAAACTCTTCCGGCTACAACTTAGGGTAAGGAATACCAACCCTAATAGTGATGTAGATCTCCCGGATGGCTCTTCTCTAACCTGGCTAACCCTTTTAATCATTTAGGTACCCGACATTACATTTTTGGAAACATAATCCTAGGACCGAGTCTGAATCGGGTGTGTTACCAAAAGGTGCGGACTATAAACGCTTAGGTTACAGTTTATCAATGCTTTCATTACTGCTAATGATTTATGCTTGCCGTGATTGCTACTGTATTGTCTTAAACACGTTGATTTCGATATGAGATACACCTATGAATTGTGATAAGTAAATGATATAACCCATGTATTTGATGAAATGTCTAAATGAGAAATAAAAAATGACTAGTGCTTGCCATGATTGTTAATTTAAGATTCATCGTTGTCATATGCATATAGACTTCTCTGTGTAATGAATTGATAAAACATATGTTGTAACTAACGTAGTCTATATGTTTGATAAATTGTCTAAATGAGAAATCATTGATGATTTGTACGTACTTTGAGTATTAAAGTAGGATTCTTTGTTGTCTTATGCATATGTATATTTTTCTCTATGTAACTAATTGATAAAGTGCAAGTTGTAGTTAACATGGACTGTGTTTGATGAAATGCCCAATTGAGAAACTCACTAGGATGGCTTGTCAAATACTGATATGAATTACATGTGGGTGTTAGTAGCATGTGGATAGGAATGGGGCTACAATCATATCCAGGCAATCGGTAAACGCCCATGTTTGGGGTGGCCAAACTAATCTGCCACCTCGGGTAAACCCGAGAGATACGAGTCGTACGTCGATGGCCGACAGTGGCTAGGCCACAAGGGGCGCTTATGCGCTCCATGTCGAATAGGACGGCATACGCCCATACCAATCAAAGTTTGCCGAACGAACCGGTTGACCAATTGTGTGTTTGCCATGTTTGGACGCGACTGTTTGAATGTAAGGTACCCCTCACCAATGTAAAGATCCACTTTCAAGATTATATGAGAATAAAGTACCCTGGAATCCAAAACAGACTATTAGTTATTCCAATTAAGTCAAATTGTACTTGTTTTAGAGATGAGGGGGGATATGTTTCCGTTAAGAGTCGTCATTTTTTGCACCATTATGGTGCCATTTAATGACAAGTGTTATTTAATTATCCCGTTGTTAATATTAAATATATATTCCAACTAGAGATTCTGGGTTCAATCCCCAATGGAGTCGCCATTTTGTTTCGACCGGAAACATGTATCGGGGATTGGAATATCCACATTCAATAATAACAAAGGAAAACTGAAGAACAAACATAATCTCTTATTTTATTAATCCGAATTCTTATTACATCCCTCATGTTTCCCTTAATTCCGAAACAGAGTATATTTAATCAATATAATGAAAAGACGATCTAATGATGATTTCAGCAACATCTTGGCTAGTACAGGTTTGAAACCCTTGCTTCACTTTGATATTCAAAGAATATATGCACAAGAGGATGAATCGCAGATGAGTCATGGATAAATCTACAAAATCGCATGAAATATGGGCCATTGGGGGCCTTGTTGCACGGTTGCGTAAGTAGGCCATATTGTGTGGTCATGCAAGCAAGCCTTGTTAGGCAGTCACGCAATAGGCTAGAATCCTGCGCCGCTTGATCCTGCTTCCTTTCTCATGAGCTACTTTCCGCAGGATACCTGGACACTGCAACTCTTGACTTCGAGAGCTCACAAATACTTCTTGAACTTCTTTGATCATCCAAATGAGAGGAGGATGGAGTATTTATAGGCCTCTACACGTGTCAACCACCAAATCTGCGAGATAAACTCCCATTACGCGGTCGCCCAATGTACCCCTATTGTGCAGGCACACAACATGTCTTCCATGGTGTGATCAAACTTTTTTGTGCCAACCATCCCCAACATCAACCTTCATTCATTGCGCGGCCGAGCAACCCACCTCTATTGCGCGACCACGTAATAGAGCTATCCTTTTGCAATTATTTGATTTTTGTGCTGCAATACTATATGATTGTACTTTCTAATGGCTTGGAAGCCTTAGAGTTAGTTACCTTATTTTAATTTTTACATTAATTTAAGTTAACCAATTGTGTTTTAAAGGCATAATTTTTATTTGTTCATAATCACCTACTCTAGGATCAATCATTCATTTTATAGCTTCTATAAACTTCAGCATATATAGTTGTGGTATCCTATTCCATAAAATTTCACATGCTAATAAGAACAATGTGAAATTGCTTCTAAAACCTCAAGGTTCATATGATGTGGACCACATGATATTTTGAACAAAGCCAGTTTTTGTATTTTCACTACATCCGGTAAGTTGCACTATTAACGAGTTTGATTAAAGATACACAACATGGTGGCCCCACACACAAAACTATGGTTGGTATCCCATCCCTGATGTCCCAAATGGTGTGGTCCATCTGAGTTGTGGATCTAGCTGATTTTTCCATCGGGCCTAGGATCCGGAATAGAACTTGATGGACGGAGTGGATTTTACATATAGTACATGATTGGGCCGTACAAGCTTGGATGTGTTGCATATGATTCATGTCCTTTGAGTGATTGACAACTAATTGACCAACAACTCGACTCAATCTCTAACCATGCATGTCGGGCTGACTCAAGGGCTCCTTAACTCAACCTAGTATTTAATAACTAAATAAAAAGATTTAAAATAGTTGTAAATGTGGAACATAATTTAAAACAATAAAATATCAGTTGCGGATTATGGCCTTCAGTTGAGTTAACTTGATCGAGTGACTGAGTTAGCAACTCGATGCCTAGTTGACTGGGCGGTGTTATGAGCTACTGCACTTTAGAACTATTAATTTAATAAAATCATTGGATGAGCCTACTTACATATATCATTGAGTCCAAAAGGTGGTCCACTTAATAAATTTACATCTTTGAAATTGGCAAATGGTAGCAGCGAATTTTCTAAGAACAAGTGATGCTATGGCTTGATGGTTTGCTAACCCCACGTGTATACTGCCAACATGGAATACGTGTGTGAGATTAGAGTTTTCCATCAGATGGGCCACAATGTTTAGGTCCTATGGGTTAAAAATCAGGCCCTTCACTTCTTAGGTGGGCTAAAATACTGAATCCTACTTTAGGACTGGCCCACCTGATCAGGAATGAAACTACCTGATTTTTAGGCCAGAAGATCTGAACATGAGGCCCACATGATGGAAAGCTCAGACCTGGTAAGCATGTCATATTGGCACGTGTGATTGTGTAGATGGGCAGGGTTTTATACATATGGATGAGCAAAGGTATTGAGTTCGGGCTGTGGCTGAGTCTTGTAAGATTTTCTATTGGATATTGGCTTGACACCTACATGTGATTTTAATATTGATGATCAGAAACGAATATGAGAAGGGCCTTTTGGTGAATTCTCATGTGTGCTACTTGGTTGATCTTAACCATTCAATCAACAGCTTTTAAAATAACGAGATAGGGAAATAGCCGTTTGTTCGTGGACCGCCAAAGAAACAATAAAGATTGCTTAGTCACAAGTAAAATTTTTGACCATGACCCATCCTTGCTGCAGCCATTTATTAAGATCCCTACCAGTGGGCCCACTCATCTCGGATGTACGGTGATAGTGACGATTGAGATGGTGCACCATTTGAGGAAGGGAAAAACTAATCATCATTTTTTAAAGATGTATGTGAATTGGGCTAGATCTGGGCCTTGGCTGGGCCTGAGTCAACCCATTCCCAATCCGAATAGGACCCGAATCCTTTACACCTCATCTGTCAAGCAGCTTGCACAACACCCAAGCTTGTGGGGTCCAGCATGATGTACAGTAAAATCCACTCCGTCCATCAATTTCTATCTTCAATTCTTGGCCCAAGGTTTTTTTTTTTTTTTTTTTTTTTTTTTTTTTTTTTTTGTTTTTAAGGCAAGATCTACAACTCAAATGGGCCACCCCCAGGGTGACCATGGTGATGGCTTGCCAAGCACATAGGTTTGTATGGGGCTATCATGGTGTGCATCTTTCATATCAAACTGTTAATCAGGTGTAACTCACCAGGATGAAGTGAAAATACTGAAACGTGATCCGGATATCAGAACATGGCCCCACGAGCCCATCAGAGTAATTTGGGTCTGCCCAAAAAACTACAGAACATGGCTTCATGAGCCCATTAAAGTCATTAAAGCCAGGGCCAAGCTGGGCCCACCTACTGTGTTCACTACTTTTACCACTAAAAATAATTATAATCATTTGTGTTGTACGAGAAACTGACATAGATATCTCATCCAAATGAAAAGGATTTTCAAGCACGTGATGTCGTTTTTTACGACCTGCAGGGTCATACAAGGGGTGCGAGTGACTTTCACTGACGTGGATGAGACCCGCCCTATCCATTAGGTGGTTTGGATCGAGTCTTATTATAAGGCCGATTCAATACTTTAGGTTGACTACAGCAGCAGGAGCAGTTGAGATGGAGACACCCATAGTTGAAATCATGAAAAATCTCGTCTGGGCCACGGTGGTGTATTTGTGCCATTCCATATATTCATCTGAGACACCTCACCGAGTTGAAACAATGTCCCGAATTCAGCACATTCAAACGGTTGATAGAGTGCCTTTAATATGGTGCAGCCTTATATGGTCGACTGAGGAATTTTTTTGGTCAATCGAAGCACATCGTGATGCTCTTGATCGACTGAAATTTGTTTCGATTGATCAAGAGACTCTATTGATGACTCGGTCGACAGAAGATGCGACGAAGCGAAATGCTTAAGTATAGGATTTATGTTTCTAATTTTATATGGAAGTGTTAAAATAGACTTCTAATTATGCAATTAGGACAAAATGAAAAGTGCTTAGCACGATTTTAAGGGTTTTAAGGGACAAGTTATCTGTAAGTTATTTCATCTCTTGTAACTCTTTGTTCATAGGGGATTGTTTGTCACTTGGTGCTATGGTTTTGTCCCGCAATGGATTTTTCATGTAAACTTTGTGTGTTCTGTGTAGTTGTTTGAATTTTTCTTTCCATATGGTGTTGTGTGATTATGTCTAAGGTTGCTTCCAGGACAAGTCATGTTAGGGCTTGTTATGTCTCCAACAAGTGGTATAAGAGCGTACGTTTGGTTTTCATATTAAATATGAGACATGGCATTGAGAGGATTGAATGTGAAGTTTGAGACAAAAAAGTTAATTGGTAAAAACAATTTTAAATTGTGGAGGTTGAAGAGAAAAGCCCTTCCAATTTAGTAAGGGTCGTAGCATGTACTTCTTGGAAAAGAAAAATATCTTAAATCAATGAAAGAAGAGGATTGGAATGAACTTGATAGGATGGTTATTATCATAATTCAATTGTGCTTGGCCGATGAAATCCTGTGCAATGTCATTGATGAGATGACCACGGAAGGATTGTGAGCGAAGATCGAGAGCATCTACATGACGAAATTTCTCTCCAATCGTCTGTATTTGAAGAGAGTTCTATAATATGAAGATGCCGAAATGGTCGTATCTCTCTGAGCACATCAACGCCTTTAACAAACTATTTTGTGTTAAGTGTCAAATATTGCATATTTTCCCCTATTTATATCTTGGTTTTATGAACATGATAATACTTGATGAGTATATTTTATACATGTTTATATTACGAGGTGAATCTGAGAGCTTGGATTAAAAAGAATGTTAAAAGCATGGATTTGATGCTCGAGAATCATCAAGGCAAGGAATGGATCTTAGGAGACTAAGATTAAATAATTCACATGTCAAAGATCCAAGAAAACTAAGTGAGGAATGAAGAGAATCGAAGATTTAAAGTGAGAAAAAAGGACTCCTGAAAATTCGCGTGAAATTCGGCTAGCCCAAGTTTTGGTTCGGTTATCCCAAGCTTGAAATTCAGTCAGCTCGATAAAATTTGGGTGAAATTTCAGCAACATTGTCTTTTAAATTCGCATGAAATTTGGTTAGCCTGAGTTTTGGTTCGGCTAGCCCGAGTTCCCACTCAACTAGCCGAAGGTTACGCAGATTTTACGCAGACTACATAAATTTGACGCGGTTTCTAGATTTTTCCAACTCGTGCGAAAGTTGGAGTTCCCCAACTATAAATAAGAGTTCCTTGAATGCTCCAAAGCATCTTCCAGGGTTTGGAAAGGGAAAGAAGGCCTAGGTGGAGCGCCAACGACATTCCTCTACTCCGATTTCTTCATGGGTTCTAGTAGATTTTTTATTTTTTTTCTTATGTTTTTGAGTTAGCTGTAACTAGCTAATCTCTTAGCTATGGCTAAGAAGTGAAGCTTGTAGCGTGTTGGAATGTTTATCTTGCTTTGATTATTATTTTTATTGAACCTTATTGATTTCTAGTTTTATATTAAAGGAATATTTTCAGTTTTCTATGATTTATTGTGACTCAAATTACAATAGATGTTGTGATAGCTTTGGATATATTCTTTTTCTATTTTGAGATTGTGATATTGGTAAATCCTGTTGTTCACCATCGTCTCTTGGGCATGGTAGGGTGATGGAATCCCTTCCAATCATCTCAATTCTCCTCCATTGAGAATTAGGTCAATGAAAAGTTCAGATTTGATTTAAATTGCTTTATCTTCCAATTGGATAGGATATGACTCCAATTCCAATTGTGCTTATTGAATTAAGTAAGGTAGCATCTTGATAGCTACAAGTGGATCCTTGGCACCCTAGTTCTCACCTTTCAATTAATAGTTTTAATCAACATTATTCACCATTCCCCTCAATTATTCAGATTTTAATTTAGATCTTCTTCTAGTTCTAGTTATTTTCAGAATACGTACAAGTTTAGTCCCTGTGGATTCGACCTCGGTCTTACCGAGTTATTATTACATCACAACCCTACACTTAGGGTTGTGAACAAGTTTTTGGCATCGTTGCCGGGACTATAGCTACGTTTTTCTGAGATTAATTAGTATTAAAATTAGTTTAGGAATAGGGTTAATTATTTTTTTAAGTTAGGATTTTCTGAATTGTTTTTAGGAACTAACATTGTTTTTTGTTTTGTAATATCCTAACATAGCAACTCTAATTGGGTAACCTCTCTCCAACTCTCTTTCTCTGTAGATTTCTTATTTTCTGTGGTTTTCTTTTTCTTAGGTTTTATTTGTTTAAAAATTGAAGGTTGTGAGTGTTTCATGCCCAAGTGGGTTCATGACAACACTCAGAGACTTTTGAGTGAAGGAGGTTTGGTTGAAGGACTCAAAATCCATCGACAAGTTAGAAAACTCTAAATATTCCTAAAATATCATCTGAGAGCATGGCTTAAGAATATTATGTTGATGAAGATCATATGCATCACACACCACCTATTAGAACGATATATGATGGGAATGAAGTGCATACGGCTCCACCGGTTTGAACTTTATGAGATTATTTACAACTGGTGAGAACAAGTACACCGTCCTGCATAATTTTCTCAATCAATACATGAAACGTGGACTTTCAAACCTATGATCCAATTACTTCCTAAGTTCCATGAACTTAATTCAGAAAATCCATATATGCATATTAAAGAATTTGAAGAGATCATTACAACCATACATTTTAATGATGTTCCTTCTTGTATAATTAGCCTTAAATTATTTCCATTCTCTTTAAAAGAAAATATTAAATCATGGTTTCATTCATTAAGGCCTAGATCCATTGGCAAATGGAAAAAGATGAGCCAGGAGTTCCTTAAAAAGTTATTCCCAGCTCATAAGACCAACGCTCTTAGACAGGAAATAATGAACTTCTCCCAGAAAAATAATGAAACCTTCTTTGAATGTTGAGAACAGTTCAAAGACTTACTTTTCGTTTTCCCGCACTACGCTTATGAAACTTGGCAAACAATTGATCTTTTTTATGACGGACTTAGTCCGAACATGCGCCAATTCATATAGATGATATGTAATGACGAGTTCATGGATAAGAAACCAAAAGATGTCTGGGATTACTTTGACATGCTAACTGAAAATTCCCAATCATGGGACACATCAAACCAAGCTAATAATCCCAAGGAAGTTCCAAGAGAGATAGGAATACATGTACTCAAGGAGGAGGATGATATTAATGTACAGCTGGCAATTCTCACACGAAAATTGAGGACTTGGAATCTAAGAAGGAATCAACTTAGCCCAAAGCAGTCATCGAAACCGTATGTGGAATTTATGAGAGCAATGTACACCCAACTAAAAGTTGTCTTACAATCCCAGCTTTTCAAGAGGTGTTTCACGTCCAAGCAGATACTGCAAATGCGCATCAACGGCTACTTAGTGCACCAAATTCTGACACGCACACTTCTGATTGGCGGAACTTTAATTGGAGAAATGAACCAACTGCAAATATAACCAATTATCCACAAGGACCATCCAGTAGACCTCCACCTAGGAGAACCCTTAAGGATACATTAGATGCATTTAGGCAGGAGCAACTATAGGCTATGAATGAACTTAGAACTTCAGTGACTTGAGACACAACTGAATGTTAGGGAGATTGGGACCTCTCTAGCCTAGCCTCAACCTAACCCTAAAGGACAATTTAAAAAAGTGATCTCAACTCTTCAACTCGACATGGGGAACATGTTAAAGCCATCACCACCCTGAGAAGTGAAAACGAAATAGACAAGGAGATTCCGAGGAAGGTTGAGAAACCTAAGGAGTCTAAAAATTCAAAGGATCGTGATGAATCTACCAATGCTTGTTCACTCCTCAAGTATAGGGTTGTGATGTAGTAATAATCTCAGTAAGACCGTGGTCGAATCCACAGGGACTGAAACCTGTACGTAATCTGAAAGTAACCAGAACTAAAATGAGATGAAATCTAAATCAGGTGAATATGAGGGTATAATTGTGAAATGAGAAACTAAAATTTGTAGAAATCAAATGTGAGAACTACGGATTCAGAGGATCCACTTGTAGAGATCGGGGAGATCTTATGCCTACTTCAAGAACTCAACTAGACTTAGAGTCCCATCTTCATCCAGTTGAAGGGTGTAACCATGAAAATCAAACTGAACTTCCTTTGATACAGTTTCCAAGAGATGAAAGGTATATGAATTAGAATGGATTCCATCACCAAACCACGCCCAGGAAACAAAGTAAACAACAGAATTAAACTAATTAACAACCAATCAGAAGATTATGAAGGTTAAGAAGGGACTGTCATCCGACCATGCCCAAGAGACGATGGTGAACAATAGGGCTTCCTGACCTCATAAACATAAAAAGGAAAGGAACATGCTCAAAGCTATCGCAGACCCATTGTAATTTTAGTCACAACAGACCATTAAAAACTAAAAATACTCCCTTAATTAAACCTAAATTAACATCAATTCAGTTTAAGCAAAAGGCACAAGCAAAAAGTTCTCCCATCACCTACAAGCTTCACCTCTTAGCCCTAGCTAAGAGGTTTAACCACACATGGTAGTGATGAGGCTAAAATCCCTTAGAAAAAGAAAGCATAAAAGCAAGTGAAAGAGAAAAAAATTAAAGAAGAAAAAAAAAACAGTGTGAAGACGTCCTCCACCCTCTCTCTGCTCCACATCTGGGCCTAAGATTGGATAGCCCTCTCTCTCACGTTCTCTCTCTCTTATAGGCAGCAGGAAAGACGGCGGTGGATAGGCTGGAGTTTTTGGCTGGAGAGGTGGTGGAATGCGTCTTTACGCATAGTAGCATGCATATTTGGAAGCACGCAACCAAGATGGCAGCATCCCAACTCCCCTCCTCCTTGCTTTCTTTCTAAAAAAAAAGAAAAAAGACATCCCCTGGGACGTTTTGGGCAGGCCTACACGATGGATGGTCCAGATCTGCCATCCGATCACCGACGGTGGGCCACATGGAATTGCAACAGCAGAGCTGCTCGTTCGCGTGCGCAATGGGAAATCCCATTGATTTCGGGATTTCTTGCGAAAATACTTTCTTTTTTCTTCTTCTTTTAAACCTTCTCCATGTGTGGCCCACTCCTTGCAGATAGGCCAACTTGATAGACGATCTGAATCATCCATGGGGTCCACCATCTTGCAAACAAGCCCTGTCCATCATCGCTGAGGTTTTTCTGCTGAGAAACACATGCATCCACGTGTAGATGTCCACAAACACACACCTAGGGTATGGTCATATGTGGCCCCTGATCACGTTGAACAGTTTAGATCATTCGAACGGATGACAATGATGGCCCACAACGTCCATCAAACGAACATTGTCCGTCTGCTATGCGCGGCTGGTGAAACGGGGAGGGATCTCACCTAATCTGAATAGAAGTCCAGTGCACGGCTAGTGTCTGGCAGTTGGTGAGCGTGCACTGCACGTGGGGTCCCTCGTTATGTCAATGAGAAATCTACACCGCTTGTTTGTTTCTTCACCTAATTTGATGAGTTGAGACCAAATTTGAAGCGTATCGAAAGATCAGGTGGGCCCTACTTAAGGATTTAAGGACCGATCTGTCCGTTGGACCACTTCTACAAGGATCCGATGGCTCAAATCTGACGTGTACGGTTCATTTATAATCCTCAGGTCATGTATGAAGTTTTGAGCCAAACAAATGATGAGAACCCAATTATCTTTCATTCTGGCAGATTTTCAGGCCACTTGAGCTTCAATTTCTCGATTTTCTCGGATCTCTTGCATGTAAATCCATCGATCTTGGTCCCCTGGGGTCCATCTCTTGCCTTAGTGACTTCTAAGCATTAAATTAATGCTTTTAGCACCCTGTTTCAGTCCAAGCTCCTAAATACACCTTGCAGCAAAAACATGGCTAAATTGGGTCATTAAACAATACCATGTTCCTAAATCCAGGCAGTAACTGGGGTCTGATATGCAATATTTAACCCTCAACAATGCTGCATATGACAAAGAACCATCGTAAGGATACAAACCCGTGGCCCCATTTCCCCAACGTCTCATCACATCAGAAAGGCCGAATGAGAATCATGTTGGAAACAATTAAACAGTTTTCATCTTATGCGAAATTCCTAAAAGATCTATGTGCGCTAAAGAGGAAGTCGAACATAAATAAGAAAGCTTTTTTTACTGACCAGGTGAGTGTCATCATAAATCAAAACACTCCCTCAAAATACAAGGATCCTGAAAGCCTTACGATCTCATGTGTAATAAGAAACTTCCAGGTTGATAAATAACTTTTAGAGCTTGGGACTAGTGTTAATCTGATACCATACTCGGTATACGAGCAATTGGGCCTTGGTGATTTGAAACCCACTAAAACAACTTTATAGTTGGCCCACCACTCAATTAGAATACCAAGAGATATGGTAGAAGATGTATTGATCCAAGTTGATAGATTCTACTACCTGGTAGATTTCATCATCTTGGATACATACCCGATTACAAATGTGGGTACTCAAATTCCTATCATATTAGGCCTACCATTCCTAGCCACTGCTAATGTCATAATTAATTGTCAGAATGGAATTATGAAGATATCTTTTGGGAATATGACTGTAGAATTAAATGTGTTTAACTTGCACAAACCACAAGAGGATGAAGACATGATTCATGAGGTAAACTTGATTGAAACAATTGAAGAAGAAGAGCCTCTTTCAATTGAAACTCCCAAATCACTGGAAGTCCGCTTAGCACACTTTGTCGATTCAAATGATACCATGATACAAGACAAAGTGGATGCCTTGCGGGATTGTGTCGTAGTGCCTAATATTGGTCGGGAAGTTAATAACACTCCTTTCACTAACACTGAATTCTTACCATTACAGGTGGGAATTCTTACCATTACAGGTGGAGGAGATGCTTTCTGAATTGAAGTCTAAAACTTTGAAATTTAAAGAGATCACAGCGAATAAATTTTCTATTATTCAATTGTTGATAGCCTCTTATTCACCACAGCCCACTAACATTGAATATTTTTCTGCTACAAATGAAACATACACTCTTTGGACACCCCAAGACGTAAAGAATAAACTCTTTGATGAGCTGCTTAGATTTCTCTGGCCGATAACGGTCCAGGACATCCAAAGTACATTTCTGGATGATCTTGTTGAAAACTTTGTTAAGAAATCTATTGAGATACTCGTCGAAGGAAGAACCATTGCCTTTGGATAATTGTTAGATTATGATTAGATTTCTTGCTTTCCTATTATTAGGATAATTGTTTTAATTTGTGTTTAGTCTTCTTGCTAACCCATTTACATGTTAAAAACTTTGAAAAAGCTTTAATTCTACTTCTTCAGGTATTATCTTCCCATCACTTCCCATTTCTTTTCATTGTCTCATGTGCATTAATTGCATGATTATATCTTTTACATTGAGGACAGTGTAGATGTTAGGTTGGGGGTGTGGATTAAGGAAACTAATCAGTATTTTCTTAGTCTTTGAGCAAAAATTTTTGAAAATTTTCAAATTTTCAAATTAAAAGCCTATTTGGGAAATGATAGATTGTGCACTTAAGAATGTCATGAGTATGATGATAAGATAGAGATTGAACTTTGAATTGTTGGAGTTTGATCAACTGGGTAGCATATCACTTAAGCTCTCTCATCTAATTGACTAAGAGGAAGTTTGAATGTGATGTTGATCTAAGTCACAAGCCACATTCAAATTGTTTTCTATGAATTATACTAGAATTACTAATTGTTAGTATGTCTATCATTGATATATGTTGAGAATTAAGTCTGGAGAATTTTATCCACCTTAAAAGATGAAAAGAACCAGTTAAAAAAATAATGAGATCGACAAAAATGTCATGTATGATGAAAAGACTGGAAAACAATGAAAAAGAATGTAAATTCTAAAAAGAATGAATAAAAAGAGACCGTCGATGTAAAATCAAAAACTGGAAAAAGAAGAAAAAGGGGATAAGTTCAGAATTAACACTTGATTATTCAAGTAATCATGAAGTATGGCTAACATTATGAAATAATAGTACTTTTATGAAAAGTAAGTTGAAATTTACTAAGCATATTGAGAAAACTTTATATATGAACTTATGCTCTTAATTGATTGATGAAGAACCTATTTGATTGATTGCTCATTTGATTCGGCTCTAGGTTTTCAAATTTTCTCTCTCGCTTCTTTGGATTATACTCATTCATACTTGTTTACACAAAAGTTTGTTTTCTGGAAGAGCTTTGAACATTGAGAATTGAATATTACATCATGCATGTTTTGCTCGGGACTAGGAAAATGCTGGTTGAGGGTGTGTTAAGTGTCAAATATTGTATATTTTCCCCTGTTTATATCTTGGTTTTATGAACATGATAATGCTTAATAGATATATTTTATACATGTTTATATTGTGAGGTGAATCTAAGAGCTTGGATTGAAAAAAATGTTAAAAGCATGGAGTTGATGCTCAAGAATCACCGAGGTAAGGGATGGATTAAGAGACCAAGATTAAAGAATTCACATGTTAAAGATCTAAGGAAACTAAGTGAGGAATGAAGAGAATCGAAGATTCGAAGTGAAGAAAAGGAATCCTGAAAATTCGCGTGAAATTTGGCTAGCCTGAGTTTTAGTTCAGCTAGCCCAAGCTTGAAATTCAGCCAGTCCGAGAAAATTCAGGTGAAATTACAGCAACATTTTCTTTTAAATTCATGTGAAATTTGGCTAGCCCGAGTTTTGCTCAGGCTAGCCTGAGTTCGCACTAGCTAGCTGAAGGTTATGCAGATTTTGCGCGGGCTGTATAAATTTGAGCCAGTTTCTGAATTTTTCCAACTCGATTTGAAAGTTGGAGTTCCCCAACTATAAATAGGAGTTCCTAAGATTCCAAAGAATCTTCTAGGGTTTGCAAATGGAAATGAGGCCTAGGTGGAGCGACGACATTCCTCTACTCCGATTTCTTCATGGGTTCTAGTAGATTTTATTTTTTTTTGCATTTTCTTATGTTTTTGAGTTAGCTATGACTAGCTAATCTCTTAACTAGGGCTAAGAGGTGAAGCTTGTAGCGTGTTGGGGTGTTTATCTTGCTTTGATTATTGTTCTTATTGAACCTCATTGATTTCTAGTTTGATATTAAAGGAATATTTTCAGTTTTCTATGATTTATTGTGACTCAAATTACAATAGATGTTGTGATAGCTTTGGATATCTTCTTTTCCTATTTTGTGATTGTGAGATTGATAAATCCTGCTGTTCACCATCGTCTCCTGGGCATGGTAGGGTGATGGAATCCCTTCCAATAATCTCAATTCTCCTCCATCGAGAATTAGGTCAATGAAAAGTTTAGATTTGATTTAAATTCATTTATCTTCCAATTGGATAGGATATGACTCCAACTCTAATTGTATTTATTAAATTATGCAAGGTAGCATCTTGATAGCTACAAGTGGATCCTTGGCACCCTAGTTTCCACCTTTCAATTGACAGTTTTAATCAACATTAATCACCATTACTCTTAATTATTCAGATTTTAATTTAGATCTTCTTCTAGTTCTTGTTATTTTCAGAATACGTACAAGTTTAGTCCCTGTGGATTTGACCTCGGTCTTACCGAGTTATTAATACGTCGTGACCTTACACTTGGGATTGTGAACACTTTACAAACTGATAAGTGTGGAGGTGAAGATAAAGCCTTAATTTTTTTAACATATTTGTCAAAGTCCTACGAGCATCTGGTTGATACCCGTTGTCATCGTAGGGATACCTTGGGCCTTGATATCGTTATCTCATCCTTCAGTTGAAGTAGATGAGAATGAATAAGAAAGGAGAAGTTACTTCTACAGGCGCGCTGGTTACTCGGAGATGATCGTCTGAGCGAGAGAAGGGAAAGTCATTATCAACGTCCAAGTCAAAGGGAAAAGAAAGTAAAAATATTAATATTTTGGCAGGATGGAACATATAAAGGACTATATAAATCCCAAAACCCAAAATGATGAGAAATTATATTATTCACTAATGGAGGAAAATTCAACAAAATCCGATGTGAGAACGAGTAGTTGCGACGTGCAGTCGGTGTCTGAGGTCGATCACTTCTACAATGAATGTTAGAATGAGTGGATTTTGGATATGAAGGCATCGTATCACATGTGTTCTCATTAGATTTGGTTCACTACATATAATGAGTATGATAGTGGCCTGGTTCTTATGGGCAATGTTCATACCTGTAAGATTATTGAACTCAGTTCAATTCGTATTAGAATGTATGATGGGGTGAAGCGTACTCTGACTGATGTGAGGCACGTTCTGGATTTAAACAAGAAAATGATATCTCTAAGAGCTCTTAAGACACTCGGATGCAAATTTAATGGCTTGAAGGTGTCTTAAAAGTTTTTAAATGGGCACTCACTTTTATAAAGGTATAACAAAGCGGAAACCTTTATAGGTTGATCGAGAATACTATATATGGTGGAGTTGCAGCATTTGTAGAGGATTCAGTCAACAAGTTTGTGGCACGCATGCTAGGCCACCTGAATGAGCATAGTATGAAGGTACTTCTTGATTATGGTTTAATTCATACTTAAAAAATAATAATTAAATATATATGAACATTGTATATATGGAAATCAATCAAGGTTGAGTTTTAAAACTGAGAAATATGTTAGTAAATGACAACTTGATTACGTGCACTTTGATATGTGGGGGCCATCACCCATTTTTTCTAAAGGAGGTTCGTCATTTTTTGTTACATTCATTAATGACTTTTTTATAAGGGTTTATTTCATGAAACATAAATCCAAAATTTTTACCACTTTCAAGACATGGAAGGCAATGGTCAAAAGTAGATAAGGCGAAAATTGAAATTTTTTAGGATATATAATGGCGAAGAATTTACTTTTAGATAATTTAATCAGTATTGCAAAAATATGGGGATTGTGATACACAACGCAGTAAGAGCACACACCAGAATAAAATGTTATGACTAAATATATGAATCAGACTCTTTTGGAAAGTGTTCGAAGTATGTTGAATAATGCTGGATTTGGGTAAGGAGCTACGGGCTAAGGCTATAAAGACAACTTACTAATTAGTGAATCTATCTCCATCTACACTTATTGATTGAAATTTTCTAGAGAAAGTATGTAGTGGTCAAGAAGTTTATTACTCGGGGCTATGGATATTTGGTTGTGATGCTCACTCTTATGTATGTCAGTTGAGAGAGATAAGCTAGACCGGAGGGTTAAGAAATGTATTTTTGTTAGCTATAGTGATCGGGTGAAATGATACAAACTGTATGATTGAATTTCACACAAGATTATATTTAGCCGAGACATCAAGTTTGATGAAGGTTCCTTGTTCCAGAAGGATGAGCGCAAGGAATAAAAAATCAATGATTGATATTGAAACAGATACTTGAAGAAGATTAGTCAAAGGAAGAGGTACGGGAAGAGGTGGTTACACCACCTGTCAAGAGAAATATACCAAGAGATTAAAAAGTACCATTGAGATACAGAGATGACTCTAATGTTGTGTTTACTCTCATTACGGATAAGGGAGATCCATCTATTTTTTTAGAAGCATTAAAAGACACAAATGCTGAGAAGTGGATATCAGTGATGCATGATGAGATAAACTCTCTATACAAGAATAAAATGTGAAAGCTGGTGGAGCTACCTATTAGGCAAAAAGCGATTGGGTGTAAGTGAATTTTTCATAAGAAATTAGATAGATACAAGGCGAGACTGGTTACGAAGGGCTATACTTAAAGAAAGTGTCAACTTTAGTGAAATATCCTCACCTATGGTCAAGCAAGTATCAATTAGAATCATATTGGTGTTGGTCGCCTAATACAATCTGAAATTGGAATAATTGGATGTGAAGACTGCGTTTCTACACGAGAAACTAGAAGAATAGATCTACGTGAAGCAACCTAAAGAGTTTAGGGTACATGGAGAAAAAAATAAAGTTTGCAAGTTAAAGAGGTCATTGAACGGCATAAAACAGTTGCCTAAGCAGTGATTCAAAAAGTTTGATTTTTTCATATTGCGTCAACGATTTATCAGAAGTGAGTTTGATCATTATGTTTACTTTAGATCACTAAGTAGTGGGGAATTAATTATTCTGGTATTATATGTTGATGATATGCTTATTGTTAACCATAGCATGTATGAAATCAACATATTGAAAGCTCAATTATCCAAGACATTCAAGATGAAATTAAGATTTGGAGTTACAAAAGGGATTCTCAATATCAACTTACATAAAGATAGGGAAATGAGGACACTATGGTTTTCTCAAGAATAGTATCTTGAGAAAGTCTTAGTCATGTTCAGACTTGAAAAGGCTAAACTCGTTAGCACACCCCACGTTATTTACTTTCAGCTTTCTTTGGAACAATGTCTTACATCAAATGAAGAAAAGCAGTATATATCTCATGTGCCCTACTCGAGCATAGTTGGCAGTCTTATGTATGTCATGGTCTATACTAGACCAGATATTTCACATGCAGTGTGTCTTATGAGCATATACATGTTAAACCTCGGCAAGAAACACAGGGAGGTAGTGAAATGGCCACTTTGTTACATACGATGTATGACGGACTACGTCTTGACATTCAAAAAATCTGAGGAAAGACTTGTAGGCTATGTGGATGTGGATTATTCTAGTAATGTAGACAATAGAATGTTGACTTCCGGTTACTTGTTTATGGGATGAAGCGATTAGTTGAATGTTGAAGCTTCAGTTTGTGGTTGCTCTTTCCACAACTGAAGCGAAATATATGGCAGTAATGGAAGCATTCAAGGAAGTTGTTTGATTGAAATGGATGATGAATGAATTAGGGTTTCGAGGGGAAGTTCTACCTGTACAGTATGACAATGAAAGCACGATCAATTTGAAGAAGAACTCATTGTACCATTCTCAAACTAAACACAATGATGTGCGTCATCATTTTATCCAACAGATGCTAGAGGAAGGTGGTGTTACTCTTAAGGAAATTCACACCGGTAAGAATCCGGCGAACGTACTTATGAAGGTGGTTCTTGCAGAGAAGTTCAGGTTTTACTCAACTTCTATAGACTTAACAAAGAATGAATAAAGACAGTGTAAACAAAAAGTGATGATGGTGGTGTTATTATGAAAGAGAGTAGATATGGTAATAGCAACTTGGAACAGTGGAGCTGGAGGATTAAAGGCATGATGGAGATTGTTGATAGAGTGCCTTTAATCTGGTGCAGTTTTATTTGATTAACCAAGGAATTCTTGGGTCGACTAAATCTGTTTTGTTGACCGAGAGACTTTATTGATGTCTCGATCAACTGAAGGTCCAACCAAGCGGAATGTGTAAGTGCGGGTTTTTATTTCTAATTTTGTACGAAAGTGTATAAATAGGTATATAATTAAGTAATTAGGGCAGAACGAAAGGAGCTTAGCACATTTTCACAGGTTTTGAGTGAGAAGTTAGGGTTTCTCATCTGTAAGTTGTTCCATTTCTTATATCTTTCTGTTCATAGTGGATTATTTGCCACTTAATGTCATTATTTTTCCCACAAGGGTTTTTCCACGTAAAATTCATGTGTTCTCTGTGGTTGCTTAAAATTTTCTTTCCTTATTGTGTTATGTGATTCCGTCTGAGGTTACTTTTACACTAGACAAGTTGTGTTATGGCTTATTACATCCCTAACACAAACACTCTACTGGGCCACGATGAGTGAATTTAAAGGTTGTAGAATGTGGAAATGTAACAACGGGTTTATTGTCTTCATAATATTGTCGTTATGGTTTTATACCATTCTTTGTGGTTGTTTTATACCATTCTCTATGGTCTGCCCCACCTAAGTCTTGCATTTGTTTGATTTTTAGGATCAAAGGTGAAAATGTGGTTACACACCTGAAGAAGGGGGTAGATTTAATGCATGTTTCCTCCTAAATAGCGCTTTTGACAAGTCATGCTCTTTTTATTACTACACGTCATCAAGCTAGTGTTGTCCTTATTGAATGGGGTTGGATACCCATATTATGTTTTCTACAAGAGAATGATGATTCTTTCACACTTCAAAGTATTGTATTTTAGAAACGAAGGCTATCAAGTGTATCTTTGTTGGCTACAACGAGCAAAAGAAAAGATGAAGGAATAATCGTGTGGTTGGTGCCACCTCCCATGTTTTGTGCCTCTGCCACATGCATATTCACCTTCTCTTCTGTGTACCACAATTCACTGAATGATGCAATTTGAACATGTTTAGAATATAAGAATTGGTTACCTCCAATTGGTTATATTATAACTTAGTGTGCAACCCCAACTTTCTTGTCAATGTCTGAACAATGTAGGACATACAATCGAGGTAAATGGCTGACTTAACATGAAGCTTTTTACAAGAGAAATCTAGCCATTCACTCATTAAAGCAGTCCATTTGGTCAAAATCAGTGGATAGACTGTTAATCTTTAATGCCATAGATTTTCACAATTCGGGTATTACATGGCATCAAGCATTACCCTAGGTTTTTCAATTAAAGTGCATGTCTGCACGGGCATTCGCACATATTCGAGACTGAAAACTTAGATGAATATATATATAACCTAAATTCGAGAGTTCAAACCTCAGTAACACAGGTGTGTGGATCTACTCCGATCGGAAAAAAAAAAGTGATTTGGTTCGACGAGATTTGGTTAGCCATGGGATGTGCATAATCGACCTTAAAATGGACAACATTCCATGGCTGACTGTGGAGAAGCATTGTCGACCCACAATCGACCGTGTTGTACTAAACAGTGGGAGACTATTTACCCTACCTGGACATGGTTGACCATGCCTAGCCCAGTTAGTATGCACGTGGGGGAGGGGTATAAATAGCCCTTACGGTTTCATTTTCCCATGTTATACCTCTCCTAAAAACCACTCTTCTTCCCCAAACAAACCCTACACTCCTAGAAACCCCAAATCTCTCAAAAATCTTCCAATTCTACTCCCTTTTTTCAAAATCCCTAAGCCCTTTTATTTGTTCTTCCCTCATTCAAATCCACTACAACCCTAATTTGAGAAAGAGAGAGAGAGATAGAGAGAGAGAGAGAGAGAGGGATTGAGGAAAAGAGTAGAGAATAGGGGAGATCAAGAGATATTGGGGTTGGGAAGGAAATCCCTACCAATTGGGTGGCTACTCTCATGTTTGAAGGTCATACATCTTAATCCACGTCGATTTTCGGTGGGATCCATCTTTCTTTCTCTAGGTGAGAGGTTTCAAACCTTGTTTGGAGAATTTTTCCAACTTCGTTGTGCCTTAAAGCTATTAGGATTAGAAAATCCTTTGTATTCCTGTATTTTTTGAAAACCCTAATGTTAGGGTTTCGGGCCCCGAGTTGTTGAATCAAGTTAAGGAATCATTCTAATCAAGTTAGTTAAGCCCTAATCCATTGTCTAATATTTAATTAGGATTAAATTCAAGTCATTAATATTAGGTTCATAATTAATGTAGGTTTGGAGCATTTTTCTTAAATTTTTTATATTAAGACCTCGTTAGAGTCGAGGGCTTTTGACTCTAAAGTGAAGATCTACCCTCAATGTTCTTTCAGGCATTTTAGATAATTGAATGTTTCTGTATGTGTAATGCTAAAAATGCTTTATCATCATAATCCTTATGTTATTTAAAGTTGGGTAATAACATGTTCATTTAAATGCTTGAATGATAATAATAAAAACTGATATTATAATCCTTCTATGTTTCTTGTTAAGTTGCATTTATCGGAATTGATTTAAATTGTTTATCAAGGGTTGGTACATATATCTAATTGTCTTACCATGTTGTGGTATTACACTGCTTTATGCTTAAAACCACGTACTAGATGATATGTATCATTATTGTTATGGATGATATCTTGAATAAGTGGGCGACCAACCTTTGGTTGGCCATTACAAGCTAGGTAGGTTAATTGAGGCGGAACACGAACGACCAATAGTGGTTGGAACTACACGAGTTGTTTACACCTAATGTCGATTTCACTGAAGTTTGATGTGATCAATCAGATCAGTCTAATAAAGAGTTTATCAATCATCTGTTTGATTGTTGTACAATACCTTATTGAATATGGGATACCACAATTTCCATTGAATTGAAGTCTCAATTATAATCATTGGTGTAATACGATCCTACAATTCTCATGTCCTAGTCATGGTGGTATGAGACACCATATCCGAGCTATCAGTCTATGTTGGGTGACGAGCCCCTCATAGTGACCAGTGAGCATTATCTCATGGGTCGAGCATGATGGTATGGGACACCATGTCAGAACCGTTTGCCTACGATGGGTGACGAGCCCCATGTAATGACCAATGAGTATTAATGAAGATGAAAAGCCTACCATTTATTAAATTGATTTAGATGATGACCCTGACCATGTTGATTTGATATCTTGGGTAATGTGCATGTACCTTTAGAATTGGTTATTTAAATTGATATCATGAGACGAACCCCTAAATTGGATTAAGGGACACTGGCGACAAGCTACAAAGAGCCACATGAATTGTTTTAATTGACTGATTATATAATTGCGGTATTCTAGCTTTCTCGATACGACTATATGAAATTGGATTAATAAAGACTTGGTTAAAGCAAGCATGCATATCATAGCATGCATCTTTTCACAGGTAATGTTTGTGACAAGCCACATTACTATTGATTATTCATGTTATTTTTGGCGAATGATATTGGTGATGGACATTATATTGGTAATAGACATTGAATTCACATATCATGACATATATGCATTTAATTAACAATATTTAGGAAATTTTTTGTTATGTTGTTCTTTCATTAACATGATTTAGGTATAACATGCTTAGTATTTGTGCGTTGGAGACAACATTTTTAAGAATAATACACTTATGTGAACATGTTTATAACTAAAATGTCATGGGTATAATCTTAGGGATATTTCTTCACTATGTTGGTGCCTAATGCCTTTCACTTGACATCTGCAGATGACTTAGGAATAAGACCGAATAATGTTGCACTTGGAGTACCCCAATAGATCTCTAACTTCTTCTCTTCTTTTAGGTAGTTGTATATCCTTTATATGTTAAATATATTGTGGCTTGTATAGTCCCCATCTGATTGGACACTAACTTTGGAGTTATACCTTTTGGATATTAGCTCTATATTTTTGTGTTCAGCTACATCTGTTTAACTTTTGATGTCGTTGATTTAAAGTTACTCTCATCATTAATCATAGTTGAATATTAATTAGCCTTCGTAGGCATGTAAGAACTCATCCATGTGTATTTTTATTAAGTTCATATCCGAGAATGTGGGATCGGAGTCTCTGTACTCAAGTGTCAGAATTTTGTGGCATGACAAGATGGTATCAGAGAGGAGTATTGAGATAACCAGGACATTAGGAATTAAACTTATAAAAATCACAATATCCAGATGTTAGGATTTACGAAATGAAGAATATAAAGCTGAGAGGGATACCCTTAAGGTTAGGAAAATCCATTAACGAAAAGACGTAAAATCTAGACTCCTTTGGGAACTTTTAGGGTGATTGTTTAGACTTAGAAGCCATTTAGGCTTAGTAGGAAGTTAAATACCCATCAAGTTGAACGTTTGGTCCTATCAGCGTGCTCCTTGGGACTGTTTTCCTAAAGACTTATTACGATAGAGAACATGGAGTGGCGGAACTATAGTCAAGCTAAGTGTTCGCAGTTTGAACTGACTTTTAAACCCAGGCAATTACTAATAGACTCAATGCCCTAATTGAGTAGAAGATGGGAATTTATCATGATTAGGAAATAATATGATGAATTATCTGCCCTGGTTGGGTAAAAGATCGATGTATCCAGCTCAAACCTGCTACAACCGTCTTTCTATGTTAGCCCGACCACTGCAAACTGAGAATTTGTTATCCCACCCCTTGGGAATTGTTAAGAATAGCTGATAGAACCTAAAAATAACATTTATAATCATGGGGAGAAAGGCGCTCACCTACTTGTCCATAAGATATAACCCTAATCTAACATAGGGGTTAAAGACTAAGAAATTTTCATTGTAGGAGTTAGATAATTAGAAAGTTAGGTCCTAAATCACAGCACATTCTGACATACGGATTCAAATATAGGTTTTTGAGCCTTAAAGGTAAAAATATTTTTAAGAGTAGTGAAAATTATGAGTCCAATCTGGTTAAATTGATATACGTGTCTACCCGCTCAGAGTGGTGCAGCAGAAGCGTGGTGGACCCATAATCCACAGGTCCAGGGTCAAGGAGAATTGACCCAACTATATGTATAACCCGGATCATTAATTATAAGTTAGAGTATGTCACCAACCTAGTGATATAAATGGCCTAAATGACATAAGACTCGGCTAACCATTTTAGCGATGTGAATCAATTAATGTGGGCATGGCCATATGAATGGTTTTAAGCCTCTAAACTATCCCTCCAAATTACCAATTTATATTACTAAGTAGGATCCGAGTCGTCCTCAAAACATGAGTAATGATCCCATCAAAGGAAAATAATTAGGATTTAGGAACTAGACTAAGTCATATAAGTAGATCGGATCACTGAAAATAGGGTCAACAATGGATACTCGTTAAATCACTCAGATGGCACCAACATATTCACAAATGGGGTCGTTAAATACAAGCCTAATAAAAGTATTACAAAATTTTGGAAAAGAAATTATTTTTGAGGTGGTAGATTATAACGTCCCGGATTTTCACAACTTGGGTATTGGATGTCATCGG